>OW240924.1:90035438-90049811 GCA_933207985.1 Pelobates cultripes | reverse complement strand
GCACTCTCACACACATCATACACAGCACTCTCACACACAGCATTCTCACACACATCACACTCTGCACTCTCACACACATCATACACAGCACCCACACACACAGCACCCTCACACACAGCACCCTCACACAAATCAATCACACACAGCACCCACACCTCACACACAGGATCCATCACACACACATACTGCACTCCTCACATACACACACAACCCCCCGATACACTGCCTAACACACATACACAATACTTCCAAACATATTTATATAATATATATACACATATAAATATACACACAGCACCCCTCACACACACACACAGCACCCCTAAACACATTTCATTCCAGACACACATTAGATCCTCTACCCAACTCTGGATCATCTACACACATACACACACTAGATCCCTATATACACTCTGAATCCATTATATACGCACGCTCACTAGATCTCCTATACATATTCTGGGTCCTTCAAACACACACACACTCTGGATCCCCTATACGCACACTAGATTCCTTATAAGCAAACACATACTACATTCCCTGAACACACACACTCTACAAACACTACATCACCTACACACACACACTATAGCCTGTATACACACACTTGCTACATCCCCTAAACACACATTCTCTAAAGCCCCTAGCCACATATGCATTACATTACACCACAAACACAACACGACTAAAACCGACCTTATTACACAATACCACACCACGACCAGCTCACTCTGCACACACGCAATACCCTAAGCAGGCTCCAAACACATGCACAATACTCTTTCCTGGCCCTTTTGTCTCCTGGTATCCATTTATAGAGACACCAAAGACAAGTTGCAAGGAAACACAGTGCAAGCATGTTATTAAATTTGCTTGCACTGCGCAGAACAAATACAGGGCTTTTTTCTCATGCTAGAGCTCTTCAGCAGAACTCTGTGCATGGTCTGCCCTGGAAGAGCATTGAACCAACATGCTCACTTTGAGAGGGGGCGTGTTTGTCATGAGTGATAACAAAACACACCCTCTCTGCCCCGCCCCCTTCTTAGTGGGCCGCTGTGATAAAAAAATGCCCGGGCCGAATTTTTTTCCCAGTCCGGCCCTGACCACTATAATGTCTTAAAGCATAGAACTTAGTAGGGCTAACCATACAGATATCTTAGCCATAATTGTATAGAGTTAGTAAGAGATCCTCTATTTAAAATATATAAATAATTGAGAATACAATATAAAATAAGGATTGTCTTGGAAGCAATAGTTTTGTCTTTTTGGATATTTATTATATAAAATCCATTATAGCAGAGTTTATAAGATTAAACTAAATGCTTGCAAATATCATTAATAGGGGCGGGGCCGGGCCGCCGAGCCGAATGGCTGCAACTCACGCCGGCTCCGGCGTAGAAAAGCCTAAAACAGCATGAAACCTTCAAAATACTCACGATCCATGCCGAAAACCGACACCAGAGAGGTAACCCGGCAGAGAGGAACCGGGGAGTGCAACGCTAGGGCACATATTGCACCTCCGGCTCACACAGTGACCCCGGAGGCCTCAACCACGCTACAAGAGCGGGACCCACGGCATGCAAGCAAGGCGAGGGTGACCTGGCCCGGCCCCGCTCCCCCCCCCACCCGGCCGGGGGGGTGATCCCGGCCCAAAGTCGGAACATCGGAGGCTGGAGGAGAAGGCACGCCCGGTACACGACGCTCCTGTACACGGAGCTAAAATGGCCGACGGATACACAGTACCCGCACAGCATTACGGGACGACTCGCACACAGCAGAAATCCCGCGCTGGGATACCGGGACCCCCGGGACGGCGGAGCTCACTACTGGACCACCCCGGGCGGCGGACGAGTCGCTGGAAAGCCGGTCCTGAACCCCGGATTTGGTGGGGGTCCGGGAGAAACAACCCCCAACTCTGTGAGCCCGGTGGAGCTGAGAAGCGCGGGCCAGCCGGCGGACCGGTGGCCGGAGGGCACGCGCCGGCAACATGTAAGTGGCCGGAGGAGGAGGTGGCAAGTCAGGGCTGGGGCCCCAAGGAGGCCATGCTGAAGCTGGGGAGGTGCAGGAGGCGGGAGCCCAGTGGACTCTAAGGTGGGGAGGCCGCCGGACAGCTCCGGCCTCCGAGTGCCCACAGCGGGGTTGTGCCCCCTAAAGATGCGGAAACACGACTTGGGGTGGGAAAGGGAGGGCACTGTCACACCCGGGGGACCCGGAGAGACTCAGGGGGGGTACAGCTGACCCACCATGTGCAGCATCATTCAGAGGTAGCCATGGGAAGGTCATACCAGAATAAAAGCTGCGAAGAAGACTGCCAATTTCACACCAGATGGCTTCAACATATCGGGCGTCATTACGCCCCCTCCAGCGAAGTGACTTATATGTTAAAAGTTCAAATGTGTTTAACCAGGCTAATGTTTCCCCTTGCATAAGCCCTTGTACATAGGATATAATAGTTGCACATTCATTTCACAGCGTGCCTGTGGCGCAGTTGATAGGGCAATGACACAATGCTAACAACTACTTAACACCGCGTTACTTAGTACCGCTTATTTAATGGCACGAAACATGACGTGATTTATTAACTACACATAAGGCCATCAGCTACGCGCATCTTAATGTTTAATTGTTTATTGCATGATCAGCTACAGTTTACCTCAGATTGACACATTATAGGATGTTGTTACCTTTTATGCTGTAATGCTTAGAAATGTACTCCTGCAAAGTTCAAGTACGCCTATATGTTCTGATCATTACGCCTCTGCGCAGGCGATAATCTGCATCTATTCCTATGTGCTAACATTTAAGCCTCTACGTAGGCGACCGTTCACCTTAATGAATGCTATAACTTACTGCTTAAGCCCCTGCGTGGGCAACCTCTGGCTTTATAACGAACCAGTTCGCAATATGCACTTATATTGTGAAAACAATAAAAATATTTAAAACAAATATCATTAATAGGTTAACATACCCTTCTGAACATGTCATCATGTCAGCCTCTCTGTCATTTTAAGATGGAGCAGCGTCTGTCTCCAAGTCTCTCCTCTGTGTCTTAACATTTAAAAGTACACCTATTTATACCTTCGGTGTCTCCATTTTAGGGTTGCCGTAGTTCATTTACTTTATTCATTTTAGGACCTCCCTTAATTTGGCAAACATACAAGGCCATAACTAAACAGTGCAAACGTCATGGAGATGGCATCTTAAAGTCTGAATAGGTTATCTGTTGTTTATACTAAGTCGTAAGTGTACAGTCGTGGGAGATTCCCGGATTTGGGGAAGTTCCATTAACTTGGGGTTACCACAGTATATTGTGTACTGCAAGAGTCGTAGTATAGCCTTGAAGCTTGTTTATGTATTATTGTAATTCGTCTGGGACAAAATGGCGCAAATATATTATGCACTCAGGTTATTGCTTAAAGAAACATCTATGAAAAACAATATGTTCTAACACCTTGTCAGTTTGCAATATCTCTTAAAGACAAAGTACACAGTTTAAGAAATACAACATTTCATTCTAAAACTTGTAATATTTGTATTTGCCCATAACAGGTGACATCCAGGCTATGCTGGCCTCGCTCATGACCTCCATGGGCAAGGTTAACGACAGACTGGCTAACCTCGAGGCGGTCACCACAGACCTCACCAAGGCTGGCCTTTCCAACACCGTACAACCAGCACGGTTAACTCAGCAGATACTCAGGACATTGATCCTGCGCACACAATCCCAGCCCACATCAAAAGAGACTTTCTGGAGGGCAAAGATGTTAACCTAGCATCCCTACTAATTGCCTCCCAGGATGTTGTAGGAAATAAGACTTACAGGTATAATGTATCTGTGGTGGTCTAATCTAAGGATGCCAGGTTAAACCGGAAACTGACCATCCCGGAATTTGTGTTAGCATTTGATATATTTTGAGATGTCATCTGGGAGGTGTACCGTAATAGAAGGGAAGAATATGATCGGTACATGCACAAGCTGGTGGACCTGGGAAACAAATATGGAGGGTCTGCCTTTTACGACTACCATAGGTCATTTTCCACCAAAGTATCTGGCGCGCTCTCCCAGTATGCTGTCCCTATCAACTGGAGCAAGCTGGATATGAAAATTTTCTCAGGCACTTCACAGGTCTAAAAAACAAAACAAAAAAAAACAAAATAAAAGAAAAAAAAACACCGGCTTGTGCATCCTGTTCATCTACTACCCACTCAACTAATTTTTGTTACAGCACAGCAGATGATCACAATCAGTCACCTAGCAACTAGCGACGCTGGTAGAACTGAGAAAACTTCAAGAGACAAACTGGGCCGTCCCATCATTTTCTTTGGCAAATCCCAGAGTTGCAATAATTTCAATGCGGGCACATGTAGCTTCAGTGCATGCAGATTATTACATATTTTTGTTCAAAATGTTTCTGGGCATATGCCTAAACCATGTGTCCAAATAAATGTACCCTAAACCGTACTTAACGTCTGTGAACATTAATGTATTTTCAGCACTACTGACCAATCACCCCTCCAGACTTTTGGTACAATTTCTCATTACTGGTTATCAGAGGGGTTCCATACAGGCATCATTCATATGCCCACAGGTCATCTAGAATGCCCTAATTTACAATCAGCGCAACAGAACCCTACAGCCGTAAATACGTATTTTTTTTGTTCGGGCCTTGTAAATTCCCACCATTTACGGCATGGTGCACAAATCCCATCGGGATTGTCACAGAGAAATCTTCCCTTAAACAGATACTAATCATAGATCTTTCAGCCCCTCATCCCTCTACTATCCCAAGTCTCAACTCCCTTATTCCCTCTGAAGAATTTTCCCTGACATATGCCACTATAGATCATGCCATTACAGCTATTATGCAAGCAGGGATCGGAGCCTGACTAAGTAAGAGACATTACAATGCCATCAAATTACCCCCAATCCACCCTACCCTCTGGCATTTATATGGCATTAAATGGGCAGACAACTTATTTTTTCTCCAGCTTAACCTTTGGGTCAAAAAGTAGCCCAAAAATCTTCGACACTTTTGCAGAATCACTTTGGTGGTCGTTACTAAACATTTCTAGATGCCCCATAGTCACTCATTATCTTGACTTTCTGCTGATCAAAGAAACTCCTTTCCACCCAGAAGTTTCAAACAAGCCACTTAGCTGTCTGACCACATTTTGGGCATACGACTTGACTCGGCAGCCATGCAAGCAAGCAAGCTTACCACAAGAGGAAATTACAAACATTCTCAACAGCATATATCATTACATCTTACCGGGGACTTGCAACCTGTTGTGCTATTTGGTGCCCCATTATTTTTAATAGTAAAAGAAAACAATATGGATGCTGGTAGACTGGCCTGGACATTACCTAATGCTGTTTCAACACAGGTCAAATGAACTTTTGTATTTGTATTTTGTAACCTTAAGAAGTAAACAGGAGGAATACTTATCTACAGTTTAATTTGTGAGCTGTGTACAAGGGTAACGAGAACAATGGTTTATTACATCTGAGATACTTAAACTCACAGAGCTTCAAAGGGGTATACAAACTATGCAATTGTTTGGGCATAAACATCACAGGCAATCCAGAGGGTTTGTCAGCCATACGAACAAAGTCTGAGGTCGCTTCCATATTTTCAGGATATTAGAACTTAAATGAATCTATTGGAATCATGCATGATATATAAATGTAAACTAAATGTGTGATTGCTACAGTAATGTCTAACTGCATCCTTGACTGATTTAGGGGTAAAAAGGTAATATAGATATCCTAATATAATTTGATACATTCATCTTTACAAAGAAAAATATAATCTATCAGTTATTCATTCAGGTTAGATTGATACAGGATATAGACATATTGCATGATGATTAATATAACCAACCCTGTTTCAATCAAAGAATATACATAACCAAAGAGATATTTAACGTAATTTGAAATATCCCCAGTATAGGTGAATTAAAGGTCAATCCATTTATTTAACCAGGTCATCAATTATCTAATTCAGGTCTTCATACCTAAGGACATAGTACCATCTATTGATGAAAGTCCCGAAGGTCCACATTAATAATTAAATATTAAAAAGATACGCCCATAACCAATCAAAAGCCAGATTTAAGTCCCAGGTACCGCCCATTTACAAACAAGGGGCAGGAACTGATAAAATAAGAGAGAATATCTTCAGATCATCTTAAAAAAGATCAAAGGAGAAAACAGAGGGCTAAGAAAGGAGGAGATTGACTGACTAAGAGCAATAGACTGAATTACAGACCAGAGCACCCAGAGAGGAGAATCCCAAATTGAATTCCTTCATCCTAGACTCTTGGTAATGTATAAAGGTTTCTCTTTATTTTATATTAAATAAACTGGACTATTGAATGCCCTATGTGTCTATATTGTGAACTGATCCCTATTGATATAGTTATAGATATAGAGATATAGATTGATCTGATCTACTTCTAAAGAAGGAATCAAGAATGTTCCGACTTAGGAAGTTATATCTGATTCAGGCTGCAGGTAGAATGAGATATATCTCTATATCTATATCTCTATATCTATATATACATATACATACACACACACACACACACACACACACACTAAGGCTATCAGAAACCTTATATAAACGTACTGTAGTTAAACTGATGGTATATACTTGGCAGGGTTGGTTGATGTAACGGCACCCTCAGCATAAAAGGGTTAAACCGTTGTTTAGTAGATCTTCCCCTTCCAGAGATGCAGGCACAGCTACTGCAGAACACCGATCTGCCAAACAGGAAACCATACAAATGCTGTAAACAGCCGAATAGGAAAAACCATACAAATAGGTTTACACTCCTAGCAGTCAAACTGGAACAGCATACAATAAATCCCCCCAAGAACGAGACAAAGCTCCGTGTTGAGGGTCAAGCAGTGAACAGGCAGAGCTGTGGGTTTATTGTGCTTATGTACACATTCTTACACATTAGTACCACCCACAGGGTTTTGGAACACAACCAATAAACACATACAATACACTCAGACACTCCCACACAAATTTCTCCCCTCTGCATGTGATTCAATTACCTTACACAATGGGTAATGTAATTTAGCACAAGCAGAGAAATACAATGTTTCCACATTATTCATAACTTGAAAAGTATGCATCACATTCACATAAAACTTACATTTTCACAATCAGCATACTCCAAATACAAACCTACATCAAAATCATACAAATTGGTCCAGTGGTTCAAAAGATAGATCGTAGTCCTTTTTGGGCAGAAAAGCCATGCTTCCTGTGGTCACAACCAGTTCCACAGAGTCTTCTATCCTGGAGATAATTAGAAGTAATCCAATTATCTCCAAAGACAGAGGCAAAACTCCATTGAACACATGGCAGCAAAAAGACAGTAAAATACAATAAAATACACAAGGTTACATTTATGACATAAAATACAGACATGCAACATATGCCCAGGTAGCTTAGGTCTGAGCGCACATTATTACTGAATGGCGCTCGGAGCACACACATACAGTTCAATTGCCATGGAGCCAAAGTCTTTCCCATAGTCTTTCATTATACGAATGGGCTCCATGGCATAGCTATCTGGGGTATCACTGCTTAAACAGGGCAAGCACCAAATGACCCGGCTTTCTTGTCTTTGCAGGGGAAAATCAAGCCTTTTAACATGGGGCCATAATCCAAAGGCAACAGGCGAGCAACCAGGCTTCTCCAATGCAATGTTGATTGCTCTCGTCACAGTTGATATTTCACTAATTAATCAAATGACAATTGTATCATTAATGCAAGGGGTGTCATATGATTAATTCTGTATACTGGTATTGCTGTGAAGTTTGTCTCATCTATAATCTTATCCGCAATGGACAATACAATCTATTACAAAGTGTAATGTTGACTCTTAGGCTTGTCAAGTAAACTAATTGACTTGTTGACATAAACTCATAATATAGCAAATTGATTATAAGTGTATTGTTTTGTTGCTTTGCACTTTATAGTGTGTATTATGAATGGCAGATGGCCAATAAACAGACTTTGCTTAAAATATATATAAATTTAATAAGTGTTTATATCACCGCTTAAAAGAACTACAGGGTCCCTGAAGGCTCTATGTGTGTGTGAATATCATCAGATAGTATTCAATCTATATTCCATACATATAAAACCTTAGATTAACCAACAAACCGCAAGGAACTTCAATCTCTCATAGGTTCCTTGAATTTTGCCAACATTTTCTCATGACATCCATCATAGCATTTGCCTCTTTTTGCCATCTTAAATTACACTTATCCTACAACACCATCAAATTATCTCTAACAGGCATTCAACATCACATGCTAACCCTACGGCCTAATACACATAGCTTCATGTCTTCTTATCAGGTAAAGAACATACTCCGAGGCATTCAGAAATCAGTTCCTCCACGTTTCCCACAACGATTACCTATAGACAATACACTGTGTCAGTCATTATCCGACCTATTAGACTCCAAACCTTTCCACTCTACCACCAACACAGTCATCAAAACTGCCATGTACATAGCCTTCTACGGTTTCCTCAGGCCACAAGAATTCACTATCATCACCACCACTTCGGACAGACAGATGCCTCCTACGCAAACATATGGACCACTACATACTGGCACTACCACAGACAAACACAAGCCAACACGCACCTCCAGTTGGAATCACTTATTATCCTACCCAAAACAAATGGTGTCCAGTGGCGGCTCTGGATTCATACCTGTTACACACCACATCACTACCATCACCTCATTTATTCGCACTACAAGACTCTGTACTCACTACCACTACTTTCATGAAATACATCCGATCCCTGCTAACCATGCTAGGCTTTAACCCTGCTCACTACTCGGGTCACTACTTCCGCATAGGTGCGGCCTCCACCGCTTCCAGCGCTAACATACCAGTGCACATCATAAAGTCACTGGGATGTTGAAAGTCATATACGACTTACATACCCAAACCTACACAAGAATTAAGAAATGATTTTAAAGAAATGTCTGGATAATTGTATATATCTTTGTTGACTGTATTAAATCTTTGGTTATTCACTTTTTGCCCTCTTTATTTACAGGCCTACTGTATCGTCGGTATCGGCACACCACAACCGACTTTGCTCTTTTATACTATCCTACGTTCTTACTTGAACCCTACTCCATATACAGCTCTTTGCCCCTTACACAAGTATTAAGGCCGTTTGGCCTCTAATTGTGGGAGGGGCTTAAATTAAATCACTCCCCTATATAAGGTACACCCCTTACCTGACTCCATACTGATCAAGGTCAGAGTCTGAATGACCCACTCCTCATTTTCAACACTTTCTTTTTCCTTCTATTTTCTTTGCTTTCATTACTCCTTGGTGGGCCCTCTTTATTTACAGGCCTACCGTATTGTCGGTATCGGCACATCACAACCGACTTTGCTCTTTTATACTATCCTACGTTCTTACTTGAACCCTACTCCATATACGGCTATTTGCCCCTAACACAAATATATATATATATATATATATATATATATATATATATATATATATATATATAAAAATATACAAAATCTGGCACTCTACCTTAAAGTAGTAATTCAAAAATAGCCTCTGATCTTGATAAAGACCTGCGGGTCGAAACGTCGATTTTGCTTAACACCGATAAAATTCACTAAAACAAGTCCTCTGGAGTGCTCTTCTTATCATTTTTATATATATATATATATATATATATATATATATATATATACACACACACACATATATATATATATATATATATATATATATATATATATATATATATATATATATATAAATTACTCCCATGATGGCATACCATTTGCAAAAGTAGACAACCCAAGATATTGCAAGTGGGTATGTCCAGTGTTTTTTAATAGCCACTTAGTCACAAACACTGGCCAAATATTTGTTTTTTGTTTTTTTTCACACAAAAAAAAAATACGAACGCTAACTTTGGCCAGTGTTTGTGACTAAGTGGCTACTAAAAAAGACTGGACATACCCCGATTGCAATACCTTGGATTGTCTACTTTTTCAAATGGTATGCCATCATGGGGGTAATTCTCATTCCAGGGCTAACGTACGGTCTCAAAGGTAATTACTAATCTGGAAAATTTCAATGTGAAAAAACTGAAAAATGAAATGTGCTATATTTTACCCTGTAACTTTCCAAAATACCATAAAATCTGTTAATGGGGGTTACTGTTGTAGTCGTGAGACATTGCTGAATACAAATATGTGCATTTCATTGCCGTAAAAGCTAACAGTATTATGATATGTACAGCTAAATTGTCAGGCGGAACTACAAATTATTTTTAAAATCTTAATTTCTCATAGTTTTTTTAATTTTATTTTATTCATAATAAATTATGTTTCATAAATGAATAGTTGAGAAATATATATGTGTGTGGGTGCACTTATTATGAAAGACGTGAATTACAGTTGAACAGACATATAGCGCAAATTCCAGTTTTTGTTTACATTTTGTTTTGATCAGAACGTGTACTATTGACTCCGTCCTGAAGGGGTTAACTGAGCAAGAAATAAGAAATGATACATTAGACTGCATATATATATAAAGCTTAAACATTAGATATCATTTTACAGGAAGTATTTACTAAGGCTGTGCAAGTCACTTAAAACATAACATTCAGGGATATAATTTCTAATTAGTGGGGTAATATCTGCTCGATCCAAGGAGACATCTGACCGCTATTTTGGGGTCAAGAAGGATTTTTTTTCCTAGTTTGTTGCAAAATGGGAAGCGCTTCAGACTAGGTGGTTTGCCTTCTTTTGGATCAACAGCAAAAACATATGTGAGGAAGGCAGAACTTGATGAAGCAAGTCTCTTTTCAGCTATGTAACTATGTAACTTGCAGGGAGATGTAAATAGAGCTATATAAACAAAATGATTTAACTGCTAAATAGCAGAGAATTGAGCAGTGAGACTGCATGCTTTATACACCAAAACTGCTTTATTAACCCCTTATTAACCAGACCGTTTTTCAATTTTCTTACCGTTAAGGACCAGGGCTGTTTTTATATTTCTGTGGTGTTTCTGTTTAGCTGTAATTTTCCTCTTACTCATTTACTGTACCCACACATATTATATACCGTTTTTCTTGGCATTAAATGGTCTTTCTAAAGATACCATTATTTTCATCATATCATATAATTTTCTATAAGAAAAAAGATAAAATATGATAGAATATTTTTAAAAATACACTTTATAAATTTGACCCCCAAAATCTGTTACGCGTCTGTAACCACCAAAAACACCTATGCTAAATAGTTTCAAATTTTTTTTCCTGAGTTTAAAAATACCCAATATTAACATGTTCTTAGCCTTTCTTTTGCAAGTTATATGGCAATAAGTACAAGTAGCACTTTGCTAATTCCAAATCATTTTTTTTTCAAAATTAATGAAAGTTACATTGTAACACTATCTGTCTGGAATCCCTGAATAACCCTTCACATGTATGTATTTTTTAAAAGAAGACAACTTAAGGTATTAAACTTGGGGTATTTTGACTCTTTTTATGCAACCATTTTACCACCAATCTATGCCAAATTAAAAAAAAATAATGGTGATTTTTTTGACATACATAGGAGTTTAAGAATAAATGTACTGAGAACTTTAAGGGTTACTGCCAAAGAACACCCGAATATGTGTTCATCAACATCTCCATGTACAGTGTACCACCCATGTATAGGTGTATCAGGTTCTCTGGGGCTAAAATACCTTATTTGGATGGTGTGCATTCCACTTTTCCAACATGGAATTTTCACATCTGGTCATTATGCACCCAGGTCCTATTTGGGACATTTATGAAGCCAGAAAATGTAATTTAATCCCATCAAACCATGTATTTTTGAAAAGTAGACACCCTAGGATATTTCAATTGGTGGTAGTTTAACACTTTCCGTACATTAATTCTACCAGTCTTTGTCAAACTTTTGGGTAGTCATTTTTTGTGTTATTTTTCTCTCACATTGTGCTTTAGGCATGGATTCTCAGCTCCTGTGTTTTTCAAATTTGACATATCTTCTTTGCCTATCTTGTTTTTGGGGGCCTTTTTAGACATCCCAATGTATTTTCTTGCCATAAACATGCATGTATTTGAAAAGTTGACACCCCAAGGTATTGTGTATGGAGTGTTTTGATGCCTTTGATGCAACAATTTTAACCAAAAAATTGGAGAAAATGTGTGGTGGTAATTTTTAAATTTTCATCTTTAACCCCTTAAGGACCAAACTTCTGGAATAAAAGGGAATCAGGACATGTCACACATGTCATGTGTCCTTAAGGGGTTAAACACATATTACACACATTTGTGTGTAATTTTGGGGAGCCTGTTGTTGGTTATTGCAAGGAAGCACTGCAGGTTGTTTTCTGCAAGGCCTCCTGAGTACACTCATGCCCCCATGCATAGGTTGAACTTGATCATAAAAATAGTCTGGCGCAGTAAAAGTAAAAAAAAAAATAACTCAGTAACAGTAAACGTAACAAAAAAAAAAAAAACTGAACGACAAATGTAAAAAAAGTGATGAGAAGGTACACATCCTTATTATCTCTCTATACTTAACTGCCAACAGCTCCTCTTGGTGCAGAGCTGAGGTCTCCACCCTTCATAGCCGTATTCATGCAACTTGTCCTGGGAAACCTGCGCGGTTCTTTCTGATTGTGCCGCAAGCTACTGTATGAAAACAATACAGTAGTTTGAACAAAGGGACACTTGTATAAAAATTGTCTATATACAAGTGATACCCTTTGTTCATCAGGGTGATGTCAGGTCCCAGACAATCTTGCCACTGGTTCCCATATGTTCTGGGCAACCTGTAGGGTCAGGGTGGCTATCCTTTCCCTCGTAAACCCGGAAGGCTTGAAGGCCTATACCCAGTCTCGCTCTTACAGAGCACGTCTCCTTCTGGCAGGGGGCCTAGCAGCCACAGATACATTACCAGCTACATCACTAGCAGCAGACGCTGTATCTAGTGATGTATCTGAGCACCTGGCAGAGTCAAAATCAGGGTCGGAGTCAGACACAGACGCATAAGACTCTAACACAAGGATGGCATATGCCTGTTCAGCGCTATACAACCTCTGTGACCTCTGTGACATGATCACAATAACTTTATTTAGTGATCTGTCACAAAAAAAAAATCACAAAAAAAGTTACAAAAAAATGCACAGACAGCAACATAAGTGCTGCTATGCAAGAGTGAGTGATCTATACAGTGATTAGTGGCAGGATAGGGGTTAATAGCTCTGAAAAGAGCCTTTGGGTCCCACGAAAAAAAAAAATCACAAAAAAATGGACCCCTAAAAAAAAATGCACAGACAGGAAAAAGTGCTGCTGTGCAAGAGTCGGTGATTTATAGTGATCACTGGCAAAATAGGGGTTAATGGCTCTGCAAAGAGCCTTTGGGTCTCACAATTTTACAAATCCCTACCCAAAACTAAGTAAATCTCTCTACCTACACACAGATCTCTCTTTCTCTCTCAAAAAAAACCACAAGTGAAGAAAGGAAGGGAGATCCACACTGATCAGAGTCAATATTTACTAATATTGACCTGACCAGACAAATGTGGATCACAGTAATAATAAATATTATTATAGGGGCAAGCTCTGATTGGATGACCCTAGCCTCCCTCTACAATGAGGCAGGCTAGGGACACCCCCAAAAGCCCCATGATGCACTGCCTTTAGAAAGGCAGCGCCATATTGGAAGCCACATGGCTAGGGGGAGAAGGGGAGGATTTATACATTTATTTTATTTATTTTTACTGATTTTATTGATTTTATTTAAGTCTTCACTGAGTGCCTCGACCCCTCCTGCTTCACTCCCTGCACAGTGATGAGGACATGTGTTCTGCCCGGTCCGAATTTTGACCGCATTTGGCTTTAGTAACTATGTGATTTGCCAAACACAGCCAGAATTCAGTTAGCCCGATTGATTCAGTAACATTGGTTCTCATGAGAAAATCACTGTTTTTCTAATCTCATCAGGTATTTTCACATATAATCCATTTTAAAAATGTCATATCTTTTCAATACATGATGCAAAGATTCTTATAATAAAAAAAAAATTGTGATAGTTGTCCTTTAACCCCCAGCAGTCTTGTAGTCTTATTTACCTTTTGTCACATTCCTATGTAACCTTGGAGAGCATGAAATGATTCTTAAAGCAGCAGCAGACTGGTGACCATTGGGTGTTCTGTAGGCTTATCTGTCATAATGGAAATTGGCAAATGTTGCTGTTGTGCAGCAAAAAAGACTTTTGTCAGACTCTCTTGTTGTTTTTATTTTTCTGTATGTCTTGAATGCATACAAATTCTAAAA
>OW240924.1:90009210-90026852 GCA_933207985.1 Pelobates cultripes | reverse complement strand
TCTTAGCCATAATTTTATATAGTGGTAAATAAGGGAACCACCTGCGGTTACATAATGAAATTTTATCAGACCTTGCTATAAAATGAAATACCAAGAGGGGAGAAATCCAATCAATCAGATAAGTGTAATATGAAAAAGCCAGGTTGCCCGTCTCTGTCTGCTGCCAGCATCAATATGCTAGTCACTTTAATCTTCCTGACGGGCTCATGGCACCAACCTGCCTCAGTTTGCTTGTTTTTTTTCCTTCTGTCGCCAGGGCTTCCCCTTGCAATGCTCAAAGGGGAATCCTGGTTTGTGTCGCTGTTTGCTTGGGCCCGGTCAATCCCTCAGCTGCTCACCACGAGGACACAGCCATGCGTCCTATGTCATCTTGCTTCTTCCAGGTCTGCCAACTGCTCCATAACTAATTCAGTAGATATTGTTTTTGGTGTGTGTGCTGTACTAGACCAACAAAGCCACTGGTTTATTAAAACTTTAAAATTCCTGGAAGAGATATTCTCCTTCAGATTGTAAACATAATAACGGATAACACAAATAATTGCTTTAAGGGAAATATTATCAGTACAAACCCAAACTTTCTGTGCCTTTCCCATCTTAGACTTTATTTATTTTTCTAATGAGATCTCTCTTTTTGTAATAAAGAAATCAAAAGAATTTAGTATTGGAAACAGATTGCAATGATTTTTGATCTTTTTCTGTATTGTATTCCTACAAACCTTAATCAAGCTGATGATCATTCAGCAAATGAATCATTTGAGTAGAAAGACCTGAGTGCAAGGATGTTCCTTTCATTTGTTCAGAAAGAGGGGGAGAGAGCAACGAACTAGAAAATGAGAAAGAGGAAGGTTTATTCTCAGGGTCACGAAGAGTAGGGAGCAGGGTGATATATGGGACTGGAATCATCATCATCAATAGATTGATTTTGTGGTTGCTTTACATAGGACCACTGAAATGGCTGGAGGTAAATTTCTATCAGATGCATAGAATCCATGCTCTATTTTCTTTCCAGTTCCTTGCCACGTATAAATTCTTCTGAATTTGAATGCCACTAAGCTAATCGTTCATTGTTTACTTGTAGGAACAACATTAATAAAAACATTTGATGGTATGAATATGTAACATACTCAACAACATCTCAAGTTTATATAGGAACAGATTGTGAATTAGTTCTTTAATAGATTAGGTAATATATGCAATCCCACCAAATATGGTTAAACTCTGGTATCTCCGACATTGATTGATAGATATTTATTATAGTGTAGCTCCTCTAAGTCAGAGATTCTATACAATATGGTTCCCCAACAAATGCATAAACAAATGATTCTATAGAACACCGTATGTTCAAAATTTGTTCACAATGGCAGACGTTATTGAAGAAAAAAAACCAAAAAAAAGTTACAGTATAGCATTTTTCATTTTTTCCTGTGGAACATGAAATACCTTACCAATTACCAACCGGTAGTGGTTTCAGGAATACATAAGCTAGGTGTTAGCAATCAAACTAAAACATTCCTAGTGGGCGGTGGTTTTGGGGGTTGTTAATTTGCTATTGATAGTTGGTTAATCAGCTATTGTTAGCAACTTCTTATACACCTGGGTGGGCATATGCTTATTAGCCAAGCTAATGACCACAACCCTAAGATTAATTCCAGAATATCTCCAAGCACACACTGAGGTCTACAGGAGGACAAAAAGGAAATTATTTTATTTTTTTTAATTGCTCCCCTCATTGAAATTACAGATTAGAGAGCATCCAAATCTCCAAAAAGTTCAGTGTAATGGTTGTCTGCAGACTTAGTGGAACGTAAAACAAATGCATAACAGTTCTCTATATTGTATTTTTGAAGTCTGAGATTTGTAAATTATCTGGTAAACAAACGCAGGCTGGAACTGCTGCAAAGCCACTGCCGCAAAGATGCCCTAGGAATGACATAAAAGTTAGTGAGGCAAATTCTAGAGTTATAAAAATAGATGAATTGTTACTTTTCTCTTTGTCCTGGGGCCTATAAAGTCACCCATAATGATAACTTCCCCTTTTATTGTCATTTTAGCAATTTCCTCAACTAGTAGATTGAATTTAATCTTCCTGATGGGAATTGGTAAACCAAAATAGAATGTGTCCTCCTGGCACAAGCAGCTAAACTCCTTACTGGGATTGGTTCCTCAACGGGTTGTTTTAGAGCCAACGTAAGGAGGCTGTACTAGACTAGTGTTTGCTACTTAACAAATCTCAATGACAACTGGATCCTAAACTTTACTTTAATCCTGACTCCTACTTTCCATTTGTTATCAGATATTATTTAGTTGATCCAGCACGTAGAATTGTATCACATCTAGGAATAAAAGGTAGGGATGTGCATGGGGAAAATATTCGCTTAGGTTTGGCATTCCGAAATTTAGGACTTCAGCACTTTTGAACCTAGGGAGATACTTATTCATTCCCATCCATTGACTGGCTAACTCCCTAATACAGTGGGAATTTGGGACTTCTCTTGCAGCCACTTAGTATTAGATGCAACAAATTCCCACAGTATTAGGGAGCTATCTACTAAGTTACTTTTATATAAATTTTAACACGCAAATGCTTACAGCTGAATCATGGCTAACACTTACACTTTATGTTTGAATACTCTTTATTTAAACAGCTCTAATCAAGTAACATACCCAGTGGAAGAATGACAATTCTGACAAAGTTCCGAAGCACAGAATTGCTGATGTACTAATATTCTTCAAAGTTCCAAAATTGTCAAATTTTGGGCGATTTGGATACTTCCAAATGTCCATAGAGTTTAGTTCCAAATGGCAATTCAGCTAATTGCACATGTCTACTACCCCCCAATCTCCCTATACAGCACATTCCAAATACATATTCTTTTTAACCCATTAGGAACATATAGAACAGATGGTAATATTCTACATGCTGCGACAAGCTGCATACGGGTGGCTGCTTATGTTTGTGATACCTGGTAATACTTGGTTAGATTCTGACAAAACCATGCAAATTAACTAACCATGCCACATGTTCTAAAATACCTGCAGTGGCAGAGCACCTGACTGGCAGTCACAGATGGACTAGTGTATAATGCTGTAAGCACAGAACACATTTAGTGGCTTCTTGACTTTTTGGCATGAGTATTGTGCAGCCATGATTAAATCAGTCCCTACATTGAAAAGAACACAGTAAAAAGCACCAAAGCCATAATATTTTGAGGATTCCTGTAGGTTTTCAAACATCCTATTTAAACAATAAGTAAATTGAGGTTATATGCAAATACAAATAGGGCTTTGTTATAACTAATACCACATTAGTTAGCAATACTTTGATGGTTATTCTTGTATACAGGTATCAATGACGCATATCTGTATTTTCTATTTCTTTTAATTATACTAGATATTGGCACTATTGGAAATAACATAGCAACTACACGCTGGCTGAATGTTTGATTTTACTAGAGTGTACAGTGCAATTTAATTTTTCAGGGATTTTATAATACTGTCCAAGTTCAAATTTTTACGGACACAAAGCACAGTTCAAGTAGTTGCTATATCACAACATAACACATGACTGTTTGTTTGCAATAAATTTGGTCCCTATATAACCCCTTCTTTCTGACCACAAAGAACCTGAAGAGGGGGATTTTTTGTGAAGCTTACTTAATATGACATGGAAGGACAAGTTCATTTTCTATGCCCTCAATAGGTTATAGATTTACCAAATTGACTAAGGGAATGGTACTTGTGACACAGTTGTGGCTGGTTACCCATATGATTTGCTCAAAAGAGGGAAGGGTATGTCACTATTCTGTCCACCTCTGTTTAAGCATTACTTTGAGTAAATATCTGGGGCCATCCTATGAGCAACATTCTAAAAATAACCCCTGTAACTAATTAATTCATTACTTAATTCTGGTTGTTCTGGGTACATCTTGACCATACGTGTGAGAAAATGGAAAAAGTCACCTGAGGGAAACTTACTTTGTGCACTAATATCCTTACCTTTACAAATACAAATACAAACTTGGGTATTGGGATCAAACTATAGGCTTTTCTATATAATGATGCATGAAGTTGAGGACAAAACCATATATCAAGCAAACGTCTTCACATGGTGAAACGGTCCATTGTCAACTTCACCTCTGTGGTGACTGCAATGTCTTTGTATAGTGGTTCAATAGATTTCCAAAACAGCACCCTAGATTGGATGGGCAAAAGTACTGTTCCTAACAACAAGATATTACACAAGCCAGCTTCATCATCTGCAATATTACAATATTCTGCAGAGCGAGCAGTTGTATTATAGACAGTTAGCAAACACCTCCCTCCCTTGTCATATATCGGTCACTTGCAACTTGTGACAGGGCTCCTGTACTCTGATCTATTGGTGAAAGTGTTATACGCACAAAAAGCTTGTTTCTACAGAATGAACTTACAAGGTATGGGGGAAGGTATTCGTCAACTGGGATTGAAGTAAGAGGGATCAAACATATGGGTGATACAGGAAGATTGCTGGAACTTCCATAAATATCCAAATCAAAAGGGGTGGGGAAAACCTTTTATAAATACAATCTGAACATAGCAAGATGAAAATATTCAGGTAGTGCATATAGCTAAACAAATTAAGCCTTATGTGTTCTATGGGCAGGGAAGATGACGTGTGTTTTGGTAACAGTTGGTGGATTTGGCCATTCAGCCTGTAATGCACCTAGTTTGCTACCTGATTTATGTGGACAAATAGATTCTGTACTTCTGTTGTATGTACTAAATGTAGGAAATGGCACAAATCTATTAGTTATGTAATAGGCAACTCCCTCCCCCCTAGTACTTACACAGATTATCAGTTAGGGTTGGTTGTATAATATGGTCAAATTGACTGTCAGGACTCACAGCCAGTATACTTTGGGAATTTGCCACATCAAAGTGGAGTAGGCCTTGAAGAAGTTTTGCTGGTTAGCCTTTTGACCCCAACCAATTGAGCTGTCATTGACCCTTACAAGGAAAAACACTTACTTGAAAAATATACTAAAAACCTCTTGAAATTGTTCACCATATATTATTGTGCAGAAGGGAAACATGACTTTATTGGAGTGTCTGCTCTCTAGATTACAAAAAGAAATAGGCATATGCACAGATCTTTTATTAGTTATATTATGGAAACAAAAGTGATTAGACCTCTTTGCCATCCTAGTCAGGCAAGCACACTATTTAGTTACATTACAGCTGGTTCCCTTATTTTGGTTTGTCAATGCTGTAGGCAAGGCCTTATGTTCTATTGAATATACTAACATAGCTAACATATTAACATAGATTGCCATATGAATGACCTAGGTTTTTGATGTAGGTAATTGTGCTAAGGTTAAAATGGCACCCTATTTTTGTAACATAGCAGTATTTCATTTATATTCCAACTTTAGTAGCATGAACTTTTCATTTTTTTGGCTTTCAGTTCTTTGCATATTCTTCTACTGTCAATAAAACCCACCTTTCTACTATGGCAACTAAGGTCAAATATGTACAAGGCAGCCTTGACATTCGTATCACCAGAGACAAAGTCTTCCAGGTTAATAATTTCAGGGTAATGGGACAGGGTACTCCTGACCTCGATTACTACAGCCATAATGTATTTCATATTAATCCGTTTGACCACAAGGAAGCCTCAGAACCTTGCACGACAACAATTTGCTCTGCATTGTAGCAGAAATTGTGCAAAAAGCGGGAAGGCCTCAACTCTCAACTAATTGCAGCTTCAATAGCTAGTGACAGTAACTTTCCCTTCCCCTAGCACCTACAAGTGACGCACATTCTGATTACCTTAAATTGGATCTGTGAACACTCTTGTAAGGGAGCAAGAGATTCATCCAAAGGGGCTACCATCTCCATCCCAACCAGCAGATCAGTGCAGATTCTTAAGTGTGAGAGAATTGCATCCCCAACCTTCAGCTGAACATGTCCACAATGATCAGGTTTGTCATATGGGTTTCCAGCTCTTCCACTGCATATGACAGATTTGTGCTGTCTCTCTAGTAAAAAGCCCTACTACTATCCTAATTTAAACATACAGATTGTGACTACCAATAGCTGTGAAATTACTTAGTTCCTTTGAGGTAGGTGCATGAGGAGCACTGTCCAGATCAAAGGGTCAATAACCCAAACATCAGACTCATAAACTCATTTTATTAATAAATAATTTTACTAGTATGGATACATTGTGATTTCATGTCCTGGGTCCACAAAACAAGAGAAAATATTTTGTAATATTGCATTGTGATACAATGGGCTCTAATATATATTTATAATGTGTGTTTATATATGTGTAAACTGTGACGCTCTATAGCAACATTTCCCAATTGGGGTTCTGCTGCATTTTGCCACATCCAAGATGGCCGCTGCTACCTGCTGTTCCCAGAATGTCGGAAACATCAGTGGCTAGCTGCCGGCAGGGCAGGCTTAAGTTCACGGTTGCGCAATCTCTTAGGGACTTTGACGGCAGGGCTGGCTGACAGCCTGCCCAGCAGCCATTTTCTCTCTCATGGACAAGCTATAACTCGTGGTAGAGGAGTGATAGTATTTCAATGCTCCTGACAGAGAGTGGATCTCTGTTAAAGCTCTGTTATTGCCAGATAGGTAGGTAGGGACATGGAGTCTTGCACTTATGCCAGAAATAGCAAAGAGTATTTAATTGAAAAACAGGTTGAAGTAGTAATTTTTCTCTGAAGAGTTCCCTGCTTTGACCACAGACACAACTATGGTTTTTAGGATATTTATTTGTATCTTGTCACTTCTTTCTCAGTTTCTATTTGAGGAACCGTAGATACAAGAAAAGCAAAGCACACAATGCTAGCCAATTGTCTTCTCAAACAAGGAAAAGAAAATATGATCATTAGCACATGCTTAATTACAAGTAGCTATCAACTGTTTCTCCAGAAGCACAATGCGTACTTTGGCAATAAAATATTGCCAATCTTTAGTTCTGGCACTTGGGAATCCAAATGTACTGTGCCTTTTTTAAGCGAAAGCTAAATATCAGTAATGTGAGTCTTTATCTTTGACATCGTCATTTTGAGCAAAACCATGCAGAGTAAACCATTTATGAGCAAAAACTTTCAACATGCTAATGAAAAAGCCACAGAGGCTTCTTACAGAGCGAGTTAGCACTTGCAGGAGAAGCACATACTATGTGGGATTTATTTTGCACATAGTTTTATTAGTGATTCCCCAATTGTGTCATGTTGGAAAGTGGCACAGCTTCATTTATTTTTTATTCAACTTCACTTACAATACAACAGTTTTGCGCCGTATTAATGATCTTGCTGATGACATCCGTACTGAACTAATCTGTGGACTTGTCTAATTGCAGCGAGTACCCATCACATTAACAGATTGAAGAAGATTTCTATTGCATCAGATATATTTTTGACAAACAAAAAACCAACAAAACTGAAACTTTGAGAAATGTTGCAGAACTTTCACACAGAAACCACTCATCCCACTGGTGATGACATCATGAATTTCTGGATACAGTTAAAGAACACACACAGTATAAATCTGCACACATCTCCCAACCATTGCTTTGGGACAAATGTGTAGTGATGGTGCCAAGTGGCAGGCGATGTGATGCGAATAAGAAAAGTGGCATAATAATTGCATCAGTTCTCCCTGTGAAATAGTTACCAGTGCATGTCTGTGCTAGATGAGAGTTTTAGTTCTTCACAGTTTTTATCCATATTTATGTTAATTTTATGCTGGACCTACGGGATACACTAGACTAAATTTATACATTTAATAGTTTTAAAATAACCATAATAAGTAAAAGTCACTAATTATTTATAAAATATGCATTTTAAATATCAGATTAACACAAAGGCCCTCTTTGATACATTGCTAAATAATATTGATTGTTGTATGGAGACATTTGTTGTTATATGTACATTGTTATCATTGTCCTTTCTCCTTTCTTGTGTTTTATTACTATGCTACTGATATATTTATCTTTTGATATGCCCTGAGTATGGTTGTGGAGGAAATGGACTACAAAGAAATAGGTGTTACTTCAATTAAATGAGATCGAGGTGCCATTGCACCATGGGACATGTAGTACCCGAAACCGGAAGTGACGCGACGGCATTTTGCCCGCGAAAACCGGAAGTGACGTCAATCAACACAAAGCATGATGGAACCTGTAGTACAGACGGGCGGAAATGACGTGACGCCATTCTGAGGACACCAGACGCAACTAATACAAACGAGGAGAGGAAATTTTAGGCGGGAATTTAGAACATTTAAAAGGGGACTCAACCCATGACACCATCAGGAGCTGACTGAGGAAGCCGTTTTTTCGGTGAAACGCGTTTTGGCTAACCAGGTGGACCTGTTATCAGACCACTCAATACATTTGTATTATATTTACTTGTTTTTATTATTTTCTAGAAGTATATATACATTTTTAATAGTTTCTCAAATAAACATATATTTTTTATCCACCATTGAATTACACTCTGCGCAAGTGATTCCAGGAAGGGGAAGTGTCACCCCTACTAACTGACACTAGGCTAAAAATACTTAGAGCCAGTTACCACAGGCTCTAAAGAAGGTGAGCAATTTTGTATTTTATTTACATTGATTTATATCGGTATCTAAAATACTACATTTAGATTGGGGATATCTGTGTCTTTTTTCCATGCAACGTGGAGAGGAAGTTACGCTCTTTTTTTCACCTTGAGAGACGGGTCGTGTGATCTACCCTAAAAAGACACAGACACCTGGAAGTTTAGAGCCTTATAACTGTAAAAGGCTCTAAAAAATGTGAGTTCATTTCAATTCATCATTCACAACTAAAGGACTTTTTTTGGATATTTATTTAACATACTACACTATTATTTGTACTCTTTCTATGTTTTCTATTTTTTATATATCACTAAGAAAACTAAAGCACAATATATAGGGTAAGTGCGTGTGTTAGCACTGTCCTTTCACTGAAAATTTCACTATATATTTAGCGCTACACTCATGAGGAACTGAAGATCTGGGAGATATAAATATCCACCTAGATCCAAAGTTTTCTCTGTTCTTTTTGGTGTTTACATAAAATTAATCTGGACTGATTCTCACTTAATTAAAGTCAACCATTACAGTCACAACTATTAAAAATATGTGAAGATATGTGTAGTCACCACTCTTCCTTGTGATTGCTCTGCTTTTGCATTCAAAAGTCTGTTGGCTAAGTCCTTGTTTGCAAGATATGCTACTTAGGTTTTGATCGATTGACAAACACCTCTTGACACAATTCAAACATTCTCTGTGGTTATCCAGATATTCACAAAATTAAATGATGTAGGTTTATTTCAAGGATCATAAATTTGGATTATGTCTGGCATTAAAAATATTACTGGTTTTTCCTTGGAGTGATATGCAGAGATAAAATATTTTCACTGTCTAGTAAGCTGCAGTTTTTGACCTCATCTGTTGGCAAAGAGTTCAAATTATTTTGCTCAACACTTAAGGATTTTCTAGAAGATGAAGATTACAATTCCATTGCAAATTTCTACATTTAGACCACCACATCTATTAATCAGTATTTTCCATTAGAATTGTAATCATTATTTTCAGGCCAAAATGGAAAATACCGAGTGAGTTTGAAACCCATTCATAAAAGACAAGCCAGCCAATTTTTCTGATGTAGATTGTCAGAAGTTATATCGATCAGATTCTCAAAGTCAACTAAGCCAAAAATGTAAAGCAGTTTCTCATTGCCCACTTGGATAATTCTGGGTATTCTTCACGTAAATCACCCCAAAAAGCAAAGTTCTTTTGCCATTCGCCAGCACGTACTTATGTGAAACTGGTTTCTCACTTTATTCTGCAACCAAACCAAAGTATCGAAATCGACTTGACGCAACTACAGACGTGAATACAATTGTCAACAATTAAACCAGATATAAAAAGAATTTGCTCATTTAAAGGTTTGCGCTGCTCTACGGCACTCAATTTTTCCCTTGGAACCCTTTCACATGGTATAGCAAAACTTTGAAAGGTCGAATAAAAAAAAAAAAATAGGGAAACCCTGGTCTATAAGAAAAGGAGGATCGAGCCACTTGTTTTTTGTATTGCGGTATGCTAATCATGGATCGGAGGTTATAGGAGGTGGGAACAGCTAGGGAGAGCATTCTACTTGGGTAGTGCGGGAGCTTCCCAGAAACACTCTAGGCTCTTTTGTTGCTAGAATCATAATGTACGTTTACCCACGACTTCATCTTTCCAGCCTTGTGCATAAACTGGCTGTCGCTGGAATCCCGACACATAATTAGCACTTCCAAGTTTATTTTACCCACCAATGTTACACTTGTTCTGTTGCTTCATACTAGAATGTAATTAATAAGTACTCAGCATTTGTTGCACTGTTTCCAATCCTGCCCGTCATAATATATGTAAATGCCCTACAAAAAGGAATTTAAATCTCTTCTATGTGAATGCTTGATTGTTGCTACACCCCAGTCTGCTCTCTTCTTCAAAACTTCATCCAAAACTAGGTGCCCTGTACAGAAAGGATGAACATTTGCTGACACCATAATTTGTGAATAACTGTGTATTGGTTTTGAAGTGTTTACCCAAATACCTAGATGTTGATTTTGTACAGTTCCTAAACAGAACAATGATCTTTGTAGACCTAAGCTACGGCACCTTGAGGCTGTACACCCAGAGGTAGAAAAGTGCAACCCATCTGATTTGAGCTTACATGTGTACAGTTGAGGAATTGCAATGGCCACCAATGCATGAGTTTATTTATAGATGATCTGCCTAGTCATGTGTGGTGTTCCCCAAGGCTCCATACTCTGTCCAATTGATTAAGACCATTAACCTGGTTTAGAAGTTAAACACATTAAACTGCCCCCCTGCTACTTACATTTTTGCTAAAGCACATATTGCAAAGTCTCCGTGGCAAATAGCATGCAACAAGCTTTTGCCATGTCAAAATCTACTAAGGCCCTTTGATTTTGACAAAAGCCTATGACAACATCCACTCTTCCTCACTCTCCCAAATATCCTTGTTAACAATCTCGATTTTAAGAGGGCAGTTTAAGCACTGATTGGGAATATTATCGACAATAAAATTATCTGCGTCCACATGCAACTATGATCAGGGTTCATCTTTCCAATACAGGGAGCAATGATTTTGCAAAAGGTGTACCTATTCATGTGTCTTCCGATCACCCAAGGTATTGTCACCAATGTTAGGATACATACCCAAAGTAGCTGAGCTTCAGCAACATTGAACCAGATCAAATCCCAGGAGTGACAAGGGTAGTTTGACACCAGGGATTCATTGATCCCACACTGGTTTATCATTTTTAGAGTATTAATATGAGGATTTAGAATTTAGACCTGTGCATGTTAGACACAGGTTTAGCGATTGCTGGTGCATTATTTTTATTCACAATTAAGATCAGGCCCTGACAAATCTTAGAAATTAAGGTGTTAATTTCTGAGTGCTACATCTAGGGGGTGTTGCAAATAACATTTTCTGACTGCGAATATTTTCTTGGATGTACTAGCACCCTGGTTGGCCATTTGTTTGGTTGTTAAATGCATTTATTAAACTCTGCAATCCTAAATGGTTGGATAGTGGAGGGTTGGGACTGGATTGTGGGGGTTTGTAGGCCAAATATTCACTGTAATATTGGGCCTTTTCCATACGTTTATTGGGTTTGATTGGCAAAATACAATGTCAAATTTTAACATAGTGTGCATGCAATTTTCAAATCTCATTCTCTTGTACCAGTGATGGAGCCAGTACGCTTGTTCATTGACCACAGTTACTTAGTTTGAGGTCAGCTGTAACCCAGGGCTGGTGTGTTCCTTTTAGTTGCACTTTGCAATTGTACTTTTACAGTCCAAGCTCTTGTGTGTTTGGAATTTGCATGCCCTGCTGTGTGGAGTCTCTAGGTCTAACACCAGATCTAAAATTGCCATGGTATGTTCTTTAATCTGTGATGAGTGAGTAATCTTTTTAGGAGACCTATTGTTGATACTAAGCCTATATGATGTTTAATCTCGAATCCTCATCACCAGGTGTTAAAAATGTATTATAATTTCCACAACTAGTTCTTGCAGATGGTGTCATGAATGTGAAATCTTAATACATTTTTAACAATAAGCAACATTAGGTCTTTAGAATTTAGCCCTTACACTTTCATGCCAATGAATTTGGCATGAAAGTGTAGCCATGGGCCATACATGCTTGAATTCAGCATGCAATCAATAATTGTAAGGGCTAAATAAATTTGCAAATGATCAGCTATAGGCTAAACTTCATAGCTTAATCTATGAAAGAGATATCCTGAATCAGAAAGTACCCTGATCATTTAAGGCTGATATATTTAAAAGTCTAGTAAGGATCCAAAGTAACAGGGAAATGACAGAACACCCAGAGATTTGTAGACATGGAGCTGGAGGTAAGCTCACCAGTAAAATGTCTGCTACATGTAACCTTTGTTAATAATTTATCTCTTGTTTACAGTGTAGCTGGATTAATGTATACAAGAGATAAATTATTAACAGACCTCTCCACTTAATTTTTTTGGTATGAGAGTAACTGGATTGTCTAGCCAAGTCTAGTGTTCATATGAATAGATTAGCCAACATTCGTTTATCATAATCCATTCAAATGTCAGATGATGTGTAGCCATTTGCAGATTTTATTATCTGTATGAATGGATGAAAATGTTCAAACAAAAGGGCATCCAAACATATTACAACTAAATTCTTTCATGAGCCATTTGTTTGTTCAAAGTATATGTATTGTAATGCAAACAAACACAAAAAGCCAAAAGTACACTACAGTCCATATTGCTTGTGTGTGTATTACAAATGCACAAATGAGTGCCAAATGCACGGATGAAACAATGATCAATATGCAAATGTTGTAAAGCACATTCGCATATGGGGATGGTAGAAACTAATTTTCAAGCAGTTGATACAAACTGAACTAAAGAAATGTATTGTTCATCTCAAACAGTTTGAGCTGTTCGTGTATTTTGATGCCTTGTAGGAAACAATTGTGGCAAATCACACCCATTTATCCATATCCCTCCTCATCAGCACACTCCTGTGACATAATGCTGTAGGGGCTTATCCAATGGTGAGTGTATTGTTTGTGAAACACTCTTGCCTTCTTTGGCTATTCTTTAAATCCCCACTAAAGCAAACTCAGAGTAAGCAGTATAAAAGCAGGCAGGGGATCTGTCAATCAAAACAGAGAAAAGGTTTCAGGACTAGTAAGACAAGTAAGGAGGCTAGCACTGGCAGTGCTAGCCAGGCACCATGTGCCTGTTTTCCTGGCACTATATCTTCCCCCTCTGTTTTGTAAAGGGTTGGGGGGGGGGGGGGGGGGAGAGGAGGGTTTGACAATTTCCATTTAACCCCTTAAGGATGGCTGGCATCCTTGGGGACCCAAGTAGCCACTTGGTATGCCATCAAAGACGACTTCATTCTCATGGGGGTTATAGTAACCAGATTGGTTATGTTGCCTTTGTTAGCCCAGGAATGAGAATTGCAAATGGACAATGTGAAAAAGTCTGAAAAATGTAACATGCTAGATTTCACCCTGTAACTTCCCAAAACACGCTAAAACCTGTACATAGGAGGTATTGTTTTACACATAAGACATAGGCCTTTTTATTTGTATTCGGTGATGTTGTTAGTTCAGCATGACATACCATATTTAAGCTAAACATATGTCATCAATGTCAATCATTTGTTTTCTTTTTCTGCAATAAAATATCCAATATGTAATATCTTTGTGAATACTTCTCATGAGAAGTATTCACAATGTTTAATAATTTCTCAAATTCATGTTTTATTCAAGTGTACTCACACTTTCATATTTGAATGTTTGAACAGGTTGTTTTTTTATCAAAACATTGACTCAGTCCTTGATGGGGTAACCCCTTCCTGACCAAATGTACAAGCGAAAATTTCCATCAAGGGTCCTTAATGGAAGGATATTCTTTAGTAAATGACAGAAAATATCTGTCATTTACTAAACACCAGATTGGAGGAGCATTAACCCCAGATTGCCTCAGTCTGCCTCGCTATTCGAGGCAGACCGGGAGCACCCAATCACGCTGTTCCCTGCAGCTGTAATCACTGCTGATCTATCTCCCTGCACTTTGTGCTTGCTCTGATTCAACAGCCTGTCAGAGCAGCCTTTGTTGAAGCTGAAGTCCCTGCAGCCTGTGATCTTCTCCCTGCAAAAAGAAAATACAAAGTAACTTCAAACAGGGGAAATTGGGGGGTTGGATTTAATAAAATGTTTAGATGACACTACAGTGATCATTTGGCATGTAAGGGGTTAATTGTAAAATATCTTCTTTTAACCCCAGATGGCTAATCAATTTAAAATACATATATTTTATATACTTATGATTTAAAAAATTACCCCTGAGGGTTAATGAAAACTGATCCAAACTGATTAATTAGATTGCCACACATTAATAACTCTCTTTACAAATGTTTCTCGTTTTGCTCTAGAGCCCAAGTTCCTCAGCAGATCTGCATATTGCCCTTTCAGTAGAAAAGGAGAGCAATTTCTTCCCTGATGTTACTATTAGTTTGAAATCCTTAACAATCAGCCCTATTATCTTATGCATATTCTGGTTAAAAGATCATATAAAGGAAACAATGCAGACAAAATCTTGACCGCCAAATTCACAAAGCGTACTGCCACTCAAATCTATATCTTACTCTCCATCAGAAATTGGTAAGAGTAGATAAAGGGGAAACCCAAAAGCCTCCCCAAGATCCAAGAATAGCTGGAGGAATGTGGTTTAAATTATCTAATAAAAACCTATAAGACGGATTCCATGAACTAATTTGATCCTCAGAATTTATCTGGGCCAGGTGCTTTAAATCAACCAATATTTTAGAAATGTATTTGTGTTAAGTTAATAAGACGCTCTAACAGAAAAAGTGGGGTTAACCATAGATACATAGTATTACAAGATATTATTGGAAAAGGAATTAAAATTATGTATGTAAATATCAGCATTAATATTTGCCTGAAGTAATTCAGCTCCAATTTTGCTACTATTTTTAATATTGGTATTACAAGTGTTCATTTCAAACAGAAGGACCAATCAGACTGCCACTCTACAGATTGAAATGGGGCAATGATGTTCTCTAATCCATCCTGAATAATTCCATCTGTCTGAGAAGGATCCTTCGTGTAATCAGACAAATATTATCAGAAGGATATCTTACTTTCACTTAATGCGAATAAAGCCTTTGATTGTTTCATGAAGGTCCAACTGTTAAGGACCAGAGACTTTAACAGCTGGATTATCTGCTCTCAATCCTAGCTGAGGGATTAGTATAATTACTTCTTCTTGGTTTAGGGTTTGAAATAGGACTGGGCAGGGCTGCCCTCTCTACCCTATGCTGTATATTGGGAAAGAGGTTCCAAAGTAAGAATATATAAGAATGAATATGATTAAAAACATCAAGGGAGTTCGATTTAGAGAGACAAAATTACGTTTTCAGGATGTTAATTTATAGACTTTGGTAGCCTTATTTAGGTTCCAACTCATAATCAGCATATTAATTGACATTGAGGAGACAAAGAATTATGTCATTGGAAGCACATATCTTTGACAGATTATAAGCTTAATACATCCAAATCAAACTACAATGGGACATTACCATATATTTCTATAGAGGTAAAATCTTATGGCCAAATACTCTATTTAATTGTGTGCCTGTTATACTCAAGAGTGAATAGAATTCTTACCTCTCTGTGCTTCCCAATTGGCCTTATTATTGGATCAATCCACTCATTAATACATCACAGCCATGAGATTTCAAGACTAACTGGGCATTGATGGGACCTTATATTCTTTCTTAAAACTGGGAAACACTATTTTACCTATGAATCTGGACCCAAATTAAATTTTAGGATTTGATTAGCTCTAATACTATTGAAATAGGTAAGAGCAGTATATTTTCCATATCATGGGATACCATTCCTTTTCCATATAGTAGATTAGATCCTTTGGAATCTAAATGCTTTACTATGAGAGCCATTTAAAATATCCATTTAAACCTTTTCATGAATTGTCTTGTGCGGGTAAATGAAATTCAACTGATATAAATTATCTGAGAGATATGTAAAAAAGACAACTTTTGGTTCTGAGAAAACAAGATCATTAAGTTATAGGTTTGGAGTCTTTACTAAAATATAGATGGGACTTTTCATCAGAGTTCTATTTTTGACAATGAAGACTCAATATTTAAAGTCAGTATCTATTTCGAGATCCAAAGATCATCACTTTCCCAAATTCTGGACTGGGGTGTTAATATTATAACAAGCTCTGCTATTGGTATTAATAAATCCATACACTTATACTATCTCAATTATTTAAGACATAGATCCAATGAGATTTTCTTGGGGACCAAATGCCATTTAGTTAGTGCCACCAGATATGGATATGGGAGCCTTTTAGATGGTTACAGCGCCAGCATAGAGAGGGATATGTGGGGAACATCTTGTTGATTGTCATATTAGAAATATAATTCCCAAAAAGGTTTTAAATCATATGGGTACCCGTAAGGTTTCCTAAAATTGTTATTCTCTCCCCTAATTGCCTTATTACATCTTGAATGGCCTAAATTGTAACAAAAAAAAATGTGAGTAACTATATATCCATTTCTTTGCTGCTGTTTCCAAAGATTTACAATACATTTTTTTTTTTATCAGAGAGAGCCCCTAACATGGGCATTATAGGTAGGGCTACTCTCTCCATCTTTAAATATGGATGGAATATATGGAACAACTTTGTATCTTAAAATAATTAGAACCCCCTGAATGACATACATATACTAATCTTCTTAAATAGAGATCAGGGGGGAGCACCCAGATGCTAGAAGACCGATATAGATCCAATCTCCTAAATCCATATTTATGCATGAGCCCCTAACACATCAGCTCTTCTCCATAAAGCATATCCTACATATGAAACAATGAGGGGTTCACATTTCAAATCTCCTTCCTTTGAGACTACATAAAAGACAAGACAAAATATGATAATCTCAAACATTATTACTGTATTTTTTAATGATTAAGACAAACTTCATTAATTCAATCTTAAAGCAGATTTACTTGTCTGTCTTAGTACTCAAACAAATATTTGTCAGATAACAAGACTGTTCTCCCAATACACCTAAAGGTCCGTCATATTTGGTAACCAATAGAAATATATTAAACTCCCACTCAACGCAGCTAGCAAAATAACTTAGGGGTTAATGGTTGAAAAAAGTTTTATGGGAAAGTGGGGAATTTACTACCAGTAAGCAGCACTTATTAGAAAACAAAGCTTTTAAAACATAGAATTAGCCTGGGATTAACTTGAAACCTTGTTTATATAATGCTCATCACCACTACACCTAGGGAAAAAAAACTCTTAGGATTCAAAATATGACACTTTGTCAGTAAATGGGGGTATCATTATATTAAGCTTGGGATGTCTTCTTTACACGATATGGGGTTTTGTGCAAGAATAGCACACAGCAGAAACCTCTCTTAAATATTGTTCAGCTACGCCGGGTTTACAAGATCAACAATGTGTCGTGTATTACTCCACATTACAAAAACAAAC
>OW240924.1:89977455-90009110 GCA_933207985.1 Pelobates cultripes | reverse complement strand
TGAGAAACACAAATGGATTATAGTGTTTGTCATAGCCATTACATCACCACTTTCAAAATAAGACACAATTTGTCATAGATTAGTGGAGAGTACATTATAGGATTTCAGCTGATTTAAAGTATTTTGGGACCTGTGACTTAGAAACAGTATGATTATTTTGTGTTCCAAGCTGGACATATTGTACGCAGTTTTGGCAATCATAATTTAAGAGATGCAAACTATGACATATACATGGGGGAGAAAACTATTTGTTGGCATTTTGAGAAAACAATGAGAATTTCTTAATCAATTTATGCACACACTAACGGTATATAATGTGTGTTGCAATGTAATGCAATTTACCCTCTAAAACCAGCATCAACAAAATACTACAAGGGCTTTTGACCTGAAGGGGTTATAGAGGCTCACCATATTCACTAACTCTTTATCTGTTTAAATCACAACATTTTTTAAACACAACTGTGAAGAAATCCAAATGATGCTAAGAACATTCCACCTCTATCACTTGCTGGGCCAATATTCCTTGGAGATTGGCACTGGAAAGAGTCACCTCACTGAATTTATAAATGGCACATAAATTATATGCTGAATATCACAAATGTACTGTATTTTTTTTTATATACGTTTCGTTTCATCACTAATAAGTCTTTAATTAAATATTGTATAATAGTGTGTAAAAACATTTTTTGGATCCTGGGTAACTTTTGGTGGTTAAAAGAATAGTACAGTTACTCAAACAAATCAGAGGGAATTTAGTGGAATACATATTCTTTGTTTATACATATTGGATCATGTGGCCATCAGCAGATTTCACAGGAATACTTTATTAGTACACGTTTAGAAGTGAGATACAGGACAATATTGGCACCATTTGGCCTTTCAAACAGAGCATGGTACAGCTCTGGGACATGTGAAACAATAGGATGGGTTTGGCATTTAACTCACCTGCATACAGGTGACAAATTACTGAAATAAATGGACTTTTGCACAATATTCTAATGTGAGTATCAAGTATCACCTGTGTCTGTGTGTGTGTGTGTGTATATGTATAGAGAGAGACACATATATTTGTGGATACACACACAAATATCTTCAATGAAGCAAAGTGCTTCTCCCACATGCTTTTAGTTTATTTCTGGTTTCCCCTATTATATTTAGGGTATTCCTAGAATGGATGATGTTGTAAATAACTTCCTAATGTATGCCCAAATTATAGGCAGGTTGGGCGCAACCATTGCTAATGTATTAGAATGTGACGGCAGATAAGAACCATTGCTGAAGAGAACCTATGTTGAACAATCTAGAAAATTGGGAAGACTAGATGGGCTGAATGGTTTCATAAATACTTTCATTAGTCCCTAGCCTTATCTTATAGCTAGAATAGCCTTATGCCTATCCCACGCATGCTTAAACTCCTTTACTGTGTTAACCTCTACCACTTCAGCTGGAAGGCTATTGCATGCATCCACTACCCTCTCAGTAAAGTAATAATTTAGGAAATTAGGGGGGAAGAGTGTGTTCTATTATGTGGAGCATATTTTGCTCAAACAACTCCATTCAAAATGTTTGAGGCATGCATCTGCCAGAGGAGAGCACTAGGAGAACCTATAGGGGAGAATAGTTAAGAGACACATGGAAATGACATAACAATAACAATATTATCTGTACATAGTATCATAGCATTACTTAATGTCATAATTATGCTTACAAAACTGCAACATTGAAATTATCTAATACAGAAAGGGCTGGGGGGGACAAATTGTTGCATTATGCCCGTTTCTAAAGAGACAGATGCATACTCAGCTTCCTGTCATGCTAATCTCACTACCTGGGGACGATCAGCTTCCCACCTCCCTTTCCTTCTTTCAGCCTGACAGGGTTCACTCAACCACAGTACCTAAAATGATCTTCTGTACCCTCTACTTGGCCACGATACAAATAGAATCTCCTAGGTGTATGCTCCTCTTCTCCTGTTCAATGGGTGCTCCCCTCCACACCCTTGCTGGTCACCCAGACATTGAGCCCCCTGGCCAGTGCACCCTAGGTAGATGGCCCTGCCTGTTACATTAAGCATACTATGAAAACTAGCCAAGTCAACCACTAATTTCACAGTTAAACATGCCAGCTAACACATACAAAGATAACAGCTGACCACTGGTAGCAATGGATCCCTGTTCCTGGAGGAGTGTGAGGCATACGTGGTGAAGTCCACTTATAGATGAGATTTTTCTATGTTTCACTTAAATCACATACAAGCTATCCACAGATGAAACTTTGAAGCCAGGTGCATCTCAATGGAGACAGATTACTTTCCTCTCATAAGTATTTAGCTTAACCTGCTGCCCTACTCACAAATTGGAGGGTTGTCTCCACATAGTTTTCTATACCTTCGGTTCAAGCCCCTCAATCCCAGGAAGGGGCATCAGGAACTGCAGGAGATGCTAACACATGTTAAAATGTACATATATGTACATTTTGTCAATATCAGTTTTAAACGATGTACCTTCAGATGTTTCAGCCCCAGTTGTCCCCTCAATCCAAAGGAGGTTGTCTCTTCCCATGTTGCAAGGAGGAGCTCCTGTAGTTCAACAAGGCAGCAGGACCAGTTCCTATGAAGCCTTGTTCGACACCACTTCAGTGTAGTAACTGCAATCACATTGGTCTGGGTGTCTATGAAGTATACATACACACTCACATACATACACACATATATACATGACTATGGGTGCCTATATACACAGTCACAGGTCCCTGACCAGTCAGACAAACAATTACATAACTACAGGGTTATCATCTCAGTTGCAATAAAGGTAATGCACAGCCACTAGATTTGGAGTTTGACAGACTACCAGATAACCCAGAAAACCCTCTACCTTTAGTAGCTGTTAGGTGATACACAGGCAGCTTTTGAACACATTAATAGGGGTGGGGGGGAATATTTTGTCACCCCTCCCCATTAACCCTGCATCTACCTTTGTCACACAATGTAGGCAAATGTTGGGATGGGGATGTTTTACTACACAGTGAAAGCTGTGGTATAGATCTTATGGATGGGTGTACTGCACATGTGCAGTACACCCATCTTAGATTTCTATAGCTGAAGGATGTGCTGTGGTACGCCAAGCTGATGGAAGCACCATGAACAGGTGTGCTGTCTCTGGGTATAGGATTATGGTAGAGCATCATCAGAGGCCTGCTAGCACAAATGCACACAGCTGATTGTATCTATCAGTCTCCCAATGCTTTTCTGTCAAGGCTGAAGTGACACAAGATCAGAGACCTGATTTTATGGGATTATCTTCAGTTTTACTGATAATCGGTGTGCCTCCTTGGATTGACTGTGAAAACATAGCAGCATTTAAACACTGCAGAGTGTGAAGGACCTGCACAACTCTTCCACATGATAGGAATACATGAGACTGTTACTGTTTGTGGGTGGTGCCAGCTGTAATGCTTTACCTAATTACTGTTTAAAGCTGTCACATTGCGGACAGGGAGGCTAGTATTTCTTTGGTGTTTTCTTGGCAATATAGGGTCTTTGTTTTCCTTTCCCATATGTGCAGCTCTGTATTCATGATGCTACAAACTTGTTTAAGTGCACTTACTGTTTCTTCACCACATTCTCAGTGCAGTTGTTCCCACTAACAGTGTTCAACTCTGAACAAGAAGTACCTTTGGCTGCTCCCCCCAAAATACATTGCATTGAACAAAAAAATATCCATGGAGGAAGATGGTGACCAGTGTGGCATTCTACTCTAGCAGTATGCAGAGAACTTTGGTGCAAAGTTGTGATTGGCTAATGATCCTGGGAGGGGAGAAAAAATAAGTACTTTGGCCAGGGGCATGTAGAAGCAAGGTAAAGCAGAAGAAGCCCAGGATGTCAGAGTGGCCAGTGCCCTGCTCCACTATATCTATTGGCTAAGTCTTCCTTCAGCTCCTCAAGTGAATTAGCATCTCAGAAGTCACTGCACATGTAATGGAGTGGCCGACAGGGTGGTGGGCTGGGTGAGCTCTAATATGGTTGAAAGGCTGGCCACTAAAATTTCTGGACAGATTTTGCACTGAAGGATTGCTGGCTCTGCCTTGATACTGCCAAACAAAATAAATGAATTAAAACTGAATTAAAAAAAAAAAGCCAATTAAAAAGGCCTATACAAGTCCCATTCCCTTCTAAAATAATAGCATGATGATTCCTGAGCCTACTACACTAAGAGATTAGTGCCGTCATTCATATGTCACAATGCATTGCTTTTTGCTTAATAGCATTCGGGCATTTGCCTATAGTGAGTGATCACTCTCAAACCAATACTTTTTCATGCAATTGTTCAGGAGTTGTAGGTGTGAATTCAGGGAATTAATGCCATGTTGTGAGATTACTATTTTGGGAGTGTAAAATTTTGCACATGGAACATTGAATTAAGTAAAACCATTTGTTTAAACAGTCTTTGGGTTTATCCAAAAGGAACAAAATAATAAAAAAAATAAACCCTTCACTTCAGGCTGTTCCTTAATCCCTATTCGTTCATTAGATTAATTGATTTTTATGTTGCGCTTCAACCAAATGCAATTTGAATACATTTTGTACAAAAACGAATGGAAGAATGTACAAATCTTCGTTTCCTCCAAACCAAAACTTGTCCAAAATAGAATCTTTATTTTGCGATAATACATTTTAATAAGATTACTTTAATTCTGGAACTGATTCCACTGGACGTGGGCAGAGTATGATTGATATCTTTTGTGGAATAAAGATGTCTTATTCTTTTTTCCAAGAATTGGAATTCTTGCGCAATTAATTTTCTGACCGACAATTATCTTCTTGACTTGACTAGCAGAGATTGACCCTTGTGCTACATCACACTGGCCATTATCTTTTTGATGTTCGACACATTTCAGACCAGCTTTCAATCTTGCATATTTTCTCATCTAACGTCTTAGAACTCCTAATACAAAAGTTCGACTTTGAATATTGATGGAGTCTGGCCAGACATGTCACTTTTTTATGGTGTTTGATTATAATATTCCAGCTCTACCTGTACTGAGATTCTGACATTAGGGAGAATAGTCTAGAATGTTTGACTTGAGTTTAACTAAGATGTTTTGAATAAATTAACGTTATTGCACATGGGTCTCACAATGGCTTTGAAGCATATAATTTGGTCTATTTTATAAGATAAAGTCAGCCCTTTGTCAAAAGGAGTTGAAGGAGGATAATCTTAATTACTTAACCATAGAATTTTTAATTCCTGGTTACTGTACTTCTGTAGAGCATTGGTAAAATAGAAGGAAGAAATATTTTACTATCTTTGGTTTTGAGGAAGGATTGTAACTGCAAATAAGGGAACCAGCTGCAACTATAATGTCTTAGTAGTGCTAACCATACAGATATCGTTAAGCATAGAAGATTAGCCATAATTGTATATCGTTAGTGTAAGAGATCCTCTATTTACATATATAAAATATGCATTGACTTGGAAGCAATATACAGTTTTGTCTTTTTATTTATATATCTGAGAATACAATAATTATAGAGGACAAAATCCATTAGAGCAGAGTTTGACATGATGACATGTTCAGAAGGGTATGTTAAGATGGAGCTGTGTCTGAGTTTAAAATGATATCTATTTTTATATAATAATCTTAATGCTTGCAAATATCATTAATAGAGGAGAGACTTTTAGACAACCTGTTTCTTGACATTTAAAAGTACACCTATTTATACCTTAGATGTCTCCATTTTAGGGGTGCGGTAGTTTATTCATTTTAGGACCTCCCTTAACTTTGCAAACAGGAAATTGTCCATGACGTATGCACCCTTTAAGATGCCATCTTGAACTAAGTCATACAAGGCCATAACTAAAGTCTGGACATCCTTATCTACTAAGGTTACCACAGCATATTACGTACTGAAAGAGCCATAGCATAGCCTTCTAGCTTGTTTGTGCTATTTTGTCCCAGACATGTTTAACAATTATGCGTTATTGTAATTTATCCGTAAAAACAAATATCTCTTAAAAAGTACACACAAACAGTGCATATCTTCCAGTTTCTTAGAAATGACATTGTATGTTGAACACTTAGAATGAACTGTTGTATTTGAAATAATAAAACCAAAGTAAATTTGTAATGGCATTTAGAAAATACCAAATACAAGATTGTATACTACACAGAATTAAATAACATGACCCTGTTATGGTTAAATGCAAATATTACAACTGTCAATGCAATTTAAATCCACTGCAAGAGGATCCACATGTCAGTGGGAGGACACCTACCATTAACATGCTAGGATTCTATACAAGGCATAGTAGGTATATTGGTCCATGGTTCATTTGTATTCAAGTGGTACAGGTTGTGAGCTGCAGCATATCATTCATTCTGCTAATGAGATTTAACACTTCTCAAATGTCAACCATCTGCATATCAATTGTCTTTTTAATGTGAACAGGACTTTAGCAATTTATCTCATTCCAATAAGGATTAGATTAGTCTGCTAGACCAACCCATTATTGCTCAATCTGATGTGACAGTACTATTGGATGTGACGTATGTTTATCCCCTTAAGGACTGGACTGTTTTTGCGATGTTGTACATTTGCGACCAGGCATATTTTTACACTTTTGTGGTGTTTGTGTTTGGCTGTAATTTTCCGCTTTCTCATTTAATGTTCCCATACAAATTATATAATGTTTTTTTCAGGACAAAAGGGGCTTTCTTAAAATACATGAGATTATCTAAATAATGGTATGTAAAGTTAAAAAAAATACAAAAATCTGATGAAAAATTGAAAAAAAATACATCTTTTTTGACTTTTACTTGAAAAATCTTTTACTCATCTACAAAAGCAAGGGCGTGGTTACGGCGCTGACCGAGATGGCCGCATAGAAGGAGAGCTCCGCTCCACCCGACCCTGATAAGCCCTCGTAATAGCTTACCGCACAGCCAAATGGGTTGCAACAAACGCCCGGAGCAACCACAGACCCCCAGGAACCTCCAGCAGGGCCCCCTGGACGGGTTTCTTCACCCACAACCAGGTGCTAGCAGGGAGGGGGGAAGCCCCAAGATGGCGCCGACCACACCACCGGGGCCGGAAAGCTCCGTCTTAGAGAGGATTGAGGACAGGCTGGGGAGTCTGACGGCTTCTATGGCCACAAAAGATGACCTGAAGTCTCTTACCACAGCCATCCAGGACACTCTGAGAGCTGAAATGGCGGGTATCCGCTCTGAGGTTGCATCTCATGCGGGCCGCATAACAAGCATGGAGGAGGCGGCTGAGGCCCTCACGGCGCGCCAAACGTCCGCGGATACAGCAATAGCCCGCCAAGGTACGCTGCTCCTATCAATGAGAAGACACCTCGAGGACCTGGATAATAGGGGTCGGAGGTGTAATATACGCATCCGGGGAGTGCCTGAAGATGACAGTACGGCTGAAAATGTCGTGGAAATACTCACCGAAATCTTCCAGACAATCCTGCAGCCGACATCAGCCGGAACATATAGAATTCGAGCGGGCACATAGAATCACACGACCTAGGTCCCTGGAAGACGGCCCGAGAGATCTCATTTGCTGCCTTCACTCCTTTCCTGTAAAAGACACCATCATGAGGAAGGCCAGGGAAAGACCAACATGGCCCTATCGAAGTGCGCAAGTGGCCTTATATAATGATTTGTCCCCGATCACGCTGCAAGCCCGGCGGGCTCTCCCTCCCGTGACAGCCGCATTGAGGGACCGCAACATATCCTACAAGTGGGGGTTCCCTTTTGCTTTACTGGCCAGGCACCATAACAGCTGGATCTCCATGCGCTGGCCTGAGGATGTCCCGCGGTTCATGGAGGAACTGGGCCTTCCAACACCTGTCGTCCCCAATTGGATCCTGGGATCGACGGCCCCCGTACCGAGACCGCAGAGGATGCCTAGGCGGAGGGAAGCTCGCTCCCCCTCCGCTCACCCGGCCAGACGGCGCCGAAATCCGGCTTCCCCAGAAGAGTGAGTGCGGATCTTTCAGGCGGATATTGATTTCCCTACGCCCTAACGCAGGTGACCCCCCAGTCTAGCTTTGGTCTTATTCCCTCCCCTTTTTTTTTTTTTTTTTTTATTACTCTTGAGAACTTTTGTGGAGACGGAGACACCAACCCCCACGGTCTGTTTGGACATTGCTGGGGCTTCCGGATAAGGTGAGCCACCTTTTGGGGGGGGTCTGGGGGTATTTAAGGGTCCGGGGCACAGGCCCATGGGCGTGCTCCTAATTGCTCTGGCTCCGCCGGGTGACTCTCCCTGGGACTACCCTGCTGCCCTCTTCACCTTATAGAAGCTTCACTGCTGGGAACCGGGCTTAATTGTTCTGGGGAGGGGGGCTCTTCGGGTAAAGGTGAGGACCATTTTGAGCTTCGAACTGCACACCGAGACTCCTGGTACCCACGTTATTAAGTAACCATAATTATAAATGTCTGTTTTTTTTTTTTTTTCTTCTTCTTCCTAATCTAATTGTATATATATTAGCATATACTTAAGTATGTGGGATACGGGGTGGGGGGCTTGTGGGGTGGTTTATTGTGCAACTATTGGTATGTTTCTACTTCTCGATTGGATCCTGTGAGATGGGAATACAGCGGGATAGATTAGTGGCTGGACCCCCCCCACCTCCCGCTCATAGAGAGCTGTACGGCGGTGGCAGTTTTTGGCCCAAGAGAGTCCCTTGACCCCACCATATGTGATTTGAGAGGCGTAGGGGGCCAGATGACAGGGGGGTATTATTGGTTGGGGGGTGGGGTGGGAACACCGGGGAATGCTGTTGATATAATGTTGCATCAAGTTTTATTATTGCTGCATGTTTTACCTATGGGACCGTTCTAGCACCCTTTTTCCCCCCTTTTTTTTTTTTTTATAGATAGCAATAGACCGCGAACCTGGGGCGACTCCTCCACCCTGGGGACATATGAGGGACCTGGGGGTTCTGGGACGGGAACAGTGTCTCGGGAGCGTGGTAGATTGGTGCTCTCTGTTGCTCTGGAGTTTAGCTGATGCCTAACCAGACAACTGCAGACTGACCTACTTGGCTCGACACGAGTTGACGGGGGTCGGGTGGGGCTGACGGTTCCACTGTTTGGTTTACCAATTCTCTTGGGCAGAGCCTGACGCGCGCTTCCTACAATACACTCTCGTGCTACGAGTTGGGCAGCCAGGCTGTGGCTGCTCTCGCCCACTGGGCAGGCACCGGGGCGAGGTACCACTAGTACTGGTTGCAGCACGAAACTCACTACTTACACCACTCCATAAGGCACTACACTCGGGATAACCCGACACTAGAGTAGCTGCCCGATACACGGGCTCCAACCTCGTCTCACCACATTGACCCTGGGCGGGCTTCCTCTCAGAGATCCGGAGTCCAAACCTACCTTCCTAGAGCATCTGCCATTATCCTTCCTCTCTTCCCATTTCTCTCTTCCCTCTCCACCTCCTTTACCCTTCCTGCATTGATCTGTGTCAAGGCCGCGTGACCTGACGGTTTCCTCCAGGGACATAGGACAACATTTTGAATCTATTTAGCAGTTTTTTTAATTTGCTTTTGTAGATGTGTTAAGATTTCCTGAGTTTAAAAATACCCCGTGTTTACGTGCTTTTTTGCTTTATTTTGCATGTTATAGGGCTATAGGTACAAGTAGGATATTGCGGTTTCAAAACATACGATGTCACTATTGATAAATTTTAAAAATGTAACACTATTATCTGTCGTAAATCTCTAAAACAAATATGTACATGTGGGGTGTTATTGAATACCCTGGGTTGTCTACTTTGAATATGGGATATGTCCAGTCTTTTTTAGTAGCCACTTAGTCGAAAACACTGGCCAAAGTAAGCAGTCATATTTGTTTGTGTGTGAAAAAAGTAAAAAAACTAAATTGAACGCTAATTTTGGCCAGTGTTTGTGACCAAGTGGTTACTAAAAAAAAGACTGGACATACCCCATTTGCAATACCTTGGGTTGTCTTCTTTTGCAAATGGTATGCCATCAAGGGGGTAATTCTCATTCCTGGGCTACCATACGCTCTCAAAGGCAACGTAACCAACCTGGCCATTTTCAATGTAAAAATATTTGACCCATATATTTGACCTTGTAACGTTCAAAAATGCTATAAAACCTGTACATGGGGGGTACTGTTTTACTCGGGAGACATCGCTGAACACAAATATTAGTGTTTAAAAACTGGAAAACGTATCACAACAATTATATCATCAGTAAAAGTGCTGTTTGTGTGTGAAAAATGCAAAAAAAGTAACTTACACTGACAAATATTAGTGATTCACAACAGTAAAACATATCACAGTGATGATATTGTGTTCAGCGAAGTCTCCCGAGTAAAACAGTACCCCCCATGTACAGGTTTTAGGGTGTCGTAGAACGTTACAGGGTAAAATACAGTGCTAGCAAATTAAATTCTCTGGAATTTCAGCCTGGGTTGGCAGGCAGGTCCCTCAAATTGCAATCAATAAAATTACTGAATTATGTAAAAATATTACATAAATACGCATGTAGAATTTAAATATATATGCATATTTATATATTTGAAGTCTACGTGTATATTTATATAATTATTTATGTAATTTTGTATATGGACATATGTCTATTTCTTATATATATATTTATATCAAAATACACTTATATATACAAATTCATTCTATGTATATAAAAATATCTATTAATTTTAAAATACAGTTAGAATAAAATTTCATATAGCTATATAATTTTTTTAAAATTTGTTATTATTTTTAAAAAATGTATTTAATTTAAATATTATATTATTATAAAATATAAATAATAAGTTAACTATATATATTGTGTATATATATAATTAAATTCCACACGTATATATATAATAATATAAAAATACACATTATATATATATATATATATATATATATATCATATAAAAGTAGTATGGCATATATATGATATATGTGTATATATGATATATACACATATAAGTACATATATAGACATATATTATATAGATATAATTAAAATAAATTTAATGTTAATTAAAAATATTATATTATATTTTTTGATTTTACACTAGCAGGGAGACTGCCTGCAGGGGGACTGTCTGTGCTGACAGGCAGACACATGGCCACCTATTGTGACCATGTGATCGCTGTGTTAAGCGATCACATGGCCACAGGGGTCCTAATCTGCCGTGGGGAGACTGTCTGGGCTGCAGGCAGTCTCCCCACAACCGGAGCCACGCTGATCGCCGCTGGGGGAATGACGGCGATCAGGTAAGTAACTCAGACCGTTAGGACGGTTCAGGACCATGAGTGGTCGGCGATGGGAAAATGCCGATGACGGTCCTGAACCGTCCTCGGTCCTTAAGGGGTTAAATTGGGTATTTCAGTAATTACCAAAATAACAAACCCACGGACACGTTCCAAGTTTAGTACTACTACCACAAGCAGTCCATTTTATATCTTTGGAAAGATCACACTTTAAACTACTTAAGCCACATTTGTGTCAAACAAGGCCATATTGTTGAGCGATGAAATGTGGACATCAATAGTACATATCCTACAAGTGTATCTGCCATTCTTAGAAAAAGATTACTAACAAGAACTTGCATATCTTTTGGTACCAACTATCTGTGATTTTAAAGATTCTTTCAGCAGTATAAAGTACCTTAGGTCTGCAGAGTTAAACAACCATTTACATACAAGTCCATATCACTAAAGCATATTTCTAACACCATATTTTAAAGCACCTTAATTGTCTACAGTTAATGACCATCCTCATAGAGATAATTGTGTCTTGGTTTAGAAGACAACCGTGAAATAGTTCCAAAATTAACCATGGATTGAGGTCATACAAATTACTTTTTTAAGAACAGCTTAATTCTATTCTATCTGCACAATGGCAGCACAATCGTATCACATTGTGGGTGTGATATCAAACTAGTGTACCTTTGGTAACCCTCCAGAGCCACTTAGGAAAATGCTTATCACATTAGGCCAGTGATATTAAAATTAATAGCTAGAGACTCCCACTTCAACCACTGGTACTCCAGATATTGAGGACTACATCCCCCATACTGCTCTTACACCCATGATGCTGTCAAAGCATCATGGGTGTGTGTCGTCCAAAACATCTGCAGTGCCAAAGGATGCCTATGCCTGCTCTGGTGGCATAAACAGAAAGACCTAAGACTTCCTCTGTTTGCCAATCCTCTTCTCTAGGCTATCAATACACACTGTATTCCTCATCTCTGATCAACCAGCATGTTAATACAATCCGTTACTCATGTTGGGATTGTAATGGTAAAGGCAAGTCCTCAAAGGAGACCTTTTAGAGAAAAATGTTTTCACAGAGCTCTGCATAATTATAAGATCCTGTAGACATACCTTTAATGTACTAATGTTAAAATCTGAACAATGGTAGATCTTCCCTTTCGACATACAAGAGAATTATCTTTTTAAAATTAAAATTCATTACCTGCATAAATTGCATTCAAAGAGTGGAGAGAGCCCTTGCCCTCGGTCGTGGATAACATATTGACAAACTATGACAATGTCCAATTTGAGTGAGTAAAATTTCTAAAACGGTTTAGATTCTTAAGGTAGATGTTGATTAATATAGGTCAGGTGATATTACAAATCTGTGTTCTCACAGTTGTGTTTTCCTAGTATTTCTTCAAGCAAAATAGCACATAAACTACAAGGGAAGGGAGAAAGGGGGGAAAAAAGAGACAACAGGGGAAGTAAAAGGGGGGAGAAAGGGGAAAAAGAAAAAGGTAAAATATGTATTTTCTTTAATTTTAATTTTCTTCCCCTCCCCTACTAGGATCTCCCATGCGACCCTGGGTTACAACCAGAGTACCTTGTTGTGCTGTGTGCCTGCTGCAATTTGCCAAATACACAACAAAAATGTACAACATATAGATCACTGCTACCAGTGAACCTCCACCTTGAAGTGTCAACACCCCCTATCGCTCAGGTCTCCCACCTCCCACAGCAAGAACTAAGCCAAACTGCAATCTCACAGGTGTCATATAGCTGTGTATCTTGGTATCCTTCTGTAATATTCTAGTAAGCACAACATACAATGAACTGGGATTTGTGGGGATATTTACTATTATTATCCCATAAACAGTTGAGAATTGCCCACTAATTCAATTCTCAGATCCCAAAGAACGTTATCGTAAGTGAGAAGTATTTCATATGTATTTTTATACATTGTGATATTATTATATTATTATTAATTAATTTGTTATTAAAAATAAAATCTAACATGTGTGACAATAATCAATGAATATCCAGTATAAAATGGTATGCAATACAAAGGAATGGCTATTACATTTCAATGGCTATTACAGCATTTTCTGTCAAGACTTTATAATTTATGACTGTGGCGAAACCAACCTCGCCACTGTGAACTGGAGAAGCCTGGTTGCTCGCCTGCTCCCTTTGGACTATGGCCCTGCAGGTTAAACCGTTTATTAGATGAATGGCACTCAGATCACACAAATAAGCCTTTCTGCAGGGGAAATAAAGTCACATTTACACATAACACACAGATATTTCACATATCCCCAGATAGATGGGATCTGAGTGCACATTATGTATTTTAAAGTGCTTTGTGTCTTTTTGCAACCATGTGCTTAATGGAGTCTTGTGTCTATCCTGGGAGATAATTGAATTACTTATCTCCAGGATAGAAGACTCTGAAGCATGGCTTTCTGGCCCAAACCAGTTTCATTTAGTCACAAAGGACTTTTTACTAACTTTTGAACCCCTTGTCTGATTTGTGCCATTTTTGAATATGTTGTTCCCCTGAATGGATTGATTGTGAATATGTAATTTTATGTGAATGTGATGTATGGTTTTGGAGTTATGAAAGTTGGGTAGAAAGTATGTTTTAACTGTTTGTATAATTGAGTTTCCTCTCAGGATAAGGGGAGGGAATATGTGGGATGTAACTGTGATGTGATTGGTTGTTTTGTAACGCCCTGTGGGCTGTACTATGTTTGTATGTGACAGTACAGGGATTTCCTGTTTTAACCCTCAGTCTCTTTTATTCCCAATCCACAAAGTGAAGTGTCGTCCCATTATTGGGGGAAGGATTTATTGTATGCTGTTCCAGTTTGACTGCTAGGAGAGTTGAATAGGAACCATACGAATAGGTTTACTGTCTACAGCATTCATATGCTTGAGAGAAGGTATACGCTTCTCTGGTTCGGTGATTGTGGTGTCTGCTGCAGTGCTTGGAGTCCTCAGGAAGCGCTAGGAGCATCTTTCAACAGAGGTACCCAGTCGGGGTGCCAGGCGATCCGTTACAATGACTCACTTTCAGTCTGTGTTAAAGATAAACTTTTCACAGCGAAGAACAGAATTCCTCAGAGTGCAGCGTAAGGTCGTAAAGTTTAGCAGACAGTTAGAATAACCCTTTCAATGCTGGCTAGATCTCCTAGGTAGTTAAGATCTATTCTTATGTCATTTTTAAATAAAATAACATTTAAACTAGTTCATTAGTCATTTTCTGAAACCATCCAATAAGAGAATCTACCATATTATATAAGCAGATTTTAATTTTAATTTGTCTAAAAGATATCTTATCTTAATTTAGAGCAAATCAATACACCTGGATAAAAACAGTGGTATGCTACCACGTGATAATATCACATCAATATATAATTATTCTTAATTCCACCTGCAGAATGGAATGATTATAACTATATATTCTTTAGTTAACTAAGGTTTCTTAATATGGAAATCTGACCGTGCTTTATCCAGTCATATATAATGCTATTAATACATTTTAATTAATTTAATTAAATTAAACCAGTATAATTACCAGTTAAGTTCCTGAGACATCCAAATGAGTAGATATTTCATCCGATTGGTAGTCTCTCTCTGCAGGGAGGTTGGAGTCCCCAAACTTCCAATTCCTCTCTCCTCTTTTTCTTTGCATATCTCTTGGATCTCTCTCGTATATCTATCTTCCCTTTGTCTTAACTTTTAAAGGGCCAGACTCTCTGTACGTCATCAGTTGATAACCCAATAGAAGCACTAGAGGTGTGGTTATCTTCCAGATCGCAAATTAGTTATTTGGTCTATAGAGGGCAGTCTTGTCCCACTAAACATACCTATCCAGGAAAGAGTTAACTTTTCCTGGTGGCTATTTTGACTTCATTTTGCTTATCTCAAATGACCACTATAACTTATGTATCCTTCACAGATCAAAGGGTTCTTCATGAACTATGCGTCTGCAATTCCTGCCATAATCTGTCATATCAGAAATTAAGTTTTGTCCAGACTAAGTTTACCCTTTTCCATACAATGGTACCATATATATATATATATATATAGAGACTGTGACAGTAAAATTAAATAATTTAATCTTCTCTATCGTCTGGGTTTAGATTTGATTATATTCCTCTTATCACTTGTTTATACTATGCTATGCATTCCTTAACTCTGGCAAAGAGGCCAGTCTTACAGAAAGAAATCCTGTGTCTCTTTGTTTTTGTTAACTTGGAATAACAAAATGGAGTCTGATCTGTTCAGAGTGACTCAGAATATACACTTTTAGTTTCCATCATAGCACAAAATGTCTGCCGATATAAATACTCTGACAGATTACCATTGACTTTAAACATGTGACCTATATCAACGTTTGTGCCTTTGAACAACATTACAGTGTCAATATTGTTGCATTCTCGATGCCTTATACCTTGCATAAGAACTCATTATGAGGAACTATGTACAAGCGGCCAGCATTATATTGTCAGGTTGATGTTAAACAATAATAAGCATTATCTATCTACCCCGTATAGGGACAAGAACACATAGCCAGAAACTACACACTACTACCCCCAAGAGTTAACAAAGACCGCTTCCATGGGCAGTGGGTCTCGGTCTCCGGTGCAGGAGTGTAGTTTGTGAGTGTGTCGCCTTAAGTGTCAGACTGTCTCTGGGTACAGTACTCACACACACGGACAAGGCTTACATGGGGCCTCTCCCTGCTCCCTCCCCGGGCCCCCATACCCTTAGTGGTAGGTTTCTGCGGCATCGCCCCCCATATCCCACGGCTAGAGAGGACCACATTATTTGAATCAATGCAATTACTTGTAATGAAGGGCCTAACATGCAACTCTGGCTAACCGCCACTACCCACCGATACACCCCCTAACCCAAACCCTTAACGCCCACACAACCAGAACCCCACCACCCTCCCAATCCCATAACCTTCCTTCCACTCCCCTGCCGCGGCACGGAGCCCCAGCCCTACCGCCCCAACACCCACCACACACAATACACCAGAGCTAACACCGGGCCCAACCCGGCAGAACACTAAGCTCGATGCCCCTCTCCCTGAAATGCGTGGCCCTCAACACCCCCATTAAAAGACACGGACTCTTACGCTGGGCACACAGGCAAGATGTAGACATACTACTACCACAAGAACGTTCCTCCTTACCAACCAATACTATAAACAGAGCTACATGGCCCATTTCCCGGACACTAAGACAAAAGTGGTCTCTATCATACTCAAATCTACATGCCCCTTAACAGACATCAAATGTACAAAGGATCCTCAAGGACGCTACATTACCATAGAAGGGGAAATAGGCACAATCAAATACGTCATCAGCTCCATATATGCCCCAGCTACCCCAGATGGCCTGTTCTGGCAACAATATGCCGCACACTTAGGCGTTTACCTGCGTAGGCTTGTAATAATGGGTGGAGACTGCAACGCCACACACATCCCAGCCATTGATTGATCATCGCGAGGGATGGAGGCTCCTCAACCCTCCCGAAACTATGCCTACTTCGCCAAATTTCTAACCACACAATCCCTAGTCGACATCTGGAGAGCACAACACCCATCTACCCGAGACTTTAATCTCCCCATACTCACGCATAGAAGGTGTAAAGTGATCTATTCACACCCACACACCTCAAACTTAATATCCCAAGTATCTAGCACCAACATAGGGACCATCTCGTGGTCGGACCATGCCGACATATCGCTCATCATCCGCCTCCTGGACCTAAAACGCCCATGGTCTTGTAAACTGAACCTGCTTACTCCTCCATGACACCCAAATCAAACTTGAAGTAGCTAGCAAAGAGTACTTCGAAACTATGGCTAACACACCCTCCGTAGCCTCCCCGATGACACTTTGGGCAGCACACGAAACAGTTATCAGAGGCATCCTCATCAACCTAGCTACAGCCCACAAAAAAAGTGAAAACGCAGCAACTCACAGAGATGCTGACCGAGCTACAAAAACTGCATGAACTACTTTTGTGACTAACCCACAATCAAAAACACTAGAAACTAAACGCCACCAGAGAACTCCTTTTAAAAAAAAAAAAAAAAAAAAAAACACATGGACATGACCTAATCCCTAATGTGGCTTAAACAGAAACACTACGAAACAGGCCAACATGGTATCAGCTTTGTTGCCTGACGACTCCAACGCATGGAAGCCAAAAAAAGATCCTCCATACACACTAGGACAGGCTCACTCAGCGACTCACTTGAACAAATGGTAGTGATTGTATAGGGATTAGAAGTATTGTTGGAATACTTCCTCACACCTCCACCACGATAACTCCGCCTACCGGGAACGAATAGACGACTATCTTTAACACATAACACTACCTACCCTATCTCAAACAGCCAAACAAGCCATAGAAGCAGAGGCGACAGTTGTTGGATTTGCAGGCCCCGAGGGCTATTGCCATTCTCTCCAAAGTCTGAGGAGTAGGGGGCTAAACTCTTTATAGTAAAGGGTGGTATAGCCGTCCGGGCCAAAACACCTCTGCGCAGTCTTCAATGCTACCCTAAGCGGGGACCAACTGCCACCGGATATGACAATGGCAAACATTTGCCTGCTCCCCAAACCCAACAAGGGCCTCACGGAGCCTGAACACTACAGATCCATCTCACTGCTAAATGTGGATCTCAGAAAACCCATCATTTTGCTCATAATTCTAAGTATGGATTGATTCTATTGGCGAATACAACCGGATCAATTGGGTTTCATACCCAATAGACAAGCATCTGATAACACATGCAGAAATATAGACTTCATATGGCTGACACAAAACCGCAAACTCCCCACAACAGTGATCTCACTAGACGCTGAAAAGACATTCAACCGCTCTACCATACACTAGAACATATGTTGCTTGTTGGGAAGTAGGAGGGCTCCTTTGGGTGGGGTGATGTAGGAATGCAAGGAATGTGTTTGGAAAGTTCATATCACTCCCCCCGATTCCCAATATTCAATGGCACATGACAAGGATGCCCACTGTCGCCCCTTATATTCGCACTCTCCCTAGAGCCCCGACTCCACGCGATACGCTCTAACCCTCACATAGCAGGCGTCACTATCAGAGGCGAACCATACATGGTATCCGCCTATGTGGATGATATTCTTCTGACACTCACAAATCCAGACCAATCCATAGATACTATACATGACTATACAAAGGTCACGGGATATAAGCTGAATCTAGCAGGGGTTCTATCAAAATTGGAACTACTTCCAATCCAGCTCTCCGACACAAAACTAGCCAGCATAAAAGACGTATTCCCAAGTATGTTATGTTGGAGGGGCATATTCTGAATGGGTATCTAACTCCCAGCTGACTTTATACATGAAAAACAAACACTATGTAGTAATGGGGTGTAAAGCATATGCTGACCTACAGAAGTGGGGTGTCCTGGCTGGGTCGGGTGGCATTGGTAAAAATTAAAGATCTAGCAGTAGGTTCAAACACTACCCATACCACCCCACATATCAGACCTCAAAACGTTACAAACGGCGGTAGATCACTTTATCTGGAACGGCCACAAACCTCGAGTTTGGAGAACCACACTCTACGTCCCAAAAAAACATGGGGGCCTAGGGCTCCTAAACTTTACACACTACTATGCAGCGACACACTTCGCTCAGATCTAACAATGGCACGCTCCACCACAAACCAAGAGATGGGTAGACCTCCAACACACAATCTTTGGGGGGTGGGGTGGGGTGTCAATGCGATTTAGGGATCCAACCATCATGCACTCCCTGGACCTCCAGGGCAAACTACAGGATAAATTTGTTCCTCCAGATCGGGGTCATTGGGGAGAGGAATGAGGATAGTTCAAACTATTTCCATCAGGGCTCACACCCATCCACTTTGCCCATTTCAACCAAAGGGACAGAGTGAGACTCAACAGCCTGTACCAAAATAACGCGGTAATACAATGTCAAGGTGTCCGCATCTTTGTTCGACCACTTCCGATAAAATACTCGCAAAGCTGCGCGACTGAATGATTTCCATTAACCCCAATAATACAACAAGCCGGCACAGCCACACTCACCCAATTTGAGAAGGAATGCACTTGCCACCCAACTAGAATAGGTCAAATATCAGACCTATACACGACCCTAGCAACCCACCCTACCCAAGTAACACTAACTTATATAGCAGCCTGGGAAAAAGACCTGGGACCCCCAGAAGACAACACACACAAATTGGGCAGATATCGAGGCCATAGCTTCCCAAATATCAGTCTAACACAAGTGGAACAAGCATTCAAGATGCTTTTTCAATGGTACCTTACACCCCAACGCCTAGCAATAATCCACAAAACACCCAGCACGTGCTGGAAACTATGTGGAGAACAAGGGACATTTTTCAACTGTTAGTGGTTTTATTTTGGGACATGTCCACCATGGATCAGTGTGGTTGCCCTACTGACATAAATTCTACATAAACCATACCCATTAGACCCATGGGCCCCCCTACTCTCAAAACCTCTAGGAAATTTAACCAGAGCAGAAAACAAACTTAGCGCACACATCGCCCTCTCAACACAACGGGCAATAGCAGAACTGTGGTCCACCACCTGCATTACATCACAAGCGAGCATCACTAAAAAAATACAGGATACCATACAAATGGGTGTGTCATGGAGTTGGGATGTGAGCTTATGGAATTGTTTGGATAAGGTTTGGGACCCATTACTAGAGGGAGATACCTCCCTGCCCCGGTGAACACAACCTCGGCCTACATAAGTGCAAATACCTCAAATACACTATCACCTAGCTCTCAGGATTAAACCCCCCCTCAAAGCTCCTGTCAAGCCCAAACATCCGCTCACCCCGCAATACCCACCAGGCTGTGGCCCCGCACACGAGGCAGATCACCCCAATTACCCATCCTGGGACCCCCCTACCCCTGGAATCCTCCCCCCATGACCCATTCTATACCCACTACTCTACCTCACTACCCCTGCACAGGAATACCAGGCAATGGAACTTGCCCATGTGACGCACATGCAACTCGGGGCACACAAAACCCTATAACACCAAAACATACCAAACTACCGAACCACCTGGCTCAAAGATAACCTTCAACTGAAGACTAAGCGACCCATATACCCGACATGGCCACGCTTATCCCCGTGTTCAGTCCAACTGTGTAGTGGTGTTGTCACATAACGCCATCACCCCTAGGTAATAATAAAGCAGGGGAGAGAAAAGAAAAAGAATTTTGGGTCCCATTTGGTCAGCCATTGACACATATGTCTAACATACGTCTGTATCATACTTGCTTAATATATGGACCACCCTTGAAGGAGATGCTCCAACACAACTTCTATATACCCCCCATAGGGGCCGTAATAATCCTACAGAGGTACCGATCTAAATAATCAACTAATGCCCCAGGCTCAGGCGAGCCTCTCAGTACCTCCAAAAGGTATAGAGTCCAGGAACTTAGTTCAAAATATGTACAGTACATGCTTGGATCTTACAACCATTTTACTTAGACAGACGAAACAATAGAATCTATGCATATATAGGCATAGTAGACAACAGAGAAGATGCTGTACAATCGCACAATTAACAACTGTGCATTCCCACCCCCCCACCCCATTTCTCTTCTGTACCCCATACCCCACACACCAAACTACATAAAATATACCATAAATAAAGTATTTAAATAAAAAAAATAGGTGTGACTCAGTGTTTTTGGGTTTTATGATATCTCACATGGACATAACCCAGGGTGTTAAAAATAAAAGTGGCCAGTGTGTGTGGAAATTGAACACCAATATAGGGGGTCTACTTTGCTAGTGTTTGGACATACCCCATTCTTCATATATAAGTGGCTAAACACACAAAAAAACAACTTTTTGTCTATCAGATAATATGTGCAAAGATAAATTCAAAGTGGCTACTAAAATATGAACACTAATAATTAATTATTTTTACCGTTAGTAAGATCATATAAGACTATAATTTCAAATTGCAAATGACATAGAATGGTCACAATCTAATTTACTTCTATAATACATCTAGGGAGGGGCGTGGTCTGGATGTCAACCAGGATGGATGCTTAAACACAGGGCTTCCACCCCACCAGTCCCTAAAAAGCCCTACTCATACACTTATTTCAGCTATAATGGGACAAAACCAATGAGGTGATCTCCCCAAGACCACCAGAGGCTCTCAATCAGGCCAGCTGCTCGGTATGATGGATCGTTATTGGCAAACACAAGCTGACACACGCGACGAGGCTGGAGGCTCCAAGATGGCACCTGCCTCCCCGTTGCCCAGAGGTCCTCCTACCTCTACCATGGAAGGAATGGTGGAAGAAATCCGCAAGATGGCAGGGATCCAGACAGCAGCCTCCATTGCCACGAAAGCAGACCTCTATTTCTGTGCATAGGGCATCCTGGATCGTGGTGGTGAGTAGGGGGAGGTCACAATACAGGGGAGCTGCATCTAGGAAATGGTTGACACTTGTCTGGTCAGGGCTGTGCCGGAGCACTCCCACGAGGCCCAGACCGTAAGACAAGGAGACCTACTCCTACAGTTGAGGAGGACGGTCGAAGACCTGAACAATTGGCCTCTTAGGACGCAGGTGCAAGATATGGGTGCGCAGAATACCAAAGAGAGGATGTGGAGGAAATCCTGACAGACCTTTTGCGGAGCATCTTCATTTAAGATCAGGTGGAAAACATCTAGTGAATGGGGCTGCAGCACCCTGTGAGCTCGATTGTATTTGATGGGGAATGAGTGGATACAGTAGATTATATTCCTCGGACCTTCTTCTAAGACACCACCATGACAGTAATCCCATGTGGGTTGGGCCCTTGCCAAATAGGTCATTAGCGTAGACGGAGACAGTGAGACCTGTGGCACATGGTAGAGGCCAGGCAAGCACTGTGGCCTATTAAAGCGACCCTCAGGGATCATAATATTCCTTATAAATGGGGTTTCCCATTTGCCCTGCTGGCAAGACATCGAAACGGATGGGCCTCGATCCACTGGCTGGAAGAAGTGCCCAGATTCCTGGAGGAACTGGGGCTGCCATCTGTGCAGGTAGCAGATTGGATCCTGGGTGCCAGCGTGCAACATTCTTCTGCGCCTCCGAGGTGCGCATTGCGGGGCCGGGCGGTTATGACAGGTCAGTTGAAATGGGATGTTGGCCGCTACTCTACAGTACCTTATCACAATGCACTGGGGCCCCCAATCTATTCCCTGGGCTTCTCCCAGGGGTAATAATAAGGTCCCGGTGGGGGTAGGTGTCCTGTAATTTCTAGCAGGCCGTGACAAGGGTAAAATTTAACAGATAAGGGCACAGCAAAGTGTCACACAGCATTTGGGTGGGAATGTGAGGTTCCCTCAGGGAGAGGTAAAGAACACCACCCACTACCTGGATATCCTTTCAAAGGTGCCATATGTATATTGGGCTGAGACACCCCAGCCTGGAGGCCCTCAATGTGCAAAGCTGCAAGGCCTCCTATCCTGTGCCCCACCCCAAGATCATATTGGGATCCGCTCTGAGCAATGTCTGAGGAGTTCCCGATATAACTTCCCTAAGACAAGACATGGACACCTGTAACTATAATCTTTACTTTGGCACACAAAGCAGGGAACCAGATACACTGCAAAGCCTGCTCAAAAGTCGGCTTTACCACACTGAAGCCAGGAGGTCACCAAGTGGTAAGTGTTGTTCCGTTGCTATAAGAGTGCGCTATTGTGACTGAGGTGTCCCACAATAATAAGCAACATGATGACCTGGTAAGAGGACCCATGTGTAAAATGTATTGAGCTCTGCGGTATTGTCTAACATTGTCTTTCCGAGGGGGCGTGGCTTGGCAGCCGACGAACATGGCCGCTTAAACTTTCCCACCGCCCGGGTCCCGACTCTAAAACCGGAGCCTACCCGCTACCCTGCCGACATGGGGAGACCCAATAGGACCCCACAGCCAGGGAAGACCCCAGAGCCCAAAAAGGGACAACTCGCCTCGTCCCTGCGCCAGTTCCTGGTGACCCCCGCAGACCTTGCAACACAGCCGCATGGCGCCGACGGATCAATGGCGTCGGAGGAGTCCGCGCCTTCCTCACCGGCATCAGAAGTGCTCACGAGCGGCACACAGCGCCCCCCTTGGTTGGACCTCCTGAGAGCACTGCCCACCAAAGAGGATCTCCACTCAGCCACCTCAGCCCTGGGAGCTACAATCCAGCAGGACATCCAGTCACTGAGGGCTGACATGCAGGGCCTGTCAGGTTGCCTCCATGTGGCCCACGCGGTCTGTGACTGCAGCCTCAGCCTGAGGGAAGCACAGCATACATTAGCAGACACCTCCTCCGAACAGGTACGTGGCATGGCCCTACATATTGAGGACCTGGACAACAGGGGGCGCCACAATAACTTAAGACTGCGCGGCCTCCCTGAAACTGAGGACTCCCCCCAGCAGCTACAAGAAATCCTCCTGGAAATATTAAATGAGATCCTAGGCCGAGACCACCAGGCACCCATAGAATTTGTAAGAGCTCCTAGAGCCCTCCGTCCTAAGGGCGCGCCAGATAGCCCACCCAGGGATGTCATATACTGCCTAGCGAATTTTGCCTTAAAGGAGACTATCCTTAAACAAGCCCGAGGCCGGCAATCGCTCACCTACCGGAACCAAGACCTGCAACTCTTTCCAGATTTATCACCGGCTACCCTGACCTACCGACGCGCTCTGAAACCACTCACGAGGGTACTGGTGGCCCAACAGATCCCGTACAGATGGCAGATGCCCACGGGACTGCTCGTCCACACGCAGAGGGATCCATTCCTGGTCCGCACACACAGCAACTATATAGCACTGGGCATGGAGCTCCAACTGCCCGCCATCAACATGAGATAGCCTGACCCACTGGACATCTACACCGCCGCAAGAAACCCCTACCCAAGACCGGCACTGCCGCAACGCACTAGAGGGGGACGCCAGGAGGCCACTAGGCCCACAGGTACCGCCCGTTAGAGGGCATGACTTTCCCCCCTTCCCCCCCACAATGCGCCCAACACCAGCCTGGCCCTCTCTAGGGCACAAATAGCCCCGTTCCAGGACATAGATGCTGTGTCCAGATACGAACTTAGCCAACCTACCGATTGGACACCCCACATTGGCACCATGTCTCTCCGCTCCACAGAACTGCACCTTATGCCGGGCGGACAGTTGATGAGTCACACCTCACGTACACCCAGACATGGGAGCCCAGTCTGCCCCGATGGGGCGGGTCGGGGGATGTGGCCCATGGGACTGTGGTACATGGTAATGTCCGCCAATGTTGACAGTGCAGTAGGTGCTCCCAGCTGGCCAGTGTGTCTCTGTGTCTCTGTGGCACACGCGCCCATGCATGCTGCAACTGCCCACCGCTTATGTGCCAGCGCATGCTATAATTATCCGCGGCATGCATCTCACCCGCACGCACAGGTCACGACTAGCCCGCCCCCCGCTGCACACCACTGTTTCTGCGCCTGCCATCACTACAACTGCTCATCGCAGAGCGGGTACCATGGCATAACTGCCCACACACGCCACAATTGTCCACTGCATTACATTGCCCGCTGTAAACGTGTCGGCGCATGCTCACACTGCTCCCTGGCTGGTGTATAGCCCCATATGCACGCCCGCGCATGCTCAAACTGTCCATTGCATTGTATATAACATAACATGTTTTTCCTAGGAGCTGTTCTTAGGTCTTTCTATTCGTTGGGCTCCCTTTTGGACATGCCCCCTCTAGTACCCTCCCTTGCTTTATATCTGTATAATATGGTGTATGCGCCTGCTTATGTTAGACTTAGATGCACAATGGTTCATGTGGTGCAGTATACATGTGAATGTGTATATATTGTGTATCTATGTGTAGATCTGCCAGCACAGGCTAACACAGTGCTTCTTGGTACACGTCACCCTGCGCACACACCCGTACACGCCACTAGCACCATGGGACTGGATACAGCACGACGTAAGCCAGGCGTGGGACGTGCAGGAGCAATCACTCATACCACAGGTTCGGCGCACGCGCAAGTTCCCAGGGTCTAGGGGTTCGCATGCAACATTGGATAGGTGCCAGACCACGCTACACCTGGGTACAGTTCTATACGCAATTGGGTTGTGTACGTGGGTGCTCATACCATGAGACGTGCTGCAACCAGAGCGACACAACCCACCACCACACAGAAGGGGGAACCCACAAGGAGGTCCGTTAACCGGGACACAATTCGGGGGGACACAGGCTTTCCATACCACTTGTAGGGACGGAGAAACGCCACCACGGGGCTACACTGATGCACATGGTGGACCCCCCCACCTGCCCCAACCCGTTCCCCCTAACACCCTAAACACCTGCACAGTAGAAAGGGGGTTACGCCCTGGGTAGGCTAGTACATCTTCCCTTCAGACAGGACAACGTCGGGACCTGGGTGCAAGTCCCTGCAGACACACAACAGGTTACAGTTACAGCTGGTACTCGACCGTACCCTGGGAGACCTGCCCCGGGGGCGCGACAGCAGTTTTCACAGGTTTAAGTTACACCTGTTGGTGTTTGTTTTGATCCACAGCCGCCGCTGTTGGCGGGTTGACAAGGCACCTTCCACTCCCCGTGATGTCGGTGTCTACTGTATAGGGGGGGCCATCCCCCACTCCGGTCTCCGGGCCGGGGGATCTCTACCCCCCTAACACCGGTGCCTCTGCTCCATTGCGGTGGCGGCCCCCTTTGCACTCCACCGTGCGGAGACATCCGTGCCCCCGCTCTGCCCCGCTTGCCCCCGGGCCAGGCTCAACCTACCTAGGCGCCCACTGACTGGGGCGACTTCGACACCCACGGGACTTGACATTATGGCTAAACCTGCACCCAAATACGCACCAGCCCCACTCAACTTCTTATCCCTAAACGCTAAGGGCTTAAACTCACCTGAAAAGAGGTCACACGCGCTACGCCTCGGTCAGAAAACTAGGGCCCATGTGGTCTACCTCAAAGAAACCCACTTTATATGGTTGCAGAGTTTCGGAGCAGCGTTGGTTTTATACACCCAAGGCTTCTACAGCAATAACCCAGATGGGAAATCTAGGGGGATAGCAATACTCCTACACAAATCCATACCCTTTGTAGCTGACTTGACCATGACTGATAACTTGGGCAGATATAGGTTTCATCTAGGATTTTACCCCTAACGAATACGTACCTTTGCCAACATCTACGCCCCAAACACACGACAGGACAGATTCCTCCGGGACACACTCCGGGCCCTCCGTGACTTCACGACGGGCTGTCTGGTCCTGGGTGGGGACTTCAACATTGCTCTACACCCGACAATGGACGCATCCAGGGGCCATTCATCGACACCCCCCCCCCACACTGCTTAAAATTCGTAAACTTCTCACACCCGACAATCTGTAAGCCTGTACTGGTGGTCGCCCTCCACCAGCTAGGGACTACACCTTCTACTCGACCCCAAATGACTGGGTAGATAGTAGTATGTTACACACGCATCGACTACTTTTTTCTGCCAGACTGCGGGACTCTGCCATAGGGGAGTCCATGTGGTCCGACGACGCACCACTCACGATCCAACTCACATCACCACTGACACAAACCCAAAACCACGACATGGCAGCTCCACGAAAACCTCCTATCCAACCCGCAGGTGGCCCAAGACGTACAACAAGCCCTGACGAACTACTTCACCGAGAACTTACCACAGGACACATCCCCCCTCTTGACATGAGAATCCCTCTCATCACACACTTGTGAGCCTCCCATCTCACACTCCTCTGCCCTGAAGAAGGCACGGGACCACATGATCCGAGAACTAACGGCCAAGATAGGGACCCTAACACAGGCCCACAAGCAAACACTAGACGACACACTTCTCAGGAAACTCACAGCAGCCCGTGAAGAACTAGCACGGACCCTGCGGCAATCGTACACTAGGGCCCTCCAACGCACTAAATCATTCTTCTACACAGAAGGGGATAAGTGCGGCAGGTTGCTGGCCAGAATGATCAACAAAAAACGCTCCATGACATATATTGCACGCATGCGCAATGCCGCAGGCCAACTACACCACATGCCAGATCAAATCGCCACAGCTGTAACCCGCTTCTACACGGACCTTTACGCGATTCCCCCCCACGCCCCTCGGGCGGACCCTAACGTGGGAACGACCCGCATGAACGCATACCTCACTAAATACACTAAACTCTCCTCAGATGCAGCAGAGGCTTTGGTTTTAGAGGCGCCCCTGACAGAGGGGGAACTGGCCCTAGCCATCAAATCCTCAACGGCCTCCCTCTCAAATACTATAAAACCTTCCTGGCCACATTGTCCCCTCAATTTATCTCGGCCTTCAACGCTGCTGGGGGATAGTATTTCCCTCTGGCAGCAGGACAATATTGGCCACTAGTGTTTATAACAAAGGAGGGGGGAGATACCGAACGGTGCACGGGCTACCGACCGATATCGTTGCTTAACTGCGACCTACGCCTATTCGCTAAAATACTAGCTACAAGGTTGAATCCACACATACCAGACTTAATCTCACCTGACCAAGTGGGATTCGTCCCCCACAGGGAAGCCCGGGACAATACGGTCCGGGCCCTCTCCCTGATCCACCACGCACAGAGCTCCTCGGAGAGCCTTCTCCTCCTCTCTACGGACGCGGAGAAGGCCTTCGATAGGGTGGCGTGGGACTACCTGTTCTCGGTACTGGAGCATGTTGGCCTGGGGACCCACATGCGCCAGCGGATAGAGGCCCTCTACTCGTCCCCCACGGCCAGGGTGTGCATAAATGGGGTCTATACAGACACATTCCCGGTCAGGAATGGAACCAGGCAGGGCTGCCCTCTGTCGCCGCTTCTGTTTATCCTGGCCCTGGAGCCCTTCCTACAAGCGGTAAGGGACAACCCAGATATCTCTGGGGGGGCGGTGGAGGCAGACCACCACAAAATTGCAGCATATGCAGACGATATGCTATTTTTTATAACGAACCCAGAAATCTAACTCTGCCATGAGGTTTGGGAGGGAAAGACATACGGCGAAATCGCCAACCTTAAGATTAATTACGCCAAATCCTCTATACTTAACATTGGCTTCCCCCGGAAGAGGGCAGACCAAATCCGACGAAATTTTCCCTTCCAATGGCAAGACACCGCTATAACATTCTTGGGGGTGAAGCTCACGGCCAACCTATCCAAACTTTACCATATGAACTTCACCCCACTGATGGCAACATTACGGAAGAACCTGACAGAATGGGCCACACCTCACTTCTCCTGGCTTGGCAGGGTGGCCATTGCCAAAATGAACATCCTCCCACAGGTACTTTAGGTTTGCACCCTCCTCATTAAATTTATCTGGAAGGGTACTAGAGTGCGGAGAAGGTGGTGGTAGGGAGTTGGAGTGGTAGTGTCTGGAATAAGTAGACTCAAGTACACACAACTCACACTCCCCAAAACAGCAGGAGGCCTGGCCGTTCCTGATTTCAAACTGTATTACCAAGCATGTTACATGCAACAGGCCATGGAATGGGCAAAAGAGGGGATTAGCAAACCCTGGAAGGCTATCGAAACACACCACGCAGGCAGGCCCCTTTCAGCCCTCCTGTGGCTGGACCCACTGATTGGCAGGTGGCTAGTCCACCAACAGCCCTTCATCACCGCCACCCTAACCGTATGGCACTCACAGGCGAGGAAACTACGCCTCTCCTCCTTCCCATCCCCGCTACTGCCTCTGGCGTACAATCCGGAGTTTGGGTATGGTTTGAGGGAGGACGCAGCGGAGGCTCCCCGGTCTTACCCCCGGTTCAGACTCCGAGACATGACCACCAATGGGAAAATCGTGTCCCTACAGTCGCTCACGGGCACACCCACCCAGCCCTTCATGACGAAATTTAGATACACCCAAATTAAGAACTACATTACTGCTATACCACAACATCCCGACGTATATAGGGACCTTACGCCATTCGAACAGCTGTGCCAGGACCCGGAGCCCATGCCCCATAGCATTTCCTACCTCTACTCCATGCTACGACGACAACAGGGACACCCCCCACCCCCCTTCATGTCCAAATGGGAGACTGCCGTGGGGGAAACTTGTGCCACTGGGTCGCGGTAAATGATTTGCGATCTAGTGCACCATTGCACAATCGCTAGCAAAACCCAGGAAACTGCCTACAAGGTTCTCACACAATGGTACCTGACCCCAGAACGCTTACAGAGAATGCACTTGGACGTGGATGGCCTCTGCTGGAGGTGCAAGAGAGGGGTGGGATCCTTTCTTCACATATGGTGGGAATGCCCACTCATAGTACCGTTCTGGGAGCAAATAGCTGCCATGGTGGCCATGTTCACGGACAATGTCCCACCCTTCTGGCCCGCCCCGTACCTCCTACACCACACGACAACCCCCACATCACACTACAAACGCTCCCTGACCATCCGAATCCTTAACGTCGCAAAACACCTCATACCTTTGTTGGGGTTGTGTCTTTTTTCCAGTACACTCTCCCTGTGGTTTACCAGAATGGAGTAGTTACGAGTCACAGAGGAGATCTGGTATTCAGCCCAAGACCGAACGCAGACATACTTAGACACATGGACACCCTGGTTGGCACGGGTGGGTACAGAGGCATTTTGGACTATGCAATTGACCATGGGGGAAGGAACCGATAATCCCCAGGAGGAGACGCTGGGAGACTAGCGGGACGACCCACACCTGGCCCAAAACGCGATACCTCATCCCCGCCCCCTGTCAGAACGGGGTGGAGCGCGGGTTCGGGGGACCCGGGGGCGTGCAGGGAGGGCTACGACACCCGCTAGGGTGCGACCACTTGCGGGGCCCGGGACGGCCTGCGGCCTCGCGAGTAAAGGGGGTGGAAGAGCGCCTGTTTTGTGAGCTATAAAGCTCATTAGTATGGAGGGAGTCGCAGGATGCCCCTTAGGTTATTCCCATCAACACCTCCTATACCACTGGGCAGAACCAAATCATACTAAGGCAAGGGGCCAACAACCCACATTATTGCCAGGTAGGACCCTGGACACAAGGTCACTGGGGGGCTGCGCGTCCTGAAGGGACTCCACACACCAGATGGCCACATGTCTCACTACTGCCTAGAGGCTACAGGGTAGGCATGGGGAATAGACAAACAAAACACAACAACGGTGGGGCATGCAAAACCACCCAACGTAGAAATGGTACATATCAAATATAACAGAATACTAAGCACCACCATGTAACACCGGACCTGCGAGTCCACAATACACATGCTATTTTACTCAAGAAAGCGACCTGCGAGTCGCCCAGACACGTATGTCATCACATGCCTTCCAATGTATAAGCTTCTGTGAATGACCAGAGGGACCTGCGAGTCCACGTTTCTCTTTGACATGTTGCAAAATCAACAAAAATGAAAGGTTAAATAAAAAGATATTTAAAAATAAAAATAAAAACACATTGTCTTTCCCCTTACAGTTATTGCAACAGTTCCCATTTGCCCTTAGTGGTTCTGCATCCAGATAGATTGTTTTGTGGGAACGTATGTTGTGTGATGAGTGTGGGGGTCCCTCTATCTAAATGAAGGAATGCATGGAATAGAAAGGAGTGGGGAGAGGACAAGGCAGTGAAGTAGGGAGGATGGAAGAAGGAATGGCCATGCAGAATCTGACATACATGTACACCCTACCCCCTCAGCCCCCCCCCATGGAAACAAAATAATTCAAGATTCAAGAGACACATGGAATAATGAGGGGGAAAAGCACGCACCAGGTGATGGGGTGGCAATGGCTCACTCATAGGCTCAAGTCAGGTTTGGTGCACAGGTATAAGTTTTAAATAATTGGTGCCCTAAGGTGTAATTAGTTTGGTATAGTAGGTCAGTGTGTGATAGGTCTTGAGGCTGGAGGGATAGCCACATAGTAACATGATCACTAATCAGAAGATGGAAAAGAATGGGGGCAGCGGAGGCGAAAGGTCCGGGGGAACCTAGCTCCATGATGTTTTAATATTGTTAAACATTAATAACTTTAATATAATATTTGTTATTGACGTACAACATCAGGTAAGACCACATCGGCTACACTGTTGTTCGTACCACTGACCACACTAGGGTGGGGATCTGCTTGGAGCAGAACAGACTGGACTTAACCAAATATGAAACATGTTCCCTATCCTAATCCCGGTTTAGACCTCGATCACAGTTCCCTATATACACTTGTGCACAACTCTCAGCAGAGCCACAGGCACATCCATACACCACTCTGGTTATTGGTGCGACAGCTGGCCACTCCTGCTGTGACGCAAGTGCCCCTCCTCTCCTG
>OW240924.1:89966694-89977355 GCA_933207985.1 Pelobates cultripes | reverse complement strand
GATCCTCTAATGTCTTAAAGCATAGAATGTATAGTTAGTAAGGTATCTGTAACTGACAGTTTTGCCCAAAAGGGGTTAGAAAACCGTTTGTGCAGCTGAAAAAGGGGAATTTTGCATAGACAGCTACTGCAAGCACCAATCTCCCAAACTGCATACACACGAATAGCTGCTAGCAGACAAACAGGAAAAGCCCCCAAGCGGCTTACACTCCTGGCATCCTGGCAATCAGTCTCTAACAGCATACAGTAAATCCTCCCCCAATAATGAGAAGACACTTCACTTTGAGGGTTAAACAGGAACTCTCTGTAATGGCCACACACTGGCTTTTATGCAAGTCCCCATGCAAGGGGACATCCCACAGGGTGGGACACAGCACAACCAATCGTTTACAGGAGAGCCATAAAACACACCCACATTTACATCACAATCCCTCCTCTTTGTCCAGGAGATAATTGTGAAGTAATCCAATTATCTCCCAGGACAGAGGCAAGACTCCATTAACCACATGGCAGTAACAATACAATAAAAGACATAAAATTACATACAGTTACATTTATTCCATAAAACATAGACATTCTACATATCCCCAGATAGCTTAGATCTGAGTGCACATTACTACCGAATGGCGCTCTGAACTGTATGTCTCCATGGCGATAGATCACATACAAAGTCTTTCCTACAGTCTTTCAGTATACGGCTGGGCTCCATGGCATAGCTATCTGGGGTAGCATGGCTTTAACAGTCCGCAGAAAGGCACGAATAAACCTTTCTGCCGGTAAAATAAAAGTTTAAAATGCAGGAATGCGAGGTTGGTTTCGCAACAGTATATGTATGGTTAGCCCTACTATTTAACATGTATTAATTATTTATATAATATAAAATATAACTGTATTGCTTCCAAGACAATCCTTGTCTTTTTGGATATTTATTATATAAAATCCATTATAGCAGAGTTTATAAGATTAAACTCAATGCTTGCAAATATCATTAATAGGTTAACATACCCTTCTGAACATGTCATCATGTCAGCCTCTCTGTCATTTTAAGATGGAGCAGCGTCTGTCTCCAAGTCTCTCCTCTGTTTCTTAACATTTAAAAGTACACCTATTTATACCTTAGGTGTCTCCATTTTAAGGTTACTGTAGTTCAAATATGAAAAAGTAACACTTCTTTTACTTTATTCATTTTAGGACCTCCCTTAACTTGGCAAACATGCAAGGCCATAACTAAAGGGTGCAAATGTCATGGACATTTTCCTGACTTAGATAACCTATTCAGACTTTAAGATGCCATCTTGAACTGTTGTTTATACTAAGTCGTAAGTGCACAGTCGTGGGAGATTCCCGGATTTGGGGAAGTTCCATTAACTTGGGATTACCACAGTATGTTGTGTACTGCAAGTGTCGTAGCATAGCCTTGAAGCTTGCTTATGCATTATTGTTAGTGCATAATATGTTTGCGCCATTTTGTCCCAGACGAATTACAATGAGGTTATTGTGTAAAGAAACAGAAATGGAACATATTGATTTACATAACTAAGATATTGCAAATTGACAAGGTGTTAAAGACAAAGTACACAGTTTAGTAAATACAACATTTAATTCTAAAACTTGGAATATTTGCATTTGCCCTCTTTATGCTGCTTCCTAGTATATCTAATTGTTATGGGCAATTATTCGATTCCCCAATAAGGAGCAGATTATTTTACTTAATTTATTAATTAGCTGTGATAAGTGTTTTTCCTGCCTCTTAGCATCACCCAATCAACTGCCCACTGGTTAGAATCAAATACCAAAACCAGAGAAGCCAAATATAAAGGGGTACCAGGATAGAGAGATAAAAAAGCAAAACTTTTTTCCTCCTTATGTCTTTGTTTATTTTTTGTATTTTGTGTTTCCCCCTTTTCTAAGTAAAAAAAAAGGAAAAAAAACAAAAATAGACAATTAAAAATAAAAAGGCTACAAAAGAGACACAGTTTGGCAAGTATTTAAAAAAAGGATAAAAAGCTGGAATATAAGACAGAAAAACACCTTTCCTTTTTTTCACCAACAACTAATAAAACAAACATGGAGGAATTGATTCTCTCTAATATTCATTTAGAGGCAAGCACCAAAGAAGCACAAAGGGAAGAAACCCAAGAAGTAAAACAAAGTGATGCAAAAAGCGAATACGATGACCTTCTTAGTGTCCCAACTTCTTTTAGACTTCTGTCTTGATGTCTTGTTTGGTTTTGGATTTCCTATTTATCTAGAACTGCTGACCATTAACCAACGATTTTTGGGAATAGAAGAAAAATGAAAGGGATTGGAACACAAAGAAAACATCCAGAAAGAAGAACTTCAGGCGCTAGAGAAGAAAATGGAGGACATGGAAAATAAACTGACAGAATTAGAAGATCGGTTAAGACCGACTTCAAATGAACCTGGAACCATATATTGAAGAATACTTTAAACATCTGGTTTATTTGCTCTGGTACGGCTCTAATTCGTTAGATTTGTATACTCTGTGACATCTTTCCATCATAGGAATTCTCTGGTCCCATTCTATCTTTAGGAGTTCCAGAACATCTCCCAAGAGACGTCTTGTTATGCTGTACCTCCTCCAAACTGAGGATGCTAATTTTGAGAGCTATAAGAAACAGTGGAATATTTTTAGGAGTTTCGTATTTTTCATGTATCCAAAGATTTGTCATGGTCATCTAGACAGAACCTTCGCTGAAGGCACATTTATTATCCTTTTTTATGTTGTTTTGTCTCAGGAATTTTCTCTATCCAGCTTTTCTGAGTTTCCCTTCATGTGTTGATTTTCATGGGGAACCCCCAGTGATAAATGATTCTATCTTCTGCGCTATTGTTGTGTATAATTATAAAGACCGCCCAGTTCTTTAACTAGGGGGTCTTTCCAATTTTAAAGAAAAGGAGGGAGGGGGGTGCGGAGGGAGGAAATTGGGTAAGGGAAATACAATAGGTAATTCATGTTGGTTTTGCCCTGGGCTTATACATTTCTAATTTTATTTACATTTTAAATTCCGAGAGGATCAGGGTTTGTAGGAGACACATTTCTTTTGTATATTACAGGTAAATAAACACTTATATTTCTAATTGTAGACCACAAGAAAAAAAATAATTCCCTTTTCCTTTTCTTCCATAGTGGATTCATAATAGAATCATGAATGAGACTTCAATTCACATATAAGCTATCACTTTTAGAAAACAGGGAAGGGAAGATGATAAATTAACTCTTTTTTTCCCCCAACCCCTCTTAAACCACAGCAGATACAGAATTAGATTGAGAAAACTGCACTTTGTCTTTCCCCTTAAAAACCAACTTTTCCTTTAGTGAATTTCCCTAAGTACTAGTGTTAATTTTACAGTGTCACTCTTAAGAAAAATAAATCTATCCCTTTGTTGCTTTTTTCCAAAGTTGAAATCACTAAGACAGATACTCCCTAGACCCTTTTTTTATTTTTTTGGCGTGGTTATTTCCCTTATCTCCCTCCCCCCCATTAGTAGTCTCTCCACCTGTGCTCACCACAGTTCAACCACCCTCACACCCTCAGTTATGGGTCCCACATTTTATGGATCTCATTACTCAGTACGCATTACTTGAGATACGGTATGGCAGGTACCAGCTGCCATACACAATATTTGTCTTGGCTTGATCTAAAACAATGGCATCAATCCATCTTTCTTTATTAGTAGTATTTACATAAAAATAAAATAATTTCTATTTTGTGGCTCTCTCTCTGCAAGTGTTAACATGCGTATGTAGAAACCAAAAATAAACGTAATTTCTATAAATGTCTATACAATTATTGACTTCTTGCATGGTATTTTCTATCTGATACTAAAACTAGTCTTTTCTTTGTGCCCTTCAAGAAACCCACTGGATAAAAGCCAAACTTGTACCCGAAACTCATTAAGATACCCTATAATTATGAGCGCAGCCTTCGGGAAACATTTTTTGCAAACATCAATGCAACACCCCCTTTTTTTTTTTTTTCCTAAGTATTAAATACCAAGAATTAGAACCAGAAGGGCGACATTATTTGGTTCGTATATATCAAGATAATAATTCACACTAGTCAATATAAATTTTGTTGCTGCTTTATTTATTGATTTCGCATATCAAAAATGCTTAAAAAGAGCAGATAAAATCTCTCATGATTATCTAATGCCTGACCTTGTCTTAACTGTTTAATAAATACAACCTATCTGTCTGTCTATTATCGGGTCTACTACACAAAGACGAAAATAAACTGCAAAACTTCCTTATGTTTTTATTATCCTTCTTTTTGTAAGAGATATATGGAGAACATTTCATCCCACAGATCGGGAGTATGAATTGAATATGCTAGATTATACATGCTATTTTATAAAAGACTATTCTGGGAGACGTGGCTATGCTGTATGTATAGTCAGAAAAATAGAGATACAGGACATAGGGCTATGATCTGACCATGCTATTATGCTAGAATATAAAGATAAATTTTATATGCCACTCTTTACGAAAGATGTCAAAGATTTTAAATTTCTTTATACTATTACATAAAAAGCAATGTGGAAGAGATTTGTTACCTTTATTTTCAATGAAAAGATAAGGGCACACCGGACATCACAGTCTGGTGTGCATACAAAAGTGCCATTTTTATCGGGTGACCTCTAACTACATTGATTAAAAATAAAAAAGGATTGCCGCCTCTATCGAAACTATACATAACATTAAGCGAACATAACTAAACAAAATGCTAAATAAATTAATACCCTCTATTATTAATCTGATTTTCTATTTCTGCTATCTTACTTGCTATTTGTATAAAGCATCTAAACAACTAGAAGCACTGCAAGCTAAATTGTTTCTGGTTTATTGCATTTTAGATACCATGATGACCAATAAGCTGAAAAAAGAGAAACACAAAAGAGTAATATACAAAATAATGGATGGGGTTCCATGTTCTCCACTTTAAACCATTTTGGAATTACTGGATCAATTCTACAAGGTGTATCTGCTCTCTATAGTTCTCCATCAGCCAAAATAGCAGGATCAGGGTTTACATCACAAAGCTTTAATATTAAAAAAAAGGGACTAGACAAGGGTGTCCTCTCTTGCCCTTACTGTACATAATGATTTTATTACTCTCTTATTAAAGAGGTTCTAGCACCAAAAGATTTACAAACAACAGGACAAACCAAAACAAACATCTATGCACATGACATCCTATTAACACTAGAAGAGCCAGTCACTTCGGTCCCAGAATTACTTAATTTGTCTTTAACAATAAATGTTGATTTTTTTCCAAACAATTACTCCATATTTTTTTTTTTTTTAATATCCTGAGACTTTGATTGTCATTTTGTTAAATTATTTGTGCAGAACACTGGGCTGTCAGTACTAAAAGATTTGATATTGTTTACAATTTTGTCAGATTTTTGAAAATTTTCTACCCCTATTAAAGCAAATCAACTTTTTAAATATTAATCCTACCTGACCATGAGAAACCCATGCCTTTCCAATTCCTTAGCAGGATATATGCTTTAAAATATCTGGGTATCAACAAAGCTTCTATCTCTGGCACGGTCTCCCTAAATACTGTTAGAGCCGCGTCAGAGGGGGGCGGGCTTCTGGCTACGCACAGCTGAGTGCCGAACCCGGAAGTGTTACCGCATGACAGCATCACAGATATATTTTCTAAGAGGGTGAAGGAACGCAAACATAACAGGATTATGGACGTCAAAGATATTATGGAGGAAAACAAAATCCTTAAGCCTTTCAACCAAATGATGAAGGTTAACATCCCCCCCCACCCCCAGTGAAACATTTGAAGAGGTGTTTTAATTATTTGCAAATTTAAATACTTTTTAGTAAATAATTGTATAAGGTTTTTGGTCTCCTCCTCTTCTTTTTTAAAATTTAAAAATTATATAATTTTTTTGCATTTAGCCATTAAGTTTTTATATGGATGGAGACATGATAAACCAATAGCATTGATCAACAAATGGGAAAAAGTACTACAAATAACTATAGAAGAACAACAATGGATAAATTCCCTATATAAACTGATCGTTTATATTTTTGTTCAGAGACCCAGTTTAATGTATAAGATTTAGGCATTTGGGTTTTATGTACCATCTATTTGCTTAAAGAGAATTTTCCCAGAACTACCAGACAAATGCTGGAAATGAAAAACTGCCGAAGGCAACTTGATTCACACGTGATGGCAGTGCACACCATAAAAATATTTTGGAAAAAAGTCATTAAGATAATATACCAAATAACGGAAGTAAAACTACCCTGTATGCCAGAAGTGGTTTTATTAAACTTGCACTGGCCAGAAATGACACATAATATTTGCTTTCCAATTCCAATTTCTTGCAAGGAGTAATTAATAAAACATAAATGGTGACATTACATATTAATTTGGCTGCAGTCAGAAACCAGAGACAAGTAGCTTGTTTATTTGGTAAGCAAGAATGAAAAGAGGTATAGATATACTAGCAAACTTGGTGTCCCACATAAAGACCTTTCTTACTGTTTCCCAACAGCCTAGTAGATCATCCAGTCTATTTATCCATGTATCCCAGTCCTCTATTACCCTCTTTATTTTCGATTTGTCTGAGAGAGAACAACAACCCTGAACCAGGCAGACAAATAAAATAGTAAAATATAGAAATTAAACCAGATATAATAGTGTTAGGCTCTCAGACTCTCAGGGAACCAAAGAATAGATAGACAAGAAACCAACACTGAAAATATATAGAAATGGGGGAGGGGAGGGAGAGGGATTGATACATTGTTATCAATAATAGAATGAAGATTTCCTGCGTCACAAATTTTCCGATTACAATAATACTGCTTAATATTCTGTCATGCCATGGACTTCTAATCAGTTTGAAACTCTCTGTATTTCTCCTTTTCCCCAAACCAGCTGGCGAGGAGCCCCAATGAATGAGACAAGACAATGCCAGGTTCAAAGTGACTTCTCACATTTAATGAGCTGTGTAACAGGGGTGGTCATTACAAGCATTATCCAAACTTGTTTCCTGCTGTACAAAACCTAACAAAATCATCTATCTTAACATCTTAACCTATAGCAAGCTTGCAGGTGCAAGATATCTTCATGTTTGGGCCTTGCTCATAGCCAAATTTCACTATAACTACGCAATCTAATGTAATATTTACTACTCCGTTATAAAATCATATCTTTGCATAGTGATATGCATGCACACTACGAATTAGTTAGGTGTTATATGTTGTTCTACAGCTCTTATTTCCTGTTTTTCTCCCTTTGATCATGTTACTTGATGTTCTACATCATGTACCATGAAATAGGTGTTATATCCTGTACTCTTCAGTCTGTCGGCCTTAACACCTATTACTTGTACATGATATTAAACAGCTCTTTATTGTCTAGGGGTATATTCACTAAGCATTGGATATAGATTAAACGACGTCAAAATACATTATTGCAAATAGCTGACATTTCAAACAGACTGCCTATATTTACCCAGGGCTTAAGATACAGATGACAGGATGTTCAAAGTGTATTATTCCCAACAATTATATTATTTATGTAATAAATGGGTTTTGGTGCAAACGTATGAAGGGCAGGTACAAGTCTGAAGTAAAGATTTAAAAAGAATCAAACAAATGAAGGGAAGGAGAACAGGAAAAAAAACAAACAAACAAAAAAATTCTCCTCCAACCCTGTGCAATGTTTACCTTGGATTTGCCTTTTCTAAACGGGATTGTGATGTGTTTTCAAGCATCTCTTGGGGATGGGGGAATAAAAATTGTCAAGTGACAATTTAAAGGAATACCAATAAACTACAAATTTAACTCCTTTAGGACTGCCCCAAAAAGGACAACATAGAATGCCCGCAGTGCTTAACGCCGGCGTGCAGCACAGAACGTCCCCGCCAATCCCACACCGGTCATGATCCTGGAGTCTGCCTGATCTCTCCCACCCCAGCCATGTTATTGCTGGGTCATTGCAATCACATGGCCAGAATAGCTGGCTTCTGCACTATCAGGCAGTCCCCCTTATGCCTGAAAACGTAAGTAAATGTTATTAAGCTTTATTTTACAAACAGTTCTTAAATTGAAAAAAATAGTACTTCGATCATAGATCATATACATACATCATTAATAAAAGTTATTTTTATATATATATATATATATATATATATATATATATATATATATATATATATATATATATATATATATAAATAATATTAAAAACCATAGAAAAAGTTACCTGCGCTCTCTCCTAAATCACTAAATATACATAGAATGATGACCTCCATTTGTATAAGTGTATTTTATTTAGTTACTCCAATGGCCATTGGAAGGAATGCCCACCTGCCAACGACCTCCCTAGGCGGGTCCATATACCTCTATATACTTATTAACCCTTAATAGGGAACACATGGGATGGGCAGCAGCAGGCCTGCCATCAGAAATTTTGGGGCCCCTGACAAAGCACAAGGTCTGTGCCCCCCTACCCTGCCCTCCCCCACAGGCCGCCCACGCCCCACCTAGTCCACTGACAATGATGCAGGACTGAAGGTGTTGTGCATATGGGAAGTGAATTAGTATCTAATACACACAAACACTGCATTCACTGCACAAACAGAATGTGTGTAATGGATGTAGAGTGTGTGTTTGTGTAGTGGAAGCAGTGTGTATAGTGAACGCACACTAACACAGAGTGTGTTTGAGTAATGCATGGGTCGTCAACCTGGTCCCTACCGCCCACTAGTGGGCATTTCAGGATTCCAGGTGGGCGGTAGGGATTTCCTCATTTTGAGAGATTGGGTGGGCGTGCGGGTGCGAGCCAGCGGTACCCCTGCTACCGGGTACCACCATCACCATTTGTGGCCCCGGCCAACGCGGCAAACCGCCGGGGCTGCCATCCAAGGGGTCCATCGGGTGGCCCATGCTGTCTGGGCCACCCAATGGATGTTGATTGTAAGGGGACCCGGTCAACGCTGGGCGCTTTACAGGGGGCCCGGTCGCACTGTTAATTAAATCACAGAGCTGGGAGGAAGTGACTGCCAGCTAACACACTGACTCCCTCTTAGAGTTCCCACTCAGACTGCTCGGGAGGAATGACTCCCATCCACTTGAGCCACCACTAGACCCCAGGGAATGTCACCCTCCTGCACCTAAAAGGTAGGAAACAGGAGGGTGACTAAAATATTTTGTGTGTGTTTATTTGTGTGTATGTATGTGTGCCTGTCTGTTATAGTGGGCTGTAGTAAGTAATAGCAAGTGGGCTACCTTGCTCACCCTTGCTACTGGGCATTGCTATAAGGACGGTTAAAAAATTGAAAAAAGGAAAATAAAAGGTGGGGAGGGGAATTGAGGAGGGAGAGGAGGGGAGCTGACGCACAGATGAGAAACATGCGCAAACAGAGAAGTCGTCTGAATATCACAGAAAGAGGAGACCTGCGTTTAAATATTTGATATCTGGCCTGATTTTCGTAAGGAACAGTCTCACAGCATCAACCTCAAGGATCTCATTAATCACTAGTAAAGGTCATTTCAATTGATTTACTTTATGCATGTTTATAAAGTTTAATGAGAAAACAAATGTATGTACATTTCTTTTTATTCCTACTTTATTATTTTTTTAAAACACCTTCCTTTCTAAAAAGTATTCTGCACTTGCGCGAAAACTGGTGGGCGGTAAGGAAATGTTTCCAATAAGATAGATGCATTAGTGGGCGGTAGGTAGGAAAAGGTTGACTACCACTGGAGTAGTGCATGTAGCGTGTGTACAGTGATGTGTGTGTTTGTTTAGTGGATGTAGTGTTTGCATTCACTATACACAGACACCGCGTCTAATACACACACTACATCCACTACAGACACTGCATTCACTAAACACATTTCATGTAGTACACACAGAGTGTTTCATTTTGTGGTGGCTGTAGTGTGTGCACTGTGCATTCACTGCATTAACTGTACACACTGCATACACTAACACACACTCTGAATACAGGATGTTTGTGTAGTGGATGCTGTGTGTGTATTGTATTGGTGTATGCAGAGTGTGTGTGTAAATGTGCAATCTGAGGGTGGGGGGGGGGGAGGAAGGGGCATTTTCACATTTATCTAATTTCAAATTAATTTAATATAAAATTTATGTTATTCCCCCCTCCCTGCTTCTTACCTGTGTCCAGGGAGGGGGAGATTCCATCCCTGGTGGTCCAGTGGCATGGGGGGGGCCCCCGGCTCCCTGTTACCGCAGAGGGGGCCCAGCACACTGCCTGTTCTCCTCTCTTCTAATAACTCTCGCGATACCTGCGGCCTTCTGGCAACGCTCTGCGCGGCAAGCAGGTTATTCGCTATCTATGTGTGCAGAGAGGGAAAGTGGGGAACCACCGGGCCCGTGACAAATGTTATGGTTGTCATGCCTTGATGGCGGCCCTGGGCAGCAGCATTGTATTCACTTTGTAACATAACTGTGTGATACAAAAATACAAAAAGAAAAGTCCTGCGCTCACTCCCATCACTCCTGGGCGGCAGCAACGACCACAGTACATAACGAAAGAACATAAAGTTACCTGCTGATTTTACTGTATGTATTGGGGCTATCTCCTAAATCCCTGTGGTCTTTGATGCCGCCCAGGAGTGATGGGAGTGAGCGCAGGACT
>OW240924.1:89849788-89956152 GCA_933207985.1 Pelobates cultripes | reverse complement strand
GATCAAATAGGTGTAGCGGTACTTACCTTATCCGGGGGCCGGCCGAGGTCCTCCGTGCGCGGCTCGCTCGGGGCTCGGATGACGGTGGGCACTGACCGCGGGATGCGGTCACGTGTCCCGCCTAGCTCCAAGAGCGTGCCGCGCGTCTCGGGCACGCTCTTAAAGGGAAAGTGGGAGCCGAAAACTAAAACGGTCTCCCGTTGGCCCCTGTCATCCCACATCCCCCATACACTCACATTTTGGGGGCGTGGATATGACAGGGGCCAATCAAATTAAATGCTAGGGTATTTATACTTACCTCTCCCTTAACTCCCTGCCCTATCTTGGTTTCTGTTTCAGTTCCCTTTAGAGCTTGTTTTGTTTAGTTGTGATTTTTCGTACTTGACCTTGGCTTTGTATCGGACTCCGTTTATCTCTTTTTCCCTGTTTTGTCTTGTTTGCCAGCTTACTGATTACTGTGTACCAGACCTTGGCTAGTTCTTGTTTTTGCTGTCTCTTTGTACCCTTGACCTTGGATCGTTCCTGACTCTGTATTTCTCTGCTCTACGTCGAGTCCGGCCATTCTAAGGTCCGGTAAGACGTATCTGCTCTATTTTGTCAATTGTTGGACTAAATCTTGCGAGTTGGGGTAAACTACGGTGACAATAGGCAAGCTTCCATCCTAAAATTCTCACTAGTGGAGATCATATGTAGGGGCTCCCAGTAAAATGCCTATAGGAAATATTAAGAGACTACACCAACAAATAGAAACCCATCCAATAATCCATTGCCACTATTGCACATGTGTCCTTATGCTATAAAAAGACTAGTGCATTAGGCTTGTGTAAGAATTAGGCTATATCTAATAGGGTACCTAGGGTACTCTCGTCCCCAGGATCACCTGCTTCTTCAGGCCAGCCAGACATTTTTGTATTTTTTTTGCTGGGTCACCATCTATATTACCCATTGCTTTATTCTAGTCTCCTAAAGTAGGCTGACAGAATGATCTTACTCCCACTCCTATCCACTGCAGACATACCGAGGCAAGCTCATTTCCCGATACATCATTTAAGAAATCTCCCACTGTTTTCATTATGGAAGGAGACTGTGGAGCGCTATTAATGCAACGGGAGAAACTTTATCTTGATTGCAATACATTAGGTTTTTCATTATAGAGTCATCTGAATTGCACTGACATCTTGATTGAAATACTTTTTTACACTTTCTTATAGTGTGCATTACAGATGTATCAGCGCTTTGAAGAAATTCCCCTTTGTAACTAAAGGTGCTCGACTGATATATCCTTTTTAGTGTTCGGTACGCTCTTGCAGTAGAATTGACCCAGTCCAGATGCAAAAATATAGATACAAAAGCCATATATATATTGGGACTCTCATTGTAACATATTTATCTTCACCTTGCGGTCAGCCGTGCATCTGCATGAATGACACTTGGGGCATGTTAATGGATGCCGGCCACTGTGGATCCAAGGCTAATTATAACCCCACGTCCGCTCACATGATTAACGACGTCAACGCGCACATTTTGGGGTCAAAGAGCGATCTTTCCTCATTGCCCTGATTGGCCGGGGTAGTTCTAGGTTTTTCTAACTGCTTTACCTTTCTGTCGTGGTTTAACTAGTGGTTGTCCGAGAGCGCGTTCCTGATTCAAGTTTCTTCTGGTTTTTGACTTTGGCTTTGATTTTGACTTCCCTGTATTCTGGTATCCCTGACCTCTGGCTTTCCTTTATCGTTGTGTCCCTTTCTTTTTTCCCCTGACCTCAGCTAGCACCCTGACTATTCTTTGGTAAGTTAGTCCGGCCATTCTAAGGCCCGGTAATACGTTGCCTATTAGTCATCTGCGTAAACACAATTCTACGTACTGGATCATACAGTAATCCTGACCCTCATATTTTGGACTTATTGTTTTTTGTTCCCCCCCCACCTTTAGTTACAAAAGGGGATGTCTATGAAGCACTGATACTTTTGTGTTTTTATTTTTTTTTGTTTTTTTTTTGTGTGCTATATTTTAAGATTGGGAAGGTTTATTTAGTATCTGGCAGCTTTCTCATAATTTACCTTATACCACTTGTCACGAACACACCCTACTTTAAGAGTTTGGGTGACGTAGTTGTGGTGGTGAAAGGGTTAAAGCTCACTATTTATCTGCACTAGACCAGAAATTATTACAATTTTAACCTTGCCACCACCAAGGCCATTTATACTAGGTGTGGGTGGTGATAAGGGGGATTTTGTCATTGTTCTAAATGGGGTACCTTGGTCCCCCAGGTGACTTAATAATAAAAACCTACCAAATTCAACTTTGCACGATATTTGAGTAATTGTAAAATACTAGATTGTCTGGTTAAGGATCATGTTACCTGAAGAGACTAAGGCAGAACTTTATTTTTTGCTCATAATAAATATTCCTTTATTATGAGCAAAAAATAGTCGCCGTGCATTCAAATAATCGATGATAAACAAATTATTTACACCAACAACAGAAGTCCTAAATCACTTACTCAGGTTTTCAGATATTTGATCCCTTTTGTTTTTATCCAAGTAAAATTTCTGTCCAGGGGGTCTCCGGCAAGGAAGATGGTGACTTACTCAAAATTAGATTTTATGCCTTACTCGTGACCCAATATGGCGGACATCACAATTCCTTCCCCTATGGCCAAGTTATGCAATCCATGTTTGGGGTTGATTAAAAGATGGTGCTGGTCGCATTACAAATATAGCCGAAACATTAATATTTACTTGCAGAATAATAATTAAGCCTCATTTTTATTTCTTTCGGATATGATACTGGAACCAGGCTAATGGCCATTAACTTATGAAAAGGTACAGGCCAAATGGCTGAAGCCAGACATCAGGCTTTTCAAGCGTGTAGAATCTCGCACCTTGCAGAGCCTTGATTAATTAACATTCCATATGATAAAAACCTTTTCACATTGATATGCCATTCACAGTACCCCTTCTGTCATCTGACCTCTGTGGGGGTCCCAGCTTCAAAAGATGTAACCCCTTTTGACCTCCATACAATCAAATTAACCCCTTTTGACATTGACAATACCATCTCTGCCAGGCTGGCAGGTGCTTTAATGCACTGCACATATTACATTAAAGGACAATATTCCATAGTGCAATAATAAATTAGGCACCCTTGCCGTGACACCATTTAGTATAAGAATTTTTATTTTAACGATTGAAACATCTGCCTCATTGTGTGCACTCTCTTATATTGTTTACAATATGCACTGCACAAACACACTTTAATTCCAATATATTCTAAACAATTAGCAAAAAAAGTCAACTTTTCATTTCATCCTCTGACTTTCTTTAATATATAAAATGAATAAATAATATGATAAATAAAAACTAAAATATATATATACCATCATTGTAACATAATGGCAGCGTTGGCTTCACTTTCCCCCTCTTCAGCCTTTCTCCGCCCAAAATGAGTAGACTTTTCTGTGGGACTCTCTAATGGAAAATATATTGATATTCTCATAAAATCTATTGGAAGTAAACTTTGGTTGGTCTGCCATTATGAATATTTGCTTGGTCTTACAACCGCCTTACTTGTTGTACTATGTCTAGTGTGATTATATGTCAGTTTATCCTGTAATTAAATGTTATATGCAGGGGATATAATCACTTTGTAAAATAGAATCCGAGAGAAATGCGAAAACTTCCTTTGTATATTGTTTCCAGCAGCTGTTAACACTCTTACACCTATCAGTATAATTATTTTTCACCTAATTATGATTTGCTTTGGAATCAATTAGTTGCTAAAAACAGCTACATTATATGCAGTAAATAGACCTAATTCCAGTAATTGGCTCCTAATTAGAGCCCTGAGTAACCATGTACAAAGCCTGCTTTTATATCATCAATGCATGGGATTAAAATGCAAAGTACATTGATTGGTTAGAAGAAAATAAAAAAAAACCTTCCGTCATAATTCTTAATGGATACTAAAATAAACGTTGAGATAATATCATGTTTAGTTTATCTGCAAAAAAAAGGTTCTTTTTCTATAGCTGCCTTGCAACCAATAATGGTGAATATTTCTGTCCACTTTCTATGTTTTTTTAGAATGCTGAACATTTAAAGTTAATTGTTTTGTTCAGGTAGTAACTTTTAAAAAGTTATAAATGCAGCTCAGAAGAAATTTGATGACCATAAATCCTTACTTATTTCAAGTAAAAAAAATAAATATATATTTTAAAGTAGTTTTCATTGCATTTAGTTCTCATAATGGTGTAAGAGGTAAATTATCCAAACCAATTAATTTGCCTTAATTTGCCTTTAGATTTTTCGATTATTTCAGTCCACTGGGTACTATGATGGCAAGTTTGCCCTAGGGAAAGTGTGTATCCCACATGGTTTGTTTGTTTTCAATTGATCTTCTCAACTACATAGTACTACCTTGGGTCCTTATTGGGCCATGTACCTCGAAAAATTGAACAGAACTTCACCTTTTGCCGAAGGTAAAACAATATGCAAAGTACACTGAACAAAATTATAAACGGCACACTTTTTTGTTTTTGCCCCCATTTTTCATGAGCTTAACTTAAAGATATAAGATTTTTGTGTACAAAGAAAAAGGCATATTTCTCTCAAATATTGTTCACAAATCTGTCTAAATCTGAGTTAGTGCGCACTTCTCCTTTGTTGCGATAATCCATTCACATCACAGATGCGGCATATAAAGATGCTGATTAGACAGCATGATTTATTGTGGTCATCTTAAGGCACACCTTTGCAATAAACTGCACATTTTAGAGTGGCCTTTTATCACACAGCACAATGCCACAGATGTCGCAAGTTTCGAGTAAGCGTGCAATTGCCATGCTGACTGCATGAATTTCCACCAGAGCTATTGCCTGTGAATTGAATGTTCATTTCTATACCTAAAGCCATCTTCAAAGGCGTTTCAGAGAATTTGGCAGTACATCCAACCGGCCTCACAACCGCAGACCAGGTGTAACCACACCAGCACAGGACCTCAACATCCAGCAGATTCCTGGGTGGCTGGTTTTGCAAACCGATTGAGACCAAAGAACTTCTGCACAAACTGCATTCAGGTGAGCGTTCCTGAGAGGGTTTCTGACGGTCAGGTTGAGACCCTGATGAGGACGACTAGCTGTTGGTTGTCGTAACAGACATGAGTGGGCAAATGCTCACATTCAATGGCATCTGGCATTTTGGAGAGGTGCTCTCTTCACGGATTAATTCTGGTTTACCCTGTACAGGGCAGGTGGCAGACAGCGTGTATGGTATTGTGTGGATGAGCAGTTTGCTGATTTTTAATGTTGTGGATAGAGTGGCCCATGGTGGAGGTGGGGTTATGGTATGGGCAGGCATATGTTATGGACAACGAACACTATGCATTCATAAATGCCATCAATAAAATGCACCTGAGATACCCTGACGAGATCCTGACGCCCATTGTTGTGCCATTCTTCCACAACCATCACCTCATGTTGGAGCATGCTAATGCACGCCCCCATGTTTCAAGGATCTGTACGTAATTCCTGGAAGATGAAAACATTCCAATTCTTGCATGGCAAGCATGCTCAATGGGTGACATGGCAGGACCTGGAACACGCTGTCGTATACCCGATCTAGAGCATCCCAAACATGCTCACTGGACAATATCCAGCAACTTTGCACAACCATTGATTGTGGCCTGTGGAATGTTGTTGATCAGGTTGTTGAAGAGGAGTGGACCATTTATCTCACGCAGTGCAACACATCTCCTTCACATAGAATTGGTCACACCTAGATACTGACTGGTTTTCAGACCCCCCTGGACTCCTCAAATACAGTAAAACTGCACATTTTAGAGTAGCTTTTTATTGCGGCCAGCCTTATGCACACTTGTGCGCTAATCATGCTGTCTAATCTGCATCTTGATAATCCATCCACCTCACAGGTGTGGCATATCGCAACAAAGAAGTGCTCACTAACACAGATTTAAACAGAATTGTGAACAATATTTTAGAGAAATAGGCCTTTTGTGTACATAGAAAAAGTCTTAGATCTCTGAGTTCAGCTCATGAAAAATGGGGGCAAAAACAAATGTTGCGTTTAGAAATTTCCATCTGGCCGTTTATTAAATTGTATTGTTAATAGAAAACACAGTGAGTTATGCATAGTTCCATGATTGTAAGGCCCAAAACTCTATCATATTATAAACAGTTATTACTTGTGTTAAACGCAAGGTGGCTTGAAACACACCAGTCCTCGGCACACTGTGTATGCAGCGTAGAACTAGATTATATACCGGGAACTTGGTCTTTCTTCTAGAAGTAATACTTTTTATAGAATGTTTTTGCAATTTGTTTTCGCAGGATTATTTTTAATGTTGCATTTGTCGTGATACAATCTTCACTTAATAATCAATTATTTGATTAGCTGTTGAAACAGTATAGCCGGTTGAAAATAGTTGCACTGGTACGTTATAGACTGACAAAGTAGATTTGTTGTTACAAGATATAGTTGTTTCCAAGACTTCATTGTAGTCTATTTTATTTTTATTTATTTTTTATGTAGGGTGTACTATGACATTGCCTTTTATTGGCAACCAAACCCGCTGTAATACTGACTCTCTACATATCATTAATTCTATAGAAGCTTCAGCCTTTTTTAATTACAATTATATTAAAACCCCTTGTCTAAAGCAGAGGTTTATTAACAACTCCTCTGATAACATTAATAACAATCAGAACTCCAACATATTCCAATTTTATAATTATATGAAGTAAAGTGCTGCACAGGGCCTTCTTTTGCTCATATGAGCTTAGAAATAATTAACAAGTAACTAGTAATTAACACACAGAATATAACATTTCTCTTGTGTCTTTAACCATTAATCCATCCTTCCCTCTGTGCTAAAATAAGCTGGTTAACAGCACGTCAGATATCTTTTAACTATTCCTCATAGACTAAGTGGTGTGATGCAGGAGAGAGTGTGAGCCAGGTTATGGGGGCGAGGGAAGTGATGACGGTAGTGAAATGAGCGAAACGTCACCCAGGAAGATGGTTGTGTTCGAATTTAAATCAGATTATCATCAGCAAGACTTCACGTACACACCTCTACAGGAAAAACATTTTTAGCCATGTAGCCTAATTTGGACCACACCAACCATTATTAGCAAATTATTAGTTAGTTGATTCCATGTATTCATTAGAGCAGGGCTTCCCATAAAGGTAGCTCCTCAGTTGTTGAAGAACTACAACTCCCATGATGCTTTACATGCCTTTTCAAACATTTTAAATGCATTTCCAAACTACAGCTTCCATGATGTTTTACCATCTGGGAATCCACCTCTCGGGCACCTCTGCATTAGAGCTTGGAATAGAATAAAAGTAAGCATGCACAGTTTATGTAGAATCAGAAGGTGCTCACAATAGATATGCTATAAAACCTTTCCAACTGTAATTACATTATCAGCCCAATGAACCCAAGAAACCTTACATCAATATATGTTTTGTTATGTATGAAAGGTCTCTTCTATGACCATAAATATTTACTTTTGTGTGCATACAATAAATATATTATGCATTGAATAAAATGTATTGTACGTCGACTTTTAATTTAAACAGGGAGCTCTCAAGCCATTCTATGTAATGTGTAGTTAATTTCCCGAGAAGTGAGATTCCCTTTAAATGTAAATATTTATTTTCATTAACCCCTTAAGGACTGAGTCAGTTTGTACAAGTTGTGATCAAAACTTTGGAAATATATGATAAGTGTGAGTGCACATAATATGAAAGAGGTGAATTACGCATGCACAGACATGAACAGACATTATTTAATTCAATGGAAACGGGGCTTTCATTTAACATGAAATATTTTTATATAAGACATTGAGAAAATAAGAAATGTATTCATATTAAATACATTGTTTTATTGTATTTTGTTTTTAGTTCTGCATGGCACGTTAACTGAATGAATTCAGCAAACAGTTGTTACTGCAATGAAGTACACATATTTGTCACAATACTAAGTCTCCTGAGTAAAATAGTACCCCCCACGTACAGGTTTTATGGTGTCCTGGAAAGTTACAGGGTTTAAATATAAGACAAATTCTCTGGACTTTCTGCCTGGGTTGTCAGGCGGGTCCCTCAGATTGTAATTAGATTAATGAAATGACATTTCTAAAAATGTAAATATATGTAATATACATAAAAAATAGATATATCTTTTTTTATGTATATTTTTACATGTCATTCTAAATATATATTTATATAAATGAGATACTTTTGATATTTATGTATTTTGAGATTAATATATTTGTATAAAATTAATCCATACTTAAAAATAATTATATAAAATAAAACTTGTATATAATTTTTTAATTTATTTCTAAATTATCTTTTTGTATTTGTATACACTTAGAATGATCAGTCCTGCGCTCACTCCCATCACTCCTGGGCGGCATCAAAGACCACAGGGATTTAGGAGATAGCCCCAATACATACAGTAAAAACGAAAGAACATAAAGTTACCAGCTGATATGTACTGTGGTCGTTGCTGCCGCCCAGGAGTGATGGGAGTGAGCGCAGGACTTTTCTTTTTGTATTTTTGTATCACACAGTTATGTTACAAAGTGAATACAATGCTGCTGCCCAGGGCCGCCATCAAGGCATGACAACCATAACATTTGTCACGGGCCCGGTGGTTCCCCACTTTCCCTCTCTGCACACATAGATAGCGAATAACCTGCTTGCCGCGCAGAGCGTTGCCAGAAGGCCGCAGGTATCGCGAGAGTTATTAGAAGAGAGGAGAACAGGCAGTGTGCTGGGCCCCCTCTGCGGTAACAGGGAGCCGGGGGGCCCCCCCATGCCACTGGACCACCAGGGATGGAATCTCCCCCTCCCTGGACACAGGTAAGAAGCAGGGAGGGGGGAATAACATAAATTTTATATTAAATTAATTTGAAATTAGATAAATGTGAAAATGCCCCTTCCTCCCCCCCCCCCACCCTCAGATTGCACATTTACACACACACTCTGCATACACCAATACAATACACACACAGCATCCACTACACAAACATCCTGTATTCAGAGTGTGTGTTAGTGTATGCAGTGTGTACAGTTAATGCAGTGAATGCACAGTGCACACACTACAGCCACCACAAAATGAAACACTCTGTGTGTACTACATGAAATGTGTTTAGTGAATGCAGTGTCTGTAGTGGATGTAGTGTGTGTATTAGACGCGGTGTCTGTTTAGTGGATGTAGTGTTTGCATTCACTATACACAAACACACACATCACTGTACACACGCTACATGCACTACTCCAGTGGTAGTCAACCTTTTTCTACCTACCGCCCACTAATGCATCTATCTTGATGGAAACATTTCCTTACCGCCCACCAGTTTTCGCGCAAGTGCAGAATACTTTTTAGAAAGGAAGGTGTTTTAAAAAAATAATAAAGTAGGAATAAAAAGAAATGTACATACATTTGTTTTCTCATTAAACTTTATAAACATGCATAAAGTAAATCAATTGAAATGACCTTTACTAGTGATTAATGAGATCCTTGAGGTTGATGCTGTGAGACTGTTCCTTACGAAAATCAGGCCAGATATCAAATATTTAAACGCAGGTCTCCTCTTTCTGTGATATTCAGACGACTTCTCTGTTTGCGCATGTTTCTCATCTGTGCGTCAGCTCCCCTCCTCTCCCTCCTCAATTCCCCTCCCCACCTTTTATTTTCCTTTTTTCAATTTTTTAACCGTCCTTATAGCAATGCCCAGTAGCAAGGGTGAGCAAGGTAGCCCACTTGCTATTACTTACTACAGCCCACTATAACAGACAGGCACACATACATACACACAAATAAACACACACAAAATATTTTAGTCACCCTCCTGTTTCCTACCTTTTAGGTGCAGGAGGGTGACATTCCCTGGGGTCTAGTGGTGGCTCAAGTGGATGGGAGTCATTCCTCCCGAGCAGTCTGAGTGGGAACTCTAAGAGGGAGTCAGTGTGTTAGCTGGCAGTCACTTCCTCCCAGCTCTGTGATTTAATTAACAGTGCGACCGGGCCCCCTGTAAAGCGCCCAGCGTTGACCGGGTCCCCTTACAATCAACATCCATTGGGTGGCCCAGACAGCATGGGCCACCCGATGGACCCCTTGGATGGCAGCCCCGGCGGTTTGCCGCGTTGGCCGGGGCCACAAATGGTGATGGTGGTACCCGGTAGCAGGGGTACCGCTGGCTCGCACCCGCACGCCCACCCAATCTCTCAAAATGAGGAAATCCCTACCGCCCACCTGGAATCCTGAAATGCCCACTAGTGGGCGGTAGGGACCAGGTTGACGACCCATGCATTACTCAAACACACTCTGTGTTAGTGTGCGTTCACTATACACACTGCTTCCACTACACAAACACACACTCTACATCCATTACACACATTCTGTTTGTGCAGTGAATGCAGTGTTTGTGTGTATTAGATACTAATTCACTTCCCATATGCACAACACCTTCAGTCCTGCATCATTGTCAGTGGACTAGGTGGGGCGTGGGCGGCCTGTGGGGGAGGGCAGGGTAGGGGGGCACAGACCTTGTGCTTTGTCAGGGGCCCCAAAATTTCTGATGGCAGGCCTGCTGCTGCCCATCCCATGTGTTCCCTATTAAGGGTTAATAAGTATATAGAGGTATATGGACCCGCCTAGGGAGGTCGTTGGCAGGTGGGCATTCCTTCCAATGGCCATTGGAGTAACTAAATAAAATACACTTATACAAATGGAGGTCATCATTCTATGTATATTTAGTGATTTAGGAGAGAGCGCAGGTAACTTTTTCTATGGTTTTTAATATTTATATATATATATATATATATATATATATATATAAATTATATATAAAAATAACTTTTATTAATGATGTATGTATATGATCTATGATCGAAGTACTATTTTTTTCAATTTAAGAACTGTTTGTAAAATAAAGCTTAATAACATTTACTTACGTTTTCAGGCATAAGGGGGACTGCCTGATAGTGCAGAAGCCAGCTATTCTGGCCATGTGATTGCAATGACCCAGCAATAACATGGCTGGGGTGGGAGAGATCAGGCAGACTCCAGGATCATGACCGGTGTGGGATTGGCGGGGACGTTCTGTGCTGCACGCCGGCGTTAAGCACTGCGGGCATTCTATGTTGTCCTTTTTGGGGCAGTCCTAAAGGAGTTAATTTAAAGGAATACCAATAAACTACAAATTTGTCACTTGACAATTTTTATTCCCCCATCCCCAAGAGATGCTTGAAAACACATCACAATCCCGTTTAGAAAAGGCAAATCCAAGGTAAACATTGCACAGGGTTGGAGGAGAATTTTTTTGTTTGTTTGTTTTTTTTCCTGTTCTCCTTCCCTTCATTTGTTTGATTCTTTTTAAATCTTTACTTCAGACTTGTACCTGCCCTTCATACGTTTGCACCAAAACCCATTTATTACATAAATAATATAATTGTTGGGAATAATACACTTTGAACATCCTGTCATCTGTATCTTAAGCCCTGGGTAAATATAGGCAGTCTGTTTGAAATGTCAGCTATTTGCAATAATGTATTTTGACGTCGTTTAATCTATATCCAATGCTTAGTGAATATACCCCTAGACAATAAAGAGCTGTTTAATATCATGTACAAGTAATAGGTGTTAAGGCCGACAGACTGAAGAGTACAGGATATAACACCTATTTCATGGTACATGATGTAGAACATCAAGTAACATGATCAAAGGGAGAAAAACAGGAAATAAGAGCTGTAGAACAACATATAACACCTAACTAATTCGTAGTGTGCATGCATATCACTATGCAAAGATATGATTTTATAACTGAGTAGTAAATATTACCTTGGATTGCGTAGTTATAGTGAAATTTGGCTATGAGCAAGGCCCAAACATGAAGATATCTTGCACCTGCAAGCTTGCTATAGGTTAAGATGTTAAGATAGATGATTTTGTTAGGTTTTGTACAGCAGGAAACAGGGGTGGTCATTACAAGCATTATCCAAACTTGTTACACAGCTCATTAAATGTGAGAAGTCACTTTGAACCTGGCATTGTCTTGTCTCATTCATTGGGGCTCCTCGCCAGCTGGTTTGGGGAAAAGGAGAAATACAGAGAGTTTCAAACTGATTAGAAGTCCATGGCATGACAGAATATTAAGCAGTATTATTGTAATCGGAAAATTTGTGACGCAGGAAATCTTCATTCTATTATTGATAACAATGTATCAATCCCTCTCCCTCCCCTCCCCCATTTCTATATATTTTCAGTGTTGGTTTCTTGTCTATCTATTCTTTGGTTCCCTGAGAGTCTGAGAGCCTAACACTATTATATCTGGTTTAATTTCTATATTTTACTATTTTATTTGTCTGCCTGGTTCAGGGTTGTTGTTCTCTCTCAGACAAATCGAAAATAAAGAGGGTAATAGAGGACTGGGATACATGGATAAATAGACTGGATGATCTACTAGGCTGTTGGGAAACAGTAAGAAAGGTCTTTATGTGGGACACCAAGTTTGCTAGTATATCTATACCTCTTTTCATTCTTGCTTACCAAATAAACAAGCTACTTGTCTCTGGTTTCTGACTGCAGCCAAATTAATATGTAATGTCACCATTTATGTTTTATTAATTACTCCTTGCAAGAAATTGGAATTGGAAAGCAAATATTATGTGTCATTTCTGGCCAGTGCAAGTTTAATAAAACCACTTCTGGCATACAGGGTAGTTTTACTTCCGTTATTTGGTATATTATCTTAATGACTTTTTTCCAAAATATTTTTATGGTGTGCACTGCCATCACGTGTGAATCAAGTTGCCTTCGGCAGTTTTTCATTTCCAGCATTTGTCTGGTAGTTCTGGGAAAATTCTCTTTAAGCAAATAGATGGTACATAAAACCCAAATGCCTAAATCTTATACATTAAACTGGGTCTCTGAACAAAAATATAAACGATCAGTTTATATAGGGAATTTATCCATTGTTGTTCTTCTATAGTTATTTGTAGTACTTTTTCCCATTTGTTGATCAATGCTATTGGTTTATCATGTCTCCATCCATATAAAAACTTAATGGCTAAATGCAAAAAAATTATATAATTTTTAAATTTTAAAAAAGAAGAGGAGGAGACCAAAAACCTTATACAATTATTTACTAAAAAGTATTTAAATTTGCAAATAATTAAAACACCTCTTCAAATGTTTCACTGGGGGTGGGGGGGGATGTTAACCTTCATCATTTGGTTGAAAGGCTTAAGGATTTTGTTTTCCTCCATAATATCTTTGACGTCCATAATCCTGTTATATTTTCTAAGAGGGTGAAGGAACGCAAACATATCTGTGATGCTGTCATGCGGTAACACTTCCGGGTTCGGCACTCAGCTGTGCGTAGCCAGAAGCCCGCCCCCCTCTGACGCGGCTCTAACAGTATTTAGGGAGACCGTGCCAGAGATAGAAGCTTTGTTGATACCCAGATATTTTAAAGCATATATCCTGCTAAGGAATTGGAAAGGCATGGGTTTCTCATGGTCAGGTAGGATTAATATTTAAAAAGTTGATTTGCTTTAATAGGGGTAGAAAATTTTCAAAAATCTGACAAAATAGTACTAAAAGATTTGATATTGTTTACAGACAGCCCAGTGTTCTGCACAAAGAATTTAACAAAATGACAATCAAAGTCTCAGGATATTAAAAAAAAAAAAATATGGAGTAATTGTTTGGAAAAAAATCAACATTTATTGTTAAAGACAAATTAAGTAATTCTGGGACCGAAGTGACTGGCTCTTCTAGTGTTAATAGGATGTCATGTGCATAGATGTTTGTTTTGGTTTGTCCTGTTGTTTGTAAATCTTTTGGTGCTAGAACCTCTTTAATAAGAGAGTAATAAAATCATTATGTACAGTAAGGGCAAGAGAGGACACCCTTGTCTAGTCCCTTTTTTTTAATATTAAAGCTTTGTGATGTAAACCCTGATCCTGCTATTTTGGCTGATGGAGAACTATAGAGAGCAGATACACCTTGTAGAATTGATCCAGTAATTCCAAAATGGTTTAAAGCGGAGAACATGGAACCCCATCCATTATTTTGTATATTACTCTTTTGTGTTTCTCTTTTTTCAGCTTATTGGTCATCATGGTATCTAAAATGCAATAAACCAGAAACAATTTAGCTTGCAGTGCTTCTAGTTGTTTAGATGCTTTATACAAATAGCAAGTAAGATAGCAGAAATAGAAAATCAGATTAATAATAGAGGGTATTAATTTATTTAGCATTTTGTTTAGTTATGTTCGCTTAATGTTATGTATAGTTTCGATAGAGGCGGCAATCCTTTTTTATTTTTAATCAATGTAGTTAGAGGTCACCCGATAAAAATGGCACTTTTGTATGCACACCAGACTGTGATGTCCGGTGTGCCCTTATCTTTTCATTGAAAATAAAGGTAACAAATCTCTTCCACATTGCTTTTTATGTAATAGTATAAAGAAATTTAAAATCTTTGACATCTTTCGTAAAGAGTGGCATATAAAATTTATCTTTATATTCTAGCATAATAGCATGGTCAGATCATAGCCCTATGTCCTGTATCTCTATTCTGGGAGACGTGGCTATGCTGTATGTATAGTCAGAAAAATAGTCTTTTATAAAATAGCATGTATAATCTAGCATATTCAATTCATACTCCCGATCTGTGGGATGAAATGTTCTCCATATATCTCTTACAAAAAGAAGGATAATAAAAACATAAGGAAGTTTTGCAGTTTATTTTCGTCTTTGTGTAGTAGACCCGATAATAGACAGACAGATAGGTTGTATTTATTAAACAGTTAAGACAAGGTCAGGCATTAGATAATCATGAGAGATTTTATCTGCTCTTTCTAAGCATTTTTGATATGCGAAATCAATAAATAAAGCAGCAACAAAATTTATATTGACTAGTGTGAATTATTATCTTGATATATACGAACCAAATAATGTCGCCCTTCTGGTTCTAATTCTTGGTATTTAATACTTAGGAAAAAAAAAAAAAGGGGGTGTTGCATTGATGTTTGCAAAAAATGTTTCCCGAAGGCTGCGCTCATAATTATAGGGTATCTTAATGAGTTTCGGGTACAAGTTTGGCTTTTATCCAGTGGGTTTCTTGAAGGGCACAAAGAAAAGACTAGTTTTAGTATCAGATAGAAAATACCATGCAAGAAGTCAATAATTGTATAGACATTTATAGAAATTACGTTTATTTTTGGTTTCTACATACGCATGTTAACACTTGCAGAGAGAGAGCCACAAAATAGAAATTTTATTTTTATGTAAATACTACTAATAAAGAAAGATGGATTGATGCCATTGTTTTAGATCAAGCCAAGACAAATATTGTGTATGGCAGCTGGTACCTGCCATACCGTATCTCAAGTAATGCGTACTGAGTAATGAGATCCATAAAATGTGGGACCCATAACTGAGGGTGTGAGGGTGGTTGAACTGTGGTGAGCACAGGTGGAGAGACTACTAATGGGGGGGAGGGAGATAAGGGAAATAACCACGCCAAAAAAATAAAAAAAGGGTCTAGGGAGTATCTGTCTTAGTGATTTCAACTTTGGAAAAAAGCAACAAAGGGATAGATTTATTTTTCTTAAGAGTGACACTGTAAAATTAACACTAGTACTTTGAGAAAACTGCACTTTGTCTTTCCCCTTAAAAACCAACTTTTCCTTTAGTGAATTTCCCTATCTAATTCTGTATCTGCTGTGGTTTAAGAGGGGTTGGGGGAAAAAAAGAGTTAATTTATCATCTTCCCTTCCCTGTTTTCTAAAAGTGATAGAATCATGAATGAGACTTCAATTCACATATAAGCTATTATGAATCCACTATGGAAGAAAAGGAAAAGGGAATTATATTTCTAATTGTAGACCACAAGAAAAAAAATAAGTGTTTATTTACCTGTAATATACAAAAGAAATGTGTCTCCTACAAACCCTGATCCTCTCGGAATTTAAAATGTAAATAAAATTAGAAATGTATAAGCCCAGGGCAAAACCAACATGAATTACCTATTGTATTTCCCTTACCCAATTTCCTCCCTCCGCACCCCCCTCCCTCCTTTTCTTTAAAATTGGAAAGACCCCCTAGTTAAAGAACTGGGCGGTCTTTATAATTATACACAACAATAGCGCAGAAGATAGAATCATTTATCACTGGGGGTTCCCCATGAAAATCAACACATGAAGGGAAACTCAGGAATTTTCTCTATCCAGCTTTTCTGAGACAAAACAACATAAAAAAGGATAATAAATGTGCCTTCAGCGAAGGTTCTGTCTAGATGACCATGACAAATCTTTGGATACATGAAAAATACGAAACTCTAAAAATATTCCACTGTTTCTTATAGCTCTCAAAATTAGCATCCTCAGTTTGGAGGAGGTACAGCATAACAAGACGTCTCTTGGGAGATGTTCTGGAACTCCTAAAGATAGAATGGGACCAGAGAATTCCTGTGATGGAAAGATGTCACAGAGTATACAAATCTAACGAATTAGAGCCGTACCAGAGCAAATAAACCAGATGTTTAAAGTATTCTTCAATATATGGTTCCAGGTTCATTTGAAGTCGGTCTTAACCGATCTTCTAATTCTGTCAGTTTATTTTCCATGTCCTCCATTTTCTTCTCTAGCGCCTGAAGTTCTTCTTTCTGGATGTTTTCTTTGTGTTCCAATCCCTTTCATTTTTCTTCTATTCCCAAAAATCGTTGTTTGGTTTTGGATTTCCTATTTATCTAGAACTGCTGACCATTAACCAAGACATCAAGACAGAAGTCTAAAAGAAGTTGGGACACTAAGAAGGTCATCGTATTCGCTTTTTGCATCACTTTGTTTTACTTCTTGGGTTTCTTCCCTTTGTGCTTCTTTGGTGCTTGCCTCTAAATGAATATTAGAGAGAATCAATTCCTCCATGTTTGTTTTATTAGTTGTTGGTGAAAAAAAGGAAAGGTGTTTTTCTGTCTTATATTCCAGCTTTTTATCCTTTTTTTAAATACTTGCCAAACTGTGTCTCTTTTGTAGCCTTTTTATTTTTAATTGTCTATTTTTGTTTTTTTTCCTTTTTTTTTTACTTAGAAAAGGGGGAAACACAAAATACAAAAAATAAACAAAGACATAAGGAGGAAAAAAGTTTTGCTTTTTTATCTCTCTATCCTGGTACCAAAACCAGAGAAGCCAAATATAAAGGGGTATTTGATTCTAACCAGTGGGCAGTTGATTGGGTGATGCTAAGAGGCAGGAAAAACACTTATCACAGCTAATTAATAAATTAAGTAAAATAATCTGCTCCTTATTGGGGGATCGAATAATTGCCCATAACAATTAGATATACTAGGAAGCAGCATAAAGAGGGCAAATGCAAATATTCCAAGTTTTTGAATTAAATGTTGTATTTACTAAACTGTGTACTTTGTCTTTAACACCTTGTCAATTTGCAATATCTTAGAAATGGAACATATTGATTTTCATAACTGTTTCTTTACACAATAACCTCATTGTAATTCGTCTGGGACAAAATGGCGCAAACATATTATGCACTAACAATAATGCATAAGCAAGCTTCAAGGCTATGCTACGACACTTGCAGTACACAACATACTGTGGTAATCCCAAGTTAATGGAACTTCCCCAAATCCGGGAATCTCCCACGACTGTGCACTTACGACTTAGTATAAACAACAGTTCAAGATGGCATCTTAAAGTCTGAATAGGTTATCTAAGTCAGGAAAATGTCCATGACATTTGCACCCTTTAGTTATGGCCTTGCATGTTTGCCAAGTTAAGGGAGGTCCTAAAATGAATAAAGTAAAAGAAGTGTTACTTTTTCATATTTGAACTACAGTAACCTAAAATGGAGACACCTAAGGTATAAATAGGTGTACTTTTAAATGTTAAGACACAGAGGAGAGACTTGGAGACAGACGCTGCTCCATCTTAAAATGACAGAGAGGCTGACATGATGACATGTTCAGAAGGGTATGTTAACCTATTAATGATATTTGCAAGCATTTAGTTTAATCTTATAAACTCTGCTATAATGGATTTTATATAATAAATATCCAAAAAGACAATGATTGTCTTGGAAGCAATACAGTTATATTTTTATATTATATAAATAATTAATACATGTTAAATAGTAGGGCTAACCATACATATACTGTTGCGAAACCAACCTCGCATTCCTGCATTTTAAACTTTTATTTTACCGGCAGAAAGGTTTATTCGTGCCTTTCTGCGGACTGTTAAAGCCATGCTACCCCAGATAGCTATGCCATGGAGCCCAGCCGTATACTGAAAGACTGTAGGAAAGACTTTGTCTCCATGGCGATAGATCACATACATACAGTTCAGAGCGCCATTCGGTAGTAATGTGCACTCAGATCTAAGCTATCTGGGGATATGTAGAATGTCTATGTTTTATGGAATAAATGTAACTGTATGTAATTTTATGTCTTTTATTGTATTGTTACTGCCATGTGGTTAATGGAGTCTTGCCTCTGTCCTGGGAGATAATTGGATTACTTCACAATTATCTCCTGGACAAAGAGGAGGGATTGTGATGTAAATGTGGGTGTGTTTTATGGCTCTCCTGTAAACGATTGGTTGTGCTGTGTCCCACCCTGTGGGATGTCCCCTTGCATGGGGACTTGCATAAAAGCCAGTGTGTGGCCATTACAGAGAGTTCCTGTTTAACCCTCAAAGTGAAGTGTCTTCTCATTATTGGGGGAGGATTTACTGTATGCTGTTAGAGACTGATTGCCAGGATGCCAGGAGTGTAAGCCGCTTGGGGGCTTTTCCTGTTCGTCTGCTAGCAGCTATTCGTGTGTATGCAGTTTGGGAGATTGTGCAGCTGAAAAAGGGGAATTTTGCATAGACAGCTACTGCAAGCACCAAACGGTTTTTAACCCCCTTTTGGGCAAAACGGTCAGTTACAGATACCTTACTAACTATAATGTCTTAAAGCATAGAATGTAGAGGATCTCTTAGCCATAATTTTATATAGTGGTAAATAAGGGAACCACCTGCGGTTACATAATGAAATTTTATCAGACCTTGCTATAAAATGAAATACCAAGAGGGGAGAAATCCAATCAATCAGATAAGTGTAATATGAAAAAGCCAGGTTGCCCGTCTCTGTCTGCTGCCAGCATCAATATGCTCGTCACTTTAATCTTCCTGACGGGCTCATGGCACCAACCTGCCTCAGTTTGCTTGTTTTTTTTCCTTCTGTCGCCAGGGCTTCCCCTTGCAATGCTCAAAGGGGAATCCTGGTTTGTGTCGCTGTTTGCTTGGGCCCGGTCAATCCCTCAGCTGCTCACCACGAGGACACAGCCATGCGTCCTATGTCATCTTGCTTCTTCCAGGTCTGCCAACTGCTCCATAACTAATTCAGTAGATATTGTTTTTGGTGTGTGTGCTGTACTAGACCAACAAAGCCACTGGTTTATTAAAACTTTAAAATTCCTGGAAGAGATATTCTCCTTCAGATTGTAAACATAATAACGGATAACACAAATAATTGCTTTAAGGGAAATATTATCAGTACAAACCCAAACTTTCTGTGCCTTTCCCATCTTAGACTTTATTTATTTTTCTAATGAGATCTCTCTTTTTGTAATAAAGAAATCAAAAGAATTTAGTATTGGAAACAGATTGCAATGATTTTTGATCTTTTTCTGTATTGTATTCCTACAAACCTTAATCAAGCTGATGATCATTCAGCAAATGAATCATTTGAGTAGAAAGACCTGAGTGCAAGGATGTTCCTTTCATTTGTTCAGAAAGAGGGGGGGAAGAGAACAACGAACTAGAAAATGAGAAAGAGGAAGGTTTATTCTCAGGGTCACGAAGAGTAGGGAGCAGGGTGATATATGGGACTGGAATCATCATCATCAATAGATTGATTTTGTGGTTGCTTTACATAGAGCATGGATTCTATGCATCTGATAGAAATTTACCTCCAGCCATTTCAGTGGTCCTATTTTCTTTCCAGTTCCTTGCCACGTATAAATTCTTCTGAATTTGAATGCCACTAAGCTAATCGTTCATTGTTTACTTGTAGGAACAACATTAATAAAAACATTTGATGGTATGAATATGTAACATACTCAACAACATCTCAAGTTTATATAGGAACAGATTGTGAATTAGTTCTTTAATAGATTAGGTAATATATGCAATCCCACCAAATATGGTTAAACTCTGGTATCTCCGGCATTGATTGATAGATATTTATTATAGTGTAGCTCCTCTAAGTCAGAGATTCTATACAATATGGTTCCCCAACAAATGCATAAACAAATGATTCTATAGAACACCGTATGTTCAATAACGTCTGCCATTGTGAACAAATTTTGAAGAAAAAAAACAAAAAAAAGGTACAGTATAGCATTTTTCATTTTTTCCTGTGGAACATGAAATACCTTACCAATTACCAACCGGTAGTGGTTTCAGGAATACATAAGCTAGGTGTTAGCAATCAAACTAAAACATTCCTAGTGGGCGGTGGTTTTGGGGGTTGTTAATTTGCTATTGATAGTTGGTTAATGAGCTATTGTTAGCAACTTCTTATACACCTGGGTGGGCATATGCTTATTAGCCAAGCTAATGACCACAACCCTAAGATTAATTCCAGAATATCTCCAAGCACACACTGAGGTCTACAGGAGGACAAAAAGGAAATTTTTTTTTTAATTTTTTTTAATTGCTCCCCTCATTGAAATTACAGATTAGAGAGCATCCAAATCTCCAAAAAGTTCAGTGTAATGGTTGTTATGCATTTGTTTTATGTTCCACTAAGTCTGCAGACAGTTCTCTATATTGTGTTTTTGAAGTCTGAGATTTGTAAATTATCTGGTAAACAAACGCAGGCTGGAACTGCTGCAAAGCCACTGCCGCAAAGATGCCCTAGGAATGACATAAAAGTTAGAAAAGTAACAATTCATCTATTTCTATCTTTGTCCTGGGGCCTATAAAGTCACCCATAATGATAACTTCCCCTTTTATTGTCATTTTAGCAATTTCCTCAACTAGTAGATTGAATTTAATCTTCCTGATGGGAATTGGTAAACCAAAATAGAATGTGTCCTCCTGGCACAAGCAGCTAAACTCCTTACTGGGATTGGCTCTAAAACAACCCGTTGAGGAACCAACGTAAGGAGGCTGTACTAGACTAGTGTTTGCTACTTAACAAATCTCAATGACAACTGGATCCTAAACTTTACTTTAATCCTGACTCCTACTTTCCATTTGTTATCAGATATTATTTAGTTGATCCAGCACGTAGAATTGTATCACATCTAGGAATAAAAGGTAGGGATGTGCATGGGGAAAATATTCGCTTAGGTTTGGCATTCCGAAATTTAGGACTTCAGCACTTTTGAACCTAGGGAGATACTTATTCATTCCCATCCATTGACTGGCTAACTCCCTAATACAGTGGGAATTTGGGACTTCTCTTGCAGCCACTTAGTAGATAGCTCCCTAATACTGTGGGAATTTGTTGCATCTAATACTAAGTTACTTTTATATAAATTTTAACACGCAAATGCTTACAGCTGAATCATGGCTAACACTTAAACTGCTCTAAAGTGTAAGTGTATGTTTGAATACTCTTTATTTAATCAAGTAACATACCCAGTGGAAGAATGAAGAATATTAGTACATCAGCAATTCTGTGCTTCGGAACTTTGTCAGAATTGTCAAAGTTCCAAAATTGTCAAATTTTTGGCGATTTGGACATTCGGTTACTTCCAAATGTCCATAGAGTTTAGTTCCAAATGGCAATTCAGCTAATTGGAATGTGCTGTATAGGGAGATTGGGGGGTAGTAGACATGTGCAAATACATATTCTTTTTAACCCATTAGGAACATATAGAACAGATGGTAATATTCTACAGGCTGCGACCAGCTGCAGACAGGGGGCTGGTAATAGTTAGATTCTGACAAAACCATGCAAATTAACTAACCATGCCACATGTTCTAAAATACCTGCAGTGGCAGTGCACCTGACTGGCAGTCACAGATGGACTAGTGTATAATGCTGTAAGCACAGAACCCATTTAGTGGCTTCTTGACTTTTTGGCACGAGTATTGTGCAGCCATGATTAAATCAGTCCCTACATTGAAAACCTACAGGAATCCTCAAAAGATTATGGCTTTGGTGCTTTTTACTGTGTTCTTTTCAAACATCCGATTTAAACAATAAGTAAATTGAGGTTATATGCAAATACAAATGTGGTATTAGTTATAACAAAGCCCTATTAGTTAGCAATACTTTGATGGTTATTCTTGTATACAGGTATCAATAACGCATATCTGTATCTTATATTTCTTTTAATTATACTAGATATTGGCACTATTGGAAATAACATAGCAATTACACGCTGGCTGAATGTTTGATTTTACTACAGTGTACAGTGCATTTTAATTTCTTTCATGGATTTTATAATACTGTCCAAGTTCAATTTTTACGGATACAAAGCACAGTTCAAGTACTTGCTATATCACAACATAACACATGACTCTTTGCAATAAATTTGTTTGTGGTCAGAAAGAAGGGGTTATATAGGGACCAACCAAACAAAGAACCTGAAGAGGGGGATTTTTTTGTGAAGCTTACTTAATATGACATAGTCAATTCGGTAAATCTATAACCTATGAGGGCATGGAAGGACAAGTTCATTTTCTAAGGGAATGGTACTTGTGACACAGTTGTGGCTGGTTACCCATATGATTTGCTCAAAAGAGGGAAGGGTATGTCACTATTCTGTCCACCTCTGTTTAAGCATTACTTTGAGTAAATATCTGGGGCCATCTATGAGCAACATTCTAAAAATAACCCCTGTAACTAATTAATTCATTACTTAATTCTGGTTGTTCTGGGTACATCTTGACCATACGTGTGAGAAAATGGAAAAAGTCACCTGAGGGAAACTTACTTTGTATTTGTAAAGGTAAGGATATTTGATCCCAATACCCAAGTTTGTATTTGTGCACTAACTATAGGCTTTTCTATATAATGATATATGGTTTTGTCCTCAACTTCATGCATCAAGCAAACGTCTTCACATGGTGAAACAGTCCATTGTCAACTTCACCTCTGTGGTGACGGAAATCTATTGAACCACTATACAAAGACATTGCAATGACAGCACCCTAGATTTGATGGGCAAAAGTACTGTTCCTAACAACAAGATATTGCAGATGATGAAGCTGGCTTGTGTAATATTACAATATTCTGCAGAGCGAGCAGTTGTATTATAGACAGTTTGCAAGTGACCGATATATGACAAGGGAGGGAGGTATTTGCTACTTGTGACAGGGCTCCTGTACTCAAGCTATTTGTGCGTATAACACTTTCACCAATAGATCAAATAGCTTGTCTCTACAGAATGAACTTACAAGGTATGGGGGAAGGTATTCGTCAACTGGGATTGAAGTGAGAGGGATCAAACATATGGGTGATACAGGAAGATTGCTGGAACTTCCATAAATATCCAAATCAAAAGGGGTGGGGAAAACCTTTTATAAATACAATCTGAACATAGCAAGATGAAAATATTCAGGTAGTGAATATAGCTAAACAAATTAAGCCTTATGTGTTCTATGGGCAGGGAAGATGACGTGTGTTTTGGTAACAGTTGGTGGATTTGGCCATTCAGCCTGTAATGCACCTAGTTTGCTACCTGATTTATGTGGACAAATAGATTCTGTACTTCTGTTGTATGTACTAAATGTAGGAAATGGCACAAATCTATTAGTTATGTAATAGGCAACTCCCTCCCCCCTAGTACTTACACAGATTATCAGTTAGTCAATTTGACCATATTATACAACCAACCCTGTCAGGACTCACAGCCAGTATACTTTGGGAATTTGCCACATCAAAGTGGAGTAGGCCTTGAAGAAGTTTTGCTGGTTAGCCTTTTGACCCCAACCAATTGAGCTGTCACTGACCCTTACAAGGAAAAACACTTACTTGAACAATTTCAAGAGGTTTTTAGTATATTTCTCACCATATATTATTGTGCAGAAGGGAAACATGACTTTATTGGAGTGTCTGCTCTCTAGATTAATAAAAGATCTGTGCATATGCCTATTTCTTTTTGTAGTTATATGATGGAAACAAAAGTGATTAGACCTCTTTAAATAGTGTGCTTGCCTGACTAGGATGTCAGTTACATTACAGCTGGTTCCCTTATTTTGGTTTGTCTCGGTGTCAAACAAAATCATCATGCTGTAGGCAAGGCCTTATGTTCTATTAATATGTTGAATATACTAACATAGCTAACACAGATTGCCATATGAATGACCTAGGTTTTTGATGTAGGTAATTGTGCTAAGGTTAAAATGGCACCCTATTTTTGTAACATAGCAGTATTTCATTTATATTCCAACTTTAGTAGCATGAACTTTTCATATTTTGGCTTTCAGTTCTTTGCATATTCTTCTACTGTCAATAAAACCCACCTTTCTACTATGGCAACTAAGGTCAAATATGTCTCTGTACAAGGCAGCCTTGACATTCGTATCACCAAAGTCTTCCAGGTTAATAATTCCATGGTAATGGGACAGGGTACTCCTGACCTCGATTACTACAGCCATAATGTATTTCATATTAATCCGTTTGACCACAAGGAAGCCTCAGAACCTTGCACGACAACAATTTGCTCTGCATTGTAGCAGAAATTGTGCAAAAAGCGGGAAGGCCTCTACTGTCACTAGCTATTGAAGCTGCAATTAGTTGAGAGTTACTTTCCCTTCCCCTAGCACCTACAAGTGACGCACATTCTGATTACCTTAAATTGGATCTGTGAACACTCTTGTAAGGGAGCAAGAGATTCATCCAAAGGGGCTACCATCTCCATCCCAACCAGCAGATCAGTGCAGATTCTTAAGTGTGAGAGAATTGCATCCCCAACCTTCAGCTGAACATGTCCACAATGATCAGGTTTGTCATATGGCTTTCCAGCTCTTCCACTGCATATGACAGATTTGTGCTGTCTCTCTAGTAAAAAGCCCTACTACTATCCTAATTTAAACATACAGATTGTGACTACCAATAGCTGTGAAATTACTTAGTTCCTTTGATCTGGACAGTGCTCCTCATGCACCTACCTCAAAGGGTCAATAACCCAAACATCAGACTCATAAACTCATTTTATTAATAAATAATTTTACTAGTATGGATACATTGTGATTTCATGTCCTGGGTCCACAAAACAAGAGAAAATATTTTGTAATATTGCATTGTGATACAATGGGCTCTAATATATATTTATAGTGTGTGTTTATATATGTGTAAACTGTGACGCTCTATAGCAACATTTCCCAATTGGGGTTCCGCTGCATTTTGCCACATCCAAGATGGCCGCTGCTACCTGCTGTTCCCAGAATGTCGGAAACATCAGTGGCTAGCTGCCGGCAGGGCAGGCTTAAGTTCACGGTTGCGCAATCTCTTAGGGACTTTGACGGCAGGGCTGGCTGACAGCCTGCCCAGCAGCCATTTGCTCTCTCGTGGACAAGCTATAACTCGTGGTAGAGGAGTGATAGCTTTAACAGATCCACTCTGTCAGGAGCATTGAAATACTCTCTTTTATGCCAGAAATAGCAAAGAGTATTTCATTGAAAGACTCCATGTCCCTACCTACCTATCTGGCAATAAGTGCAAAACAGGTTGAAGTAGTAATTTTTCTCTGAAGAGTTCCCTGCTTTGACCACAGACACAAATAAATATCCTAAAAACCATAGTTGTATCTTGTCACTTCTTTCTCAGTTTCTATTTGAGGAACAGTAGATACAAGAAAAGCAAAGCACACAATGCTAGCCAATTGTCTTCTCAAACAAGGAAAAGTAATTAAGCATGTGCTAATGATAGCTACTTGAAAATATGATCAACTGTTTCTCCAGAAGCACAATGCGTACTTTGGCAATAAAATATTGCCAATCTTTAGTTCTGGCACTTGGGAATCCAAATGTACTCTGCCTTTTTTAAGCGAAAGCTAAATATCAGTAATGTGAGTCTTTTATCTTTGACATCGTCATTTTGAGCAAAACCATGCAGAGTAAACCATTTATGAGCAAAAACTTTCAACATGCTAATGAAAAAGCCACAGAGGCTTCTTACAGAGCGAGTTAGCACTTGCAGGAGAAGCACATACTATGTGGGATTTATTTTGCACATAGTTTTATTAGTGATTCCCCAATTGTGTCATGTTGGAAAGTGGCACAGCTTCATTTATTTTTTATTCAACTTCTCACTTACAATACAACAGTTTTGCGCCGTATTAATGATCTTGCTGATGACATCCGTACTGAACTAATCTGTGGACTTGTCTAATTGCAGCGAGTACCCATCACATTGATGCAATAGAAATCTTCTTCAATCTGTTAGATATATTTTTGACAAACAAAAAACCAACAAAACTGAAACTTTGAGAAATGTTGCAGAACTTTCACACAGAAACAACTCATCCCACTGGTGATGACATCATGAATTTCTGGATACAGTTAAAGAACACACACAGTATAAATCTGCACACATCTCCCAACCATTGCTTTGGGACAAATGTGTAGTGATGGTGCCAAGTGGCAGGCGATGTGATGCGAATAAGAAAAGTGGCATAATAATTGCATCAGTTCTCCCTGTGAAATAGTTCTTCACAGACATGCACTGGTAACTAAAACTCTCATCTAGCACAGTTTTAAGTGAGAATCAGTCCAGATTAATTTTATGTAAAGTCAACCATTACAGTCACAACTATTTAAAATATGTGAAGATATGTGTAGTCACCACTCTTCCTTGTGATAGCCAACAGACTTTTGAATGCAAAAGCAGAGCAAAGTCCTTGTTTGCAAGATATGCTACTTAGGTTTTGATCGATTGAATTGTGTCAAGAGGTGTTTGTCAAACATTCTCTGTGGTTATCCAGATATTCACAAAATTAAATGATGTAGGTTTATTTCAAGGATCATAAATTTGGATTATGTCTGGCATTAAAAATATTACTGGTTTTTCCTTGGAGTGATATGCAGAGATAAAAACTGCAGCTTACTAGACAGTGAAAATATTTTGACCTCATCTGTTGGCAAAGAGTTCAAATTATTTTGCTCAACACTTAAGGATTTTCTAGAAGATGAAGATTAATAGATGTGGTGATCTAAATGTAGAAATTTGCAATGGAATTGTAATCGGTATTTTCCATTAGAATTGTAATCATTATTTTCAGGCCAAAATGGAAAATACCGAGTGAGAATCTGATCGATATAACTTCTGACAATCTACATCTGAAAAATTGGCTGGCTTGTCTTTTATGAATGGGTTTCAAACTCAAAGTCAACTAAGCCAAAAATGTAAAGCAGTTTCTCATTGCCCACTTGGATAATTCTGGGTATTCTTCACGTAAATCACCCCAAAAAGCAAAGTTCTTTTGCCATTCGCCAGCACGTACTTATGTGAAACTGGTTTCTCACTTTATTCTGCAACCAAACCAAAGTATTGAAATCGACTTGACGCAACTGCAGACGTGAATACAATTGTCAACAATTAAACCAGATATAAAAAGAATTTGCTCATTTAAAGGTTTCCGCTGCACTGCTCTGCGCTGCTCTACGGCACTCAATTTTTCCCTTGGAACCCTTTCACATGGTATAGCAAAACTTTGAAAGGTCGAATAAAAAAAAAAAAAAATAGGGAAACCCTGGTCTATAAGAAAAGGAGGATCGAGCCACTTGTTTTTTGTATTGCGGTATGCTAATCATGGATCGGAGGTTATAGGAGGTGGGAACAGCTAGGGAGAGCATTCTACTTGGGTAGTGCGGGAGCTTCCCAGAAACACTCTAGGCTCTTTTGTTGCTAGAATCATAATGTACGTTTACCCACGACTTCATCTTTCCAGCCTTGTGCATAAACTGGCTGTCGCTGGAATCCCGACACATAATTAGCACTTCCAAGTTTATTTTACCCACCAATGTTACACTTGTTCTGTTGCTTCATACTAGAATGTAATTAATAAGTACTCAGCATTTGTTGCACTGTTTCCAATCCTGCCCGTCATAATATATGTAAATGCCCTACAAAAAGGAATTTAAATCTCTTCTATGTGAATGCTAGATTGTTGCTACACCCCAGTCTGCTCTCTTCTTCAAAACTTCAAAACCAATACACAGTTATTCACAAATTATGGTGTCAGCAAATGTTCATCCTTTCTGTACAGGGCACCTAGTTTTGGATGAAGTGTTTACAAAATCAACATCTAGGTATTTGGGTACAGTTCCTAAACAGAACAATGATCTTTGTAGACCTAAGCTACGGCACCTTGAGGCTGTACACCCAGAGGTAGAAAAGTGCAACCCATCTGATTTGAGCTTACATGTGTACAGTTGAGGAATTGCAATGGCCACCAATGCATGAGTTTATTTATAGATGATCTGCCTAGTCATGTGTGGTGTTCCCCAAGGCTCCATACTCTGTCCAATTGATTAAGACCATTAACCTGGTTTAGAAGTTAAACACATTTTTGCTAAAGCACATATTGCAGTTTAATGTAAGTAGCAGGGGGGCAAAGTCTCCGTGGCAAATAGCATGCAACAAGCTTTTGCCATGTCAAAATCTACTAAGGCCCTTTGATTTTGACAAAAGCCTATGACAACATCCACTCTTCCTCACTCTCCCAAATATCCTTGTTAACAATCTCGATTTTAAGAGGGCAGTTTAAGCACTGATTGGGAATATTATCGACAATAAAATTATCTGCGTCCACATGCAACTATGATCAGGGTTCATCTTTCCAATACAGGGAGCAATGATTTTGCAAAAGGTGTACCTATTCATGTGTCTTCCGATCACCCAAGGTATTGTCACCAATGTTAGGATACATACCCAAAGTAGCTGAGCTTCAGCAACATTGAACCAGATCAAATCCCAGGAGTGACAAGGGTAGTTTAACATGCACAGGTCTAAATTCTAAATCCTCATATTAATACTCTAAAAATGATAAACCAGTGTGGGATCAATGAATCCCTGGTGTCAGACACAGGTTTAGCGATTGCTGGTGCATTATTTTTATTCACAATTAAGATCAGGCCCTGACAAATCTTAGAAATTAACACCTTAATTTCTGAGTGCTACATCTAGGGGGTGTTGCAAATAACATTTTCTGACTGCGAATATTTTCTTGGATGTACTAGCACCCTGGTTGGCCATTTGTTTGCAGAGTTTAATAAATGCATTTAACAACCAATCCTAAATGGTTGGATAGTGGAGGGTTGGGACTGGATTGTGGGGGTTTGTAGGCCAAATATTCACTGTAATATTGGGCCTTTTCCATATGTTTATTGGGTTTGATTGGCAAAATGCATGCACACTATGTTAAAATTTGACATTGTAATTTTCAAATCTCATTCTCTTGTACCAGTGATGGAGCCAGTACGCTTGTTCATTGACCACAGTTACTTAGTTTGAGGTCAGCTGTAACCCAGGGCTGGTGTGTTCCTTTTAGTTGCACTTTGCAATTGTACTTTTACAGTCCAAGCTCTTGTGTGTTTGGAATTTGCATGCCCTGCTGTGTGGAGTCTCTAGGTCTAACACCAGATCTAAAATTGCCATGGTATGTTCTTTAATCTTTTTAGGAGACCTGGCGATGAGGATTCGAGATTAATCTGTGATGAGTGAGTAAACATCATATAGGCTTAGTATCAACAATAGGTGTTAAAAATGTATTATAATTTCCACAACTAGTTCTTGCAGATGGTGTCATGAATGTGAAATCTTAACAATAAGCAACATTAGGTCTTTATAATTTAGCCCTTACACTTTCATGCCAATGAATTTGGCATGAAAGTGTAGCCATGGGCCATACATGCTTGAATTCAGCATGCAATCAATAATTGTAAGGGCTAAATAAATTTGCAAATGATCAGCTATAGGCTAAACTTCATAGCTTAATCTATGAAAGAGATAAATGATCAGGGTTCTTTCTGATTCAGGATAAGGCTGATATATTTAAAAGTCTAGTAAGGATCCAAAGTAACAGGGAAATGACAGAACACCCAGAGATTTGTAGACATGGAGCTGGAGGTAAGCTGACCAGTAAAATGTCTGCTACATGTAACCTTTGTTAATAATTTATCTCTTGTATACATTAATCCAGCTACACTGTAAACAAGAGATATCTACTGACCTCTCCACTTAATTTTTTTGGTATGAGAGTAACTGGATTGTCTAGCCAAGTCTAGTGTTCATATGAATAGATTAGCCAACATTCGTTTATCATAATCCATTCAAATGTCAGATGATGTGTAGCCATTTGCAGATTTTATTATCTGTATGAATGGATGAAAATGTTCAAACAAAAGGCTCATGAAAGAATTTAGTTGTAATATACTTTGAACAAACAAACATATGTATTGTAATGCAAACAAATGGGCATCCAAACACGCACAAAAGTACACTACAGTCCATATTGCTTGTATTTGTAATACACACAAAAAGCCAAATGAGTGCCAAATGCACGGATGAAACAATGATCGATATGCAAATGTTGTTCATCTCAGTTTGTATCAAACTTTCTACCATCCCCATATGCGAATGTGCTTTACAATACATTTCTTTAGTTCATACAGTTTGAGCTGTTCATGTATTTTGATGCCTTGTAGGAAACAATTGTGGCAAATCACGCCCATTTATCCATATCCCTCCTCACCAGCACACTCCTGTGACATAATACAAACTCACTCACCATTGGATAAGCCCCTACAGCATTGTTTGTGAAACACTCTGGCTATTCTTTAAATCCCCACTAAAGCAAAGAAGGCAAGAGTAAGCAGTATAAAAGCAGGCAGGGGATCTGTCAATCAAAACAGAGAAAAGGTTTCAGGACTAGTAGGCACATGGTGCCTGGCTAGCACTGGCAGTGCTAGCCTCCTTACTTGTCTTGTTTTCCTGGCACTATATCTTCCCCCTCTGTCAAACCCTCCTCTCCCCCCCTCCCTCCCCCCTACCCCTTTACAAAACAATTTCCATTTAACCCCTTAAGGATGGCTGGCATCCTTGGGGACCCAAGTAGCCACTTGGTATGCCATCAAAGACGACTTTCATTCTCATGGGGGTTATAGTAACCAGATTGGTTATGTTGCCTTTGTTTGTCCATTTGCAATTCTCATTCCTGGGCTATGTGAAAAAGTCTGAAAAATGTAACATGCTAGATTTCACCCTGTAACTTCCCAAAACACGCTAAAACCTGTACATAGGGGGTATTGTTTTACCCATAAGACATAGGCCTTTTTATTTGTATTCGGTGATGTTGTTAGTTCAGCATGACACATACCATATTTAAGCTAAACATATGTCATCAATGTCAATCATTTGTTTTCTTTTTCTGCAATAAAATATCCAATATGGAATATCTTTGTGAATACTTCTCATGAGAAGTATTCACAATGTTGAATAATAATTTCTCAAATTCATGTTTTAAAGTGTACTCACACGTTCATATTTGAATGTTTGAACAGGTTGTTTTTTTATCAAAACAGTCCTTGATGGGGTAACCCCTTCCTGACCAATGAGTCAAATGTACAAGCGAAAATTTCCATCAAGGGTCCTTAATGGAAGGATATTCTTTAGTAAATGACAGAAAATATCTGTCATTTACTAAACACCAGATCGGAGGAGCATTAACCCCAGATTGCCTCAGTCTGCCTCGCTATTCGAGGCAGACCGGGAGCACCCAATCACGCTGTTCCCTGCAGCTGTAATCACTGCTGATCTATCTCCCTGCACTTAGGCTGCAGGGACTTCAGCTTCGACAATGTGCTTGCTCTGATTCAACAGCCTGTCAGAGCAGCCTGTGATCTTCTCCCTGCAAAAAGAAAATACAAAGTAACTTCAAACAGGGGAAATTGGGGGGTTGGATTTAATAAAATGTTTAGATGACACTACAGTGATCATTTGGCATGTAAGGGGTTAATTGTAAAATATCTTCTTTTAACCCCAGATGGCTAATCAATTTAAAATACATATATTTTATATACTTATGATTTCATTAACCCTCAGGGGTAATTTTTTAAAACTAATTAGTCAGTTAGGATCAGATTGCCACACATTAATAACTCTCTTTACAAATGTTTCTCGTTTTGCTCTAGAGCCCAAGTTCCTCAGCAGATCTGCATATTGCCCTTTCAGTAGAAAAGGATTTCAAACTAATAGTAACATCAGGGAAGAAATTGCTCTCCTTAACAATCAGCCCTATTATCTTATGCATATTCTGGTTAAAAGATCATATAAAGGAAACAATGCAGACAAAATCTTGACCGCCAAATTCACAAAGCGTACTGCCACTCAAATAATCTATATCTTACTCTCCATCAGAAATTGGGGAGGCTTTTGGGTTTCCCCTTTATCTACTCTTACCAAGATCCAAGAATAGCTGGAGGAATGTGGTTTAAATTATCTAATAAAAACCTATAAGACAAATTCTGAGGATCAAAATAGTTCATGGAATCCATCTGGGCCAGGTGCTTTAAATCAAGTTTCTAAAATATTGGTTAACACAAATACATTTCTAAGACGCTCTAACAGAAGAAGAAGTGGGGTTAGCCATAGATAAATAGTATTACAAGATATATTAATGCTGATATTTACATACATAATTTTAATTCCTTTTCCAATAATTTGTCTGAAGTAATTCAGCTCCAATTTTGCTACTGTTTGTAATATTGGTATTACAAGTGTTCAGGATGGATTAGAGAACATCATTGCCCCATTTCAATCTGTAGAGTGGCAGTCTGATTGGTCCTTCTGTTTGAAATGAATAATTCCATCTGTCTGAGAAGGATCCTTCGTGTAATCAGACAAATATTATCAGAAGGATATCTGATTGTTTCATGAAGTGAAAGTAAAAGGCTTTATTTGCATTAAGGTCCAACTGTTAATCCAACTGTTAATCCAACTGTTAATCCTAGCTGTTAATCCTAGTTGAGGGATTAGTATAGAGAGCAGATAAGGACCAGAGACTTTATTAGTTCAGGTATTACTTCTTCTTGGTTTAGGGTTTGAAATAGGACTGGGCAGGGCTGCCCTCTCTACCCTATGCTGTATATTGGGAAAGAGGTTCCAAAGTAAGAATATATAAGAATGAATATGATTAAAAACATCAAGGGGATTCGATTTGGAGAGACAAAATTACGTTTTCAGGATGTTAATTTATGGACTTTGGGAACCTTATTTAGGTTCCAACTCATAATTCTTTGTCTCCTCAATGTCAATTAATATGCTGATTATGTCATTGGAAGCACATATCTTTGATTTGGATGTATTAAGCTTATAATCTCGAAATATATGGTATAGTTTGACAATGTCCCATTTAGAGGTAAAATCTTATGGCCAAATACTCTATTTAATTGTGTGCCTGTTCTATTCACTCTTGAGTATAATTCTTACCTCTCCGTGCTTCCCAATTGGCCTTATTAATACATCACAGCCATGAGATTTCAAGACTGAGTGGATTGATCCAACAATAACTGGGCATTGATGGGACCTTATATTCTATCTTAAAACTGGGAAACACTATTTTACCTATGAATCTGGACCCAAATTAAATTTTAGGATTTGATTCACTCTGATACTATTGAAATAGGTAAGAGCAGTATATTTTCCATATCATGGGATACCATTCCTTTTCCATATAGTAGATTTGATCCTTTGGAATCTAAATGCTTTACTATGAGAGCCATTTACACCTTTTCATGACTTGTCTTGTGGGGGTAAATGAAATTCAACTGATATTTCTCAGATAATGATCTTGTTTTCTCAGAATCAAAAGTTGTCTTTTTTACATATAAATTAAGTTATAGGTTTGGAGTCTTTGATGAAAAGTCCCATCTATATTTTAGTAGAGTTCTATTTTTGACAATGAAGACTCAATATTATAACATCCCAGTCCAGAATTTGGGAAAGTGGAGATAATAAATCCAAATAGCAGAGCTTGTTATGATCTTTAAGATTATACTGAAAGTCAGAATCTATTTCGAGATCCAATTAAGACATAGATCCACTTATTTAATACTTACAATGAGATTTTCTTGGGGACCAAATGCGATTTAGTTGATCAACAAGATGTTCCCCATATATCCCTCTCTATGCTGGCGCTGTAACCATCTAAAAGGCTCCCATATCCATATCTGGTGGCACTGTCATATTAGAAATATAATTCCCAAAAAGGTTTTAATTATAGGAAACCTTACGGGTACCCATATGATTTGTAATAAGGCAATTAGGGGAGAGAATAACATCTTGGGGGCTCTCTCTGGAAACTGATAAAATAAAAAAATGGATATATAGTTACTCACATTCTAAGATTTACAATACATTTCTTTGCTGCTATTTTACAATTTAGGCCTTTCAACATGGAGAGAGTAGCCCTACCTATAATGCCCATCTTTACTTATTAAAAACACAAATCTCCTTCCAATTAAATATGGATGGAAGATATAGATCCAGTCATTCAGGGGGTTCTCATTATTTTAAGATAAAGTTGTTCCATATGTATGTAAGAAGCTTAGAGATCAGGGGGGAGCACCCAGATTCTCTAAGACCGATATACTATCTCCTAAATCCATATTTATGCCATGAGCCCCTAAAACATCAGCTCTTCTCCTCCATAAAGTATATCCTACATATAAAGGAAGATTTGAAATGTGAACACTTTATGATAATGAAGTTTGTCTTTAAATATTTCTTTATTACTGTATTTTTTAATGATTGTCTTGTCTTTTATGTAGTCTCAAGATTCGATTAATCTAAAACATTAAGACAGACAAATATTTGTTAATCTGCTTTGTTATCTGACAAATAAGAGTACTGGGACCTTTAGGTGTATTGGGAGAACAGTATTGTATTTTGATCTGTGATTAAAATATTTCAATTGGTTACCAAATATGACAGATATAAATAATAAATATTCATATAAAATAAACGTTTTATTAAACTCCCGCTCAACGCAGCTAGCAAAATAACTTTGCCCCACTTTCCCATAAGACTTTTTTCATTTACTACCATTAACCCCTAACTAGCAGTAAGCAGCAGTTTTATATTAGAATTACCCTGGGATTGTTTTCTGTTTTAAATGCTCAAGTTAAAGCTTTTAAAAGCTTTAACTTGACACCTTGTTTATAAATGCTCATCACCACTACACTGAGGGGAAAAAAAAAGTCATATTTTGAATCCTGTCAGTAAATGGGGGCATCATTATATTAGGTTTCTGCTGTGTGCTATTCTTTACACGATATGGGGTTTCGTGCAAGAAGACATCCCAAGCTTTTCTTAAATATTGTTGATATTGTAAAGCTGGCATAGCTGAACAATGTGTCATGTGTATTACTCCACATTACAAAAACAAACTGAGAAACACAATTTTACATAGATTAGTGGAAAGTGGTGATAAATGGATTATAGTGTTTGATTATTTTAATGTACTCTCAAAATAAGACACGAAATGGCTATGACAAATCAGCTGAAATCCTATATAAGTCACAGGTCACAAAATACTTTGCATCTCTTAAATTATTATTGCCAAAACTGTGTACAATATGTCCAGCTTAGTTTTCTCCCTCATGTATATGTCATTGAACACAGAAAATGTAAACTAAGATATTATTTACCATTGTGTGTGTGTGCATAATGTGTGTTGATGCAATTTACCCTCTAAAAACAGCATTATATTGCAACAAAATACTACAATTGCTTTTGACCTGAAGGGGTTATAGAGGCTCACCATATTCACTAAAAAATGTGATTTAAAAAGTTAAACAGAGGTGGAATGTTTTTAGATAAACACAACTGGGTAAAAATCCAAATGATGCTATCACTTGCTGGGCCAATATTCCTTGGAGATTGGCACTGGAAAGAGTCACCTCACCTAATTTATAAATGGGCACATACAGTACATTTGTGATATTATATGCTGAATGTTTTGTTTCATCACTAATTAATTAATATTGTATAATAAAGACATATATATACACACATTTTATTTTTATTTTGTGTGTAAAAACATTTTTTTGGGATCCTGGGTAACTTTGGGTGGTTAAATTCCCTCTTATTTGTTTGAGTAACTGTACTATTCTTTTAGTGGAATACCTATTCTTTGTTTATACATATTGGATCCTGTGGCAATCAGCAGATTTCACAGGAATACTTTATTAGTACACTTTTAGAAGTGGGATACAGGACAATATTGGCACCATTTGGCCTTGTCCCAGAGCTGTACCATGCTCTGTTTGAATGTGAAACAATAGGATGGGTTTGCATACAGGTGACACATTACTGAAATAAATTGACTTTTGCACGATATTCTAATTTGAGTATCAAGTATCACGTGTCTGTGTGTGTGTGTGTATATATAATGTCTCTCTCTCTCTCTCTCTCTCTCTCATATATATATATATATAAATATGATATTTGTGTATACACACACACAAGGTTTCTTTAAAAGCATGTGGGAGAAGCACTTTGGTTTATTTCTGGTTTTCCCTATTATCCAATGAAGCATTCTAGGAATACCCTAAATATGACGTTGTAAATTACTTCCTAATGTATGCCCAAATTATAGGCAGGTTGGGTGCAACCATTGCTGAAGGGAACCTAATACATGAAAAATAGCAATGGTTTCATAGAAAAATAGAATGTGACGGCAGATTCGAAAATTTGGCAGACCAGATGGGCCAAATGGTTCTTAATACTTTCATTAGTCCCTAGCCTTATCTTATAGTTAGGATAGCCTTATGCCTATCCCACGCATGCTTAAACTCCTTTACTGTGTTAACCTCTACCACTTCAGCTGGAAGGCTATTCCATTCATCCACTACCCTCTCAGTAAAGTAATACTTCCTGATAGGGGGACAAAGATTTCAAAATACTAATTTCCTGGGAAATGAGGGGGGAAGAGTTTGAATGAAGTTGTTGGAGCAAAATATGCTCCACATAATAGAACACAATGTTCGAGGCATGTATCTGCCAGAGGAGAGCACTAGGAGAACCTATAGGGGAGAATAGTTAAGAGACACATGGAAATGACATTATGTACAGATAATATTGTTATTGTTATATGTCATACTTATGCTTACAAAACTGCAACATTGAAATTATCTATGATACTAAATAATGCTAATACAGAAAGCGTTGGGCATAATGCAACAATTTGTCCCCCCCGTTTCTAAAGAGACAGATGCATACTCAGCTTCCTGTCATGCTAATCTCATTACCTGGGGACAATCAGCTTCCCACCTCCCTTTACCCCCCTTTCCTTCTTTCAGCCTGACGGGGTTCACTCAACCACAGTACCTAAAATGATCTTCTGTACCCTCTACTTGGCCACGATACATATAGAATCTCCTAGGTGTATGCTCCTCTTCTCCTGTTCAGCAAGGGTGCGATGGGGGGGGGGAGCGCCCATTGGTCACCCAGACATTGAGCCCCCTGGCCAGTGCACCCTAGGCAGATACCTAGTTTTCCTAGTGGCTGACTTGGCCCTGCCTGTTATACAAATTTCACAGTATGCTTAAACATGCCAGCTAACTCACATTAACTAAGATAACAGATGAGATTTCACTCAATCACTCCTCCAGGAACAGGGATCCATTGCTACCAGTGGTCAGCTAAGTGTACTTCACCACGTATGCCTATGTTTCACTTAGATTAAAGTTTCATCTGTGGATAGCTTGTATGTGATTTGTCTCCATGGAGATTCACCTGGCTTCACTTTCCTCTCATAAGTATTTAGCTTAACCTGCTGCCCTACTCACAAATTGGAGGGTTGTCTCCACATAGGTTTCTATAACTTCGGTGCAAGCCCCTCAATCCCAGGAAGGGGCATCAGGAACTGCAGGAGAAGCTAACACATGTTAAAATGTGATATTGACAAAATGTACATATATGTAGTTTTAAACGATGTACCTTCAGATGTTTCAGCCCCAGTTGTCCCCTCAATCCCAAGGAGGTTGTCTCTTCGCATGTTGCAAGGAGGAGCTCATGTAGTTCAACAGGGCAGCAGGACCAGTTCCTATGAAGCCTTGTTCGACACCACTTCAGTGTAGTAACTGCAATCACATTGGTCTGGGTGTCTATGAAGTATGTATATATGTGTGTATGTATGTGTGTACAGATAATATATCTATGGTCAGGGACCTGTGATAGTGTGTATATAGGCACCCATAGTCAGGCAGTTGCAATAGTTATGTAATTGAGATGATAACCCTGTAAAGGTAATGCTCAAACAGACAGACACTAGATGTGGAGTTTACTTTTGACAGACTACCAGATAGCCACTAGAGGGTTTTCTGGGTTGTTAGGCAGCTTTTGAACACATGTGTATCACCTTTTAATAGGGGTGGGGGGAATATTTTGTCACCCCTCCCCCCCCCCCAATTAACCCTGCATCTACCTTTGTCACACAATGTAGGCAAATGTTGGGATGGGGATGTTTTACTACACAGTGAAAGCTGTGGTATAGATCTTAAGGATGGGTGTACTGCATATGTGCAGTACACCCCTCCTTATTTCTATAGCTGAAGGATGTGCCGTGGTACGCCAAGCTGATGGAAGCACCATGAGCAGGTGTGCTGTCTCTGATGATGCTCTACCATAATCCTATACCCAGAGGCCTGCTTGCACAAATGCACACAGCTGATTGATCTTGTGTCACTTCAGGTCTCTGTATCAATCTATCCCATAAAATCAGCCTTGACAGGCAGCATTTACTGAGAGTCAATCCAAGGAGGCACACTATGGGAGACGTGCAGGTCCTTCACACTCTATCTTCAATGCTTTTAAACACTGTGAAAACAGAAAACTGCAAACTCTTCTACATGATAGTAACATTCTCATGTATTCCTGTTTGTGGGTGGTGCCAGCTGTAATGCTTTACCTAATTACTCTTAGGGAGGCTAGTATTTCTTTAAAGCTGTCACATTGCTGACAGTAGCATCATGAATACAGAGCTGCACATATGGGAAAGGAAAACACCATGTTCTTAAGTCACTCAACCCTCACAGCATAGCTGCCAATGGTGGGGATGGGTAGCAAAAGCACATTGGGTCTTTGGGTCCATCTTTCTTAATAAACAAATTTTTTTTTTGGCAATTTAGGGTCTTTGATTTTGTAGGAATCTGTTCAAGTGCACTTACTGTTTCTTCACCACATTCTTCAACTCTGAACAACTGCACTGAGAATGTGGTGAACACTGTTGGTGGGAACAAGAAGTACCTTTGGCTGCTCCCCCCAAAATACATTGCCACACTGGTCACCATCTTCCTCCATGGATATTTTTTCTTCAATGCATTCTACTCTAGCAGTATGCAGAGAACTTTGGTGCAAAGTTGTGATAGGCTACTGATCCTGGGAGGGGCAAAAAAATAAGTACTTTGACATCCTGGGCTTCTTCTGCTTTCCCTTGCTTCTACATGCCCCTGGCCAGAGTGGCCAGTGCCCCGCTCCACTATATCTATTGCTAATTCACTTGAGGAGCTGGAGGAAGACTTGGCCACTCCATTACAGGCCTTCTAAGATGGCTGACAGGTTGGTGGGCTGGGTGAGCTCTAAAATGGTTGGCAGTATCAAGGCAGAGCCAGCAATCCTTCAGTGCAAAATCTGTCCAGAAATTCTAGAGGCCAGCCTTTCATACAAAACTGAAAAAAAAATAAGAATTTAAAATAAATGTATAGGCCTAAGTCCCATTCCCTTCTAAAATAATAGCATGCTGATTCATGAGCCTAAGAGACTACTACACTAAGCAAAAAGCAATGCATTGTGACATACGAATGATGGCACTAATAGCATTCGGGCATTTGCCTATAGTGAGTGATCACTCTCAAACCATGCAATTGTTCAAACCATGCAATTGTTCAGGAGTTGTAGGTGTGAATTCAGGGAATTAATGCCATGTTGTAATATTTGCATTTGCCCGTAACAGTAATCTCACAAGTTTTAGAATGAAATGTTGTATTTCTTAAACTGTGTACTTTATGTTCCATTTCTAAGAGATATTGCAAACTGACAAGGTGTTAAAGACATTGTTTTTCATAACTGTTTCTTTAAGTAATAACCTCAGTTCATAATATGTTTGCGCCATTTTGTCCCAGACAAATTACAATAACAATAATGCATAAACAAGCTTCAAGGCTATTCTACGACACTTGCAGTACACAATATACTGTGGTAACCCCAAGTTAATGGAACTTCCCCAAATCCGGGAATCTCCCACGACTGTACACTTACGACTTAGTTCAAGATGGCATCTTAAAGTCTGAATAGGTTATCTGTTGTTTATACTAAGTCAGGAAAATTTCCATGACGTATACACCCTTTATTCATTTTAGGACCTCCCTTAACTTTGCCAAAATACAAGGCCATAACTAAAGTAAAAGGTGTCTCCATTTTAGGGTTACCGTAGTTCAAATATGAAAAAGTAACACTTCTAAGGTATAAATAGGTGTACTTTTAGATGTACAGACACAGAGGAGAGACTTGGAGACAGACGCTGCTCCATCTTAAAATTACAGAGGCTGACATGATGACATTAATAGGTTAACATACCCTTCTGAACATGATATCTGCAATTCTTGGAGTAAAGAATGAGTGTAGTAAATCAAAAAATGTATCTAGTCATTTCCCTTGCGCAATTAATTTTCTGACCGACAATTATCTTCTTGACTTTGACCCTTGTGCTACATCACACTGGCCATCACAGCTAGATATTATCTTTTAGATGTTTTACACATTTCAGACCAGCTTTCACTCTTGCATATTTTCTCATCTAATGTCTTGAATCTCAGTACAGGTAGAGCTGGAATATATCTAATACAAAAGTTTGACTTTGGCCAGACTCCATCAATATTCAGAGATGTCAGAACTCCTAATCAAACACCATAAAAAGTTGACTTAAGGGAGAATATCTTAAGAAATAGACCAAACATTCTAGACTAAACTCAAGTCAAATTATTGCACATGGGTCTTACAATGGCTTTGAAGCATATAACGTTAATTTAACTAAGATGTTTTTAATTAAGATCTTCAACTCCTTTTGACAGAGGGGTAGGATAAAGGGCTGACTTTATTCAAGAGTCTATGGTTAATTCCTGGTTACTGTACTTCTGTAGAGCATTATTAAAATATTTCTTCCTTCTATTTACAATCCTTCCTCAAAACCAAAGATGGTAAACCACAGCTGGTTCCCTTATTTGCAACTATAATGTCTTATCTGTATGGTTAGCACTACTATCTTAAAGCATAGAAGCTTAGCCATAATTGTATATAGTTAGTGTAAGAGATCCTCTATTTACATATATAATTAATTATAAAATACGCATTGTCTTGAAAAGACAAAACTGTATATTGCTTCCATTATATATCTGAGAATACAGAGAGGATGTCTCTTTATATATAATAAGATTAGAATGACAAAATCCATTAGAGCAGAGTTTGTCTTTTCATTGTATTCTATTTTTATATAATAAGATTAGACATCCTCTCTATATATCTGGGAAGCAATATACAGTTTTGACATGATGACATGTTCAGAAGGGTATGTTAAACTCAGGTTGTCTCAAAGTCTCTCCTCTATTAATGATATTTGCAAGCATTAAGATGGAGCTGTGTCTGTTTCTTGACATCTAAGGTATAAATAGGTGTACTTTTAAATGTCTCCATTTTAGGGTTGCTGTAGTTTATTCATTTTAGGACCTCCATTAACTTGTCCATGACGTATGCACCCTTCATTTACTTTAGTTATGGCCTTGTATGTTTGCCATTTTCCTGACTTAGTTCAAGATGGCATCTTAAAGTCTGAACATCCTTATACTGTGGTAACCTTAGTAGATATTACATATTGAAAGAGCCGTAGCATAGCCTTGTAGCTTGTTTTGTAAAACTTGTCTGGTACAAAATTGCACATAGTCAATAACCTGTAATGCATAATTGTTAAAACCAATGTCATTTCTGTGTGTAAAAACAATTTATTATTGCAGTTTCTTAGTGCATATTTATCTGGAACATATCTCTTAGAATGAAGTGTTGTATTTGTGATCTTGTAGTGTTCGACAAAGTACACACAAATACAAGTCTTAAATAACTGTCAATGGTATTTTCTAAATGTCATTACTTTGTCTTTAATTCTGTGTAGTATACAACATGTGGATCCTCTTGCAGTGGATTTAAATTGTAATATTTGCATTTAACCATAACATGATCATGTCAGTGGGAGGACACCTACCATTAACATGCTAGGATTCTATACAAGGCATAGTAGGTATATTAGTCCATGGTTTATTTTTATTCAAGTGGTACAGGTTGTGAGCTGCAGCATATCACTTCTCAAATGTCAACCATCTGCATATCAATTGTCTTTTTAATGTGAACAGGACTTTGAGCAATAATGGGTTGGTCTAGCAGACCAGATTAATCTAATCCTTATTGGAATGAGATAAATTGCTAATGTGACAGTACTATCAGATGTGACGGAACGTGTCAGTTGTGTGTTATATTAGTTTATTTTGGTACTTACTGAAATACCCAAGAAATGTACTAAACTTTGTTTTAGAAAAAGATTATACAACTACCACACGCAGTCCAAGTGTGATCTTCTCAAAGAATGGCAGATACATATGTGGACATCAGTAGTACATATCCTACAATTCATCTCTCAAGCCACATTTGTATCAAACCAGGCCATATTGTTAAGTGGTTATACTGCTGAAAGAATCATTAAACAAACATGCTTTTGAGATATGGAATTGCATAAGTTCTTATTTTAAACACCATGTATGTAAATGGTTGGTACCAAAAGATATTTCTAAGCACCATCTGCACAATGGTAGCACATTGTGGGTGTGATATCAAACTAGTGTACCTTAGGTAATGTGATAAGCATTTTCCTATTAATTTTAATATGTGGCTCTGGAGAGTTACCAATCACTGGCCTAGAGACTCCCACTTCAACCACTGGTACTCCAGATGTTGAGGACTACATCCCCCATACTGCTCTTACACACATGATGCTTTGACAGCATCATGGGAGGTGTCGTCCAAAACATCTGCAGTGCCAAAGGTTGCCTATGCCTGCTCTGGTGGCATAAATTGCCAATCCTCTTCTCTAGGCTAACAGAAAGACCTAAGACTTCCTCTATCAATACACACTGTATTAACATGCTGGTTGATCAGAGATGAGGAATACAATCAGTTACTCATGTTGGGATTGTAATGGTAAAGGCAAGCCCTCAAAGGAGACCTTTTAATGTACTAATGTAGAATTATTTTTCTCTAAAGGTATGTCTACAGAATCTTAGATCCTCCCTTTACACAGAGCTCAGTGAAAACATACCATTGTTCAGATTTTGACATAAAAGAGAATTCTCTTTTTAGAATTGAATGCAAGTTATGCAGGTAATGAATTTTAAAGAGTGGAGAGAGCCCTTGCCCTTGGTCATGGATAACATATTGACAAACTAGATTCTTCTCACTCAAATTGGACATTGTCATAAACAGTTTTGTAATATCACCTGACCTATATTAATCAACATCTACCTTTTAAAACTTCTAAATCTGTGTTCTCACAGTTGTAGTTTCTTCAAGCAAAATAGCACATAAATACTGGGAAAACAAAAGGGAAGGGAGAAAGGGAAATAAATAAAAAAAAGAAGAGACAGCAGGGAGGTAAACAGGGGAAGTAAAGGGGGGAGAAAGGGGAAAAAGAAAAAAGGTTAGAATTAAAGAAAATACATAATTTTTCTTCCCCTCCCCTACTAGGATCTCCCATGCGACCCTGGGTTACAACCAGAGTACCTTGTTGTACATTTTTGTTGTGTATTTTGGCAAACGTGCTGTGTGCCTGCTGCAAACATATAGATCACTGCTACCAGTGAACCTCCACCTTGAAGGGTCAACACCCCCTATCGCTCAGGTCTCCCACCTCCCACAGCAAGAACTAAGCCAAACTGACACAAAGATACCTGTAAGATTGCATATAGCTGTGTATCCTTCTGTAATATTCTAGTAAGCAAAATATACAATGAACAGGGATTACCATTGACTTTAACATCAACCTGACAACATGATGAGGAACTATGTACAAGCAGCCAGCATTATGAGCTCTTGTGCAAGGTATAATGCATCAAGAATGCAACAATATTGACACTGTAATGTTGTTCAAAGGCACAAACGTTGATATAGGTCACATGTTAATGCTTATTGTTTAATCTTGTCCCTGTACGGGGGGTAGATAGAACACAGAGCCAGAAACTACACACTACTACCCCCAAGTGTTAACTGAGACCCACTGCCCATGGAAGCGGTCTTTGACACGTAAGGCGACACACACAGACAAACTACACTCCTGCACCGGAGACCGTCTCTGGGTACAGTACTCACACACACCACAGACAAGGCTTACATGGGGCCAAAACTCACTTCACATCCTCAAGAACGTTCCTCCTTACCAACCTATACTATAAACAGTATCTGGGGAATTGGCCATGTAGCTCTAAAACGAAAGGGGTCACAATCATACTCAAATCTACATGCCCCTTAACAGACATCAAATGTACAATGGATCCTCAGGCACAATCAATGGTAATGTAGCGTCCTTATTTCCCCTTCTAATACGTCATCAGCTCCGTATACACCCCAGCTACCCCAGGCGGCATGTTCTGGCGTTTATTACAAGCCTATGCAGGTAATGGGTGGAGACTGCAACGCCACACACATCCCAGCCATTGATCGATCATCACGAGGGATGGAGGCTCCTCAACCCTCCCGAAACTATGCCTACTTTGCCAAATTTCTAATCACACAATCCCCAGTTGACATCTGGAGAGCACAACACCCATCTACCCGAGACCACACCTCATACTCACGCATAGATCACTTTTTAATCTCCCCAAACGTAATATCCCAAGTATCTAGCACCAACATAGGGACCATCTCGTGGTCAGACCATGCCGACATATCGCTCATCATCCGTCTCCTGGAATTAAAACGCCCATGGTCTTGTAAACTGAACCGGCTACTCCTCCATGACACCCAAATCAAACTGATAGCTGGGCAGCACACAAAACAGTTAAAGTACTCTTTTGAAGTAGCCAAAAAGTGTCATTGGGGAGGCTACAGAGGGTGTGTTAGTTTCGGAGGCACCCTCATCAACATAGCTACAGCCCCCAAAAAAGGAAAACGCAGCAACTCACAGAGACACTGACCGAGCTACAAAAACTGTGTGAACTACTTTTGTGACTAGTTTCTAGTGTTTTTGACTGTGGGTTAAACGCCACCAGAGAACTCCTTAAAAAAAAAAAAAAACATGCACATGGACACGACCAAAGCCCTAATGTGGCTTAAACAGCTTTGTTGCCTGTCTTCGTAGTGTTTCTGATACCATGTTGGCCCGATGACTCAAACGCCTGGAAGCCAAAAATGATCCTCCATACACACTAGGACAGGCTCACTCAGCGACTCACCTGAACAAATGGGAGTGATTGTATAGGGATTCGAAGTATTGTTGGAATACTTCTCCTCACACCTCCACCACGATAACTCCGCCTACCGGGAACGAATAGACGACTATCTTTAACACATAACACTACCTACCCTATCTCAAGCAGCCAAACAAGCCATAGAAGCAGAGGCGACAGTGGAGGAAATGGCAATAGCCCTTTGGGCCCGGACGGCTATACCGCCCTTTACTACAAAGAGTTTAGCCCCCTACTCCTCAGACTTTTGTTGGGTTTGCAGGCCCCAACACCTCTGCGCAGTCTTCAATGCTACCCTAAGAGGGGACCAACTGCCACCGGATATGACAATGGCAAGCATTTGCCTGCTCCCCAAACCCAACAAGGGCCTCACGGAGCCTGAGCACTACAGATCCATCTCACTGCTAAATGTGGATCTCAGAATTATGAGCCAAATGCTGGCCAATAGAATCAATCCATACTTAGAAAAACCAATACAACCGGATCAAGTGGGTTTCATACCCAATAGACAAGCATCTGATAACACACGCAGAAATATAGACCTCATATGGCTGACACAAAACTGCAAACTCCCCACAACAGTGATCTCACTAGACGCCAAAAAGACATTCGACCGCTTATTATGGCCCTTTCTCTACCGTACACTAGAACATATGAACTTTCCGAATGCATTCCTTGCATTCTTACAAGCATCACAAGGAGCCCTCCTACTTCCCAACATCACCCCACCCAGATTCCCAATATTCAATGGCACGTGACAAGGATGCGCACTGTCACCCCTTATATTCACACTCTCCCTAGAGCCCCAACTCCACGCGATACGCTCTAACCCTCGCATAGCAGGCGTCACTATCAGAGGCGAACCATACACCGTATTCGCCTATGTCAGTGATGGCGAACCTTTTTGAGCCCGAGTGCCCAAACCGCAATACATGCCAATATTTTTCTCCTTAAAGTGCCAACACGGCAATTAAACCCAAATACTGAGGTTTAAGTTTAGAAAAAAACAACTCGTACTGTTGTCCGAACTAATAACTTTTGTTTTAAAAGAACACAGAGAGTTCAATGATATAAATATAAGCTTAATTTTATCTATTTATCATTATTTAAAATTTGTATTTGTGTATGTATTGCATTTGTTGGAGATACTGTCTGCTGAATACACACACACAAGACTGTGTGTGTGTATTCATCAGTCTCTGTATTCAACAGACTGCTGAGTACACACACACAGTCCGCTGAATACACACAGCACCCCCCCACACACACACGCACCCCCCACCTCAATGCAGTATGTGTGTATTCAGCAGTCTGTGTGTGTGTGTGTGTGTGTGTGTGCTATATGTGTAAGGGTGCTGCGGGGGGGTAGGGGTACTGCTGGGGAGGGGAGGGGTACTGCTGGGCAGGGTAGGGGTTACTGCTGGGGGGGGGGGCTTAGGGGTACTTCTGGGGGGGTAAGGGTGCTGTGTCAGTATACCCCCCCCCCTCCTTCTTACCTTTAATGAAGTAGGGGGAGGGGGGGGGGACACAGCGATCCCTGGTGGTCCGGTGGTGGTAAGAACTGCAGGGGGAGGGCTCCAGGAAGCAGCTCCCTTGTCCTCCCGCGCAATGCTGTGTGGAGCGTTGCCATGGTAACGTGCGGCAACGCTCCACACAGCATCGCGCGGGAGGACAGGGGAGCTGCTTCCTGGAGCCCTCCCCCTGCCTCCCGACCCGGAAGCAGAGTAGGCGCCTGCCGTTTCGGGCAGGCAGGCGCCTACTCTGCAGTGATGGCGAACCTGTGGCCGCGTGCCCACAGAAAGGGCCCGGCGTGCCACCTGTGGCACGCGTGCCATAGGTTCGCCATCACTGGCCTATGTGGATGATATTCTTCTGACACTCACAAATCCGGACCAATCCATAGAACCCCTGTTAGATACTATACATGACTTTGTAAAGGTCACGGGATATAAGCTGAATCTACCAAAATCGGAACTACTTCCGATCCAGCTCTCCGACACATACTTGGGAATACGTTTATTATGCTGACTAGTTTCGTTATGTTGGAGGGGCATATTCTGAATGGGTATCTAACTCCCAGCTGACTTAAACACTCTATACACGAAAAACTACACTCCATTACTACATAAAGCATATGCTGACCTACAGAAGTGGGGTGTCCTGGCTGGGTCGGGTGGCATTGGTAAAAATGTAGCGTTTTGAGGTCTGCTATGTGGGGTGGTATGGGTAGTGTTTGAAAGAGATCTAACAATCGGGGCAGTAGGTTCAAACGGCAGTAGATCCCTTTTTCTGGAACGGCTGCAAACCTGGAGTTTGCAGAACCACACTCCAAGTCCCAAAAAAACAGGGGGGGCCTAGGGCTTCCAAATTTTACACACTACTACGCAGCAACACACTTAGCTCAGATCCAACAATGGCACGCTCCACCACAAACCAAGAGATGGGTAAACCTTGAACACACAATCTCTGGATCCCTAAATCGCATTTCACCCCTACCCCCTACCCCCCCCAACCATCACGCACTCCCTTGACCTCTGGGACAAACTACAGGATAAATTTGAACTATCCTCGTTCCTCTCCCCAATGACCCCGATCTGGAGGAACAAACTATTTCCATCAGGGTTCACACCCATCCACTTTGCCCATTTCAACCACAGGGACAGAGTGAGACTCAACAGCCTGTACCAAAATAACGCGGTAATACAATGTCAAGGTGTCCGCATCTTTGATTTCCGAGTATTTTATCGGAAGTGGTCGCACGTTCAGTTGCGCAGCTTCGCATTAACCCCAATAATACAACAAGCCGGCACAGCCACACTCACCTGATTTGAGAAGGAATGCACTCACCACCCAATTAGAAGAGGTCAAATATCAGACCTTTATATAGCAGCCTGAGAAAAAGACCTTGGACCCCCAGAAGACAACACACAAATTGGTCTGATATTTGGGAAGCTACGGCCTCGATATCTGTCTGTAACACACGTGGAACAAGCATACAAGATGCTTTTGTGGATTATTGCTAGGCGTTGGGGTGTAAGGTACCATCGAAAAACACCCAGCACATGCTGGAAACTATGTGGAGAACAAGGGACATTTTTCCACTGTTAGTGGTTTTATTTTGGGACATGTCCACCATGGATCAGCGTTGTTGCCCTACTGACATAAATTCTACATAAGCCATACCCATTAGACCCCATGGGCCCTCCTACTCTCAAAACCTCTAGAAAATTTAACCAGAGCAGAAAACAAACTTAGCACACACATTGCCCTCTCAACACAACGGGCAATGGAATGCAGGTGGTGGACCACAGCTCGGCTATCACAAGCGAGCATCACTAAAAAAATACAGGATACCATACAAATGGGTGTGTCATGGAGTTGGGATGTGAGCTTATGGAATTGTTTGGATAAGGTTTGGGACCCATGACTAGAGGGAGATCCCTCCCTGCCCCGGTGAACACAGCCTACATAAGAGCAAATACCTCAAATACACTGAGGTTATCACCTAGCTCTCAGGATTCAATCCTGTCAAGCCCAAACATCTGCTCACCCCGCAATACCCACCAGGCTGGGGTGATCTGCCATGTGTGCAGGGCCACAATTACCCATCCTGGGACCTCCCTACCCCTGGAATCCTCCCCCCATGACCCATTCTATACCCAATACTCTGCCTGGTATTCCTGTGCTAGGGGTAGTGAGGTAATGGAACTTGCCCATGTGAGACACACACAACTCGGGGCACACAAAACCCTATAACACCAAAACATACCGAACTACCAAACCACCTGGCTCAAAGATAACCTTCAACTGAAGACTAAGCGACCCATATCCCCGTGTTCAGTCCATGTTGGGTATAAGCGGGTATAAGCGTGGCCAACTGTGTAGTGGTGTTGTCCCATAACGCCATCACCCCTAGGTAATAACGGACAACCAAATAGGACCCACAATTCTTTTTCTTTTCTCTCCCCTGCTTTATTGACACATATGTCCAACATACGTCTGTATCATACTTGCTTAATATATGGACCACCCTTGAAGGAGATGCTCCAATGCAACTTCTACATATCTCCCATAGGGGCCATAATAATCCTACAGAGGTACCAATCTAAATAATCAACTCACGCCCCAGGCTCAGGCGAGCCTCTCTATACCTTTTGGAGGTACTGAGTCCAGGAACTTACAACCGTTTTACTAAGTTCAAAATATGTACAGTACAAGCTTTTAAGATGTATGCATAGACAGATTCTGTCTATTGTTTCATTTCTCTTCTGTACCCCATACCCCACACACCAAACTACATAAAATGTACCATAAATAAAGAATTTCAAATCAAAACACTGAGTCACACCTATTTCTTTTTTTGAGTCTTATGACATCTCACATGGACATAAACACAAATATAGGGGGTCTACTTTGTTTGCACATATTAAGTGGCTACTTTTATTTTTCACACCCTGGGTTGTTTGCTAGTGTTGTTTGGCCAGTGTGTGTGGAAATTGAACACCAACTTTGGCCATACCCCATTCTTCATATTTTAGTAGAAACTTTGCAGATATCTTTTTGACTATCAGCGTTTATATATAATTTTAAATTATCTAATAATAAAGACTGAATTTAATTTACTTCTAATTTTTTTTACCATTGTATTATAGAATGGTCACAATCTGTAATTTTACATCTAAATAGGGAGGGGCGTGGTCTGGATGTCGACCAGGATGGATGCTTAAACACAGAGCTTCCACCCCACCAGTCCCTAAAAAGCCCTACTGATACACTTATTTCAGCTCTAATGGGACAAAACCAATGAGGTGATCTCCCCAAGACCACCAGAGGCTCTCAATCAGGCCAGCTGCTCTGTATGATGGACCGTTATTGGCAAACACAAGCTGACACACACGATGAGGCTGGAGGCTCCAAGATGGCACCTGCCTCCCCCTTGCCCAGAGGTCCTCCTACCTCTACCCTGGAAGGAATGGTGGAAGAAATCCACAAGATAGAGGTCTGCTTTCGTGGCAATGGGGGCTGCTGTCTGGATCCCTGCCGTTTCTGTGCGTAGGGCATCCTGGATCTTGTGGTGGTGAGTAGGGGGAGGTCACAATACAGGGGAGCTGCATCTGGGAAATGGTTGACGCTTGTCTGGTCAGGGCTGTATTGGAGCACTCCCACGAGGCCCAGACTGCAAGACAAGGAGACCGACCGTCCTCCTCAACTGTAGGATTAGAAGACCTGAACAATTGGTATTCTGCGCACCCGTATCTTGCACCTGCGTCCTCAGACCTTTTGCGGAGCATCTTCATTTCTTTGGCCTCTTTCACCTGATCTTAGAGGTTGTGGAGGAAATCCTGACAAACCTCTAATACAATCGAGCTCACAGGGTGCTGCGGCCCTGTTCACTAGAAGAAGGTCCGAGGAATATAATCTACTGTATCCACTCATTCCCCATCAAAGACACCACCATGACAGTAATCCCATGTGGGTTGGGCCCTTGCCAAATAGGTCATTACCGTGGGCCACAGGTCTCACTGTCTCAGTCTACACTAGAGGCCAGGCAAGAACTGCGGCCTATTACAAGCGACCCTCATGGACCATAATATTCCATATAAATGGGGTTTCCCCTTTGCCCTGCTGGCGAGACATCGAAATGGATGGGCCTTGATCCGCTGGCTGGAAGAAGTGCCCAGATTCCTGGAGGAACTGGGGCTGCCATCTGTGCAGGTACCAGATTGGATCCTGGGTGCCGGCGTGCGACATTCCTCTGTGCCTCCGAGGTGCGCATTGCGGCGCCGGCCGGTTATCACAATGCACTGGGGCCCCCAGAGTAGCGGCCAACATCCCATTTCAACTGACCTGTCATAAGGTACTGTAATTTATTCCCTGGGCTTCTTCCAGGGGTAATAATAAGGGCACAGCGATTACAGGACACCTACCCCCACCAGGACCTTTACTTTTCTAGCGGGCCGTGACAAGAGTAAAATTTAACAGATAAGAACACCACCCATCTCCCACCCAAATGCTGTGTCACACCTCTCCCTGAGGGAACCTCACACTACCTGGATATCCTTTCAAAGGTGCCATGTGTATGAGGGCCTCCAGGCTGGGGTGTCTCAGCCCAATAATGTGCAAAGCTGCAAGGCCTCGTATCCTGTGCCCCACCCCAAGATCATGTCTTGTCTTAGGGAGGTTATATCGGGAACTCCTCAGACATTGCTCAGAGTGGATCCCAATATGAACACCTGTAACTATAATCTTTACTTTGCAATGTATCTGGTTCCCTGCTTTGTGTGCCAAAGCCTGCTCAAAAGTTGGTGACCTTCAGGCCTCTACCACACTGAGGTGTCCCACAATAATAACGGCTTCAGTCACAAGCAATAGCGCACTCTTAACATGATGACCTGGTAAGAGGACCCATGTGTAGCTATAAATGTATTGAGCTCTGCGGTATTGTCTAACATTGTAAGTGGTTCTGCATCCAGTTATCACACAACATACGTTCCCACAAAACAGATATTGCAACAGATTGCCTTTCCCCTAAGGGCGAATGGGAACTAACAGGGTGTGTATGAGTGTGGGGGGTCCCTCTCTCTACTCCATGCATTCCTTCATTTAGATAAAGGAGTGGGGAGAGGACAAGGCAGTGAAGTATGTCAGAGTCTGCATGGCCATTCCTTCTTCCATCCTCCCTACATGTACACCCTACCCCCTCACCCCCCCCCCATGAAAATAAAATAACAATTCAAGATTCAAGAGATACATGGAATAATGAGGGGGAAAAGCATGCACCAGGTGATGGGGTGACAATGGCTCACTCATAGGGCACCAATTATTTAAAACTTACACCTTAGGCTCAAGTCAGGTTTGGTGCACGGGTATAATAGTAATTGGTTTGGCTATCCCTCCAGCCTCAAGACCTATGTGGTATAGTAGGTCAGTGTGTAACATGATCACTAATCAGAAGATGGAAAAGAATGGGGGCAGCGGAGGCGAGAGGTCCAGGGGAACCTAGCTCCATGATATTTGTTAATACAATACCTGATGTGGTCTTGTTTTAATATTAACAATATTAATGACGTACAACATCAGCTAAATATTAAAGTGATTAATGTTTGTTACACTGTTGTTTGTACCACTGACCACACTAGGATGGGAATCCGCTTGGAGCAGAACGGACTGGACTTAACTAAATACAAAACATGTTCCCTATCCTAATCCCGGTTTAGACCTCGATCACAGTTCCCTATATACACTTGTACACAACTCTCAGCAGAGCCACAGGCACGTCCACACACCAATCTGGTTATTGTTGCGACAGCTGGCCACTCCTGCTGTGACACGAGTGCCCCTCCTCTCCTGAGGAGTTCTTGGGATTGTAGACCTCTTCCCCCTGTGGGTAGGTCCCCAGTAGGTGAAAGTTATTTTAATCCACCCTTATTTTATCTTATCTTAATATGAGATATCTCTTTACTTACACACACCCACAAGTTTTTCCACACTTTCAATGTCTAGGTTTTTAAAATAGTGGCAGGGTGGAGCCTTCTTATTGGACATAGTCGTATTGTCCTCTGTCTGCTATTACAAGCCAGACGTAGACGTTGACGGAAAAGGGTCCAGGGCATCCTGCTCTATACTGGTTTGAGAGGAACATAAACGCAACTGAACTTAACCCCTAAAGAACCACTCCCCCAGGCTGCACCATTAGTCCGGCACCCCAACTCTCACTAGCATACCCCTTGCATGCAACCTACTACGGGAGAGGGACTCATGGCCACGAGAGAAACCATTGAATACCAACACGTTCCCCTGTATGACACTCAACTGCAGAGGCCTGAATGTCCCAGAACGCTGCACACACCTATTAAGGGCACTGCAAAAGAAACACATTAAAATGCATCTCCTGCAGCATTGCTATTGCTGAGAGGGTAGTGACTGTTACAGTAGCTGATAGGGTGGTTGCTCTGGAGTCTGGGGCTGAGCCCTGAGGTGCGTCAGGCAGGCGTTGCTATAGTTCTGGCCGCTGACATGGGATTCCAGGAAATGGATAGGCTGACAGATACACAGGGATGATTTCTTTTCCGAAAAGGCGTAATTGCCGATAGACTGTACACATTCGCAACCATATACGTACCCAACTCAAAACAAGCGAGGGGACTTTAATGCCCTACTGGACCCACTGATGAACTCCTCAATGGGCCATAGCTGCCTCTCACAACTCCACATTCAATCCATCCGCAAATCTCTGGGAGAGATGGGACTGATTGCTGGAGAACGATTCATCCCACCGGCAGTGAAAGACTATGGAGTGCCAAGTAGTGCATATAATCGCTACTCCCAGATCGATTACCTGTTGATTTGACAAGTGGGTCTCTCTCGCCTACGTTCTGCCTCCATAGTCCATGTGGAATTGGGCTCCCCCATGTGGCAGGTTCTGAGCCGTGGTCCAACCATGTATAAACCAGCGACATACACCTGGCAACTAAATGAATCCCTACTTCGGTATCCCGAAGTAGGGATTCAATCTCCCAAGAGCTGGAATTGTGACCGGGGGAGTGTCATCTGTTCCATTTTCCATGTAATACAATTTTGGAAGCCCACAAAAGTATCATACGCAGCACTCTCATTGTCATCTTGTGCATGGCAGCTTTCTTCCTACGGGATGCAATACTGGAGTTCCAATCACAAGATGGTGCTATACAACTCTTACACAAATGATCTCACCTTGTTGAAATATACAGGGAACTAATGAAGGCTAGACAGCAGAGGTACTTCCGCAGAGGTACTTCCGCAGAGGTACTTCCGCTCGCTACAAAGATCCAAAACCTTTTTCTATACTCTTGCAAACAAGGGAGGGAAGTTCCTCGCCCGCCTCTTGAAGGGAGATACACCGTGCACACAGGTATGCAACCTTCTAGGTATGTGGATATTCTTCACAATGATAATCGAAGACATATCTGGGGAATTCCGGGAGTATTACAACTCCCTATACAACCTCATCCATCAGACAATCTGACCCGGTGCCAAAACTCATCGATACACATACGAGACTACCTACAAGACAACATGCAGAAACAAGTGAATCCAGATGCAGCAATCAGACTGGACGACTCAATTAGCATAGAAAACCTAGCCACAGCCCTAAAAAACACAAACATTTCTCTGCAATATTCAGTGCAGAACCCATCCGGTCCCGGTGCCTTTACCATGTTTGTAACACTCCTACCGTGGTTGCCACTGCGTTGATCGCTTTTATCAGAGACACTTTGGCAGGGAATCCCTGACAGCGCCCATAACAGTCTTGCGTAAACCCAGGAAAGACCCGGAACATTGCAGCAGCTATCGCCCAATCTCCCTACTCAACGTGGACACAAAACTCCTTACAAAGGTCATGGCGACCAGACTCCAAGTGCTGCCAAGCCTTGTCCACTTAGACCAAACGGGCTTTATACCAGGCCGGAAAGCAAGGGATAGTACACTACGCCTATTCTCCATACAGCACCACGAACGAAAACACCAGAAACACCGAATGCCTTCTCTGCATCTGTGGATAGGAGCAGGAGATCAGGTTAACTGGGCATATATGATTTGAACGCTCCAAGACATGGGTATCCGGCAAAGAACCCTGGCATGGATATCAGCCCTGTATAGCTCACCATGGGCAGCAGTACATGTTAACGGGGCCCTGACCATTAGCTTTGTATTCGCTAATGGTGTTTGTCCCTGGAACCTCTTCTACAGGCAATACGCAGAGTGAAGAGGAGTGGTGATAAGGGGCAACCCTGTCAGGGACCAAGACATGCATGGCTATACGTGGCAAGGAACGGAACCTAAAGTGGCCATGTACACAGACGATTTTCTATTCTTTGTCGATTTCCGAGAGCAAGCACAGTAGTGTGATCCGTGGTTGACAGACAAATACGGCCGGATATTGGGATTCAAGCTCAACCTTGCAAAATGCGAGGTGCTGAACATCACCATGCTGACGGACGAGTATGAGACAATTGCACCAGTACACCAGTGAAACGGTAAGAGTGTGCTGATAAAGTATCTGGGTAACCACACACCCACAGGAGATATATCAGTGTAACTTCGTCCCCCTTCTGCAGAAGATAGAACTGCACCTGGGAAGGTGGGCCTACCCACATATCACGTGGCCTGGCCGCATAGCCGTCCTTAAGATGAATGTGCTCCTGAGGGTACTCTACCCTCTCTATACATACCTGATAACCGCCAATGTCAAGGTTGTAAAGAACATTGCTGGCAATGCCAACGGTATGATCTGGAATAGGTAAAGATCCCGACTGCATCACGACTTGCTATGCTTGCCCCAACATAGGGGCGGTTTGGCATTGCCAGATTGTAGAAAATATCACCAAGTCACAACGTTACAACGAATTCTAGAGTGGCACGAACCGGAAACACCTAAACGGTAGGTGATCTTAGATTGAAAGCCATGATATGGGGAAGACAGCCTCGATGTCTCACCTTCCCAAACAACCTGGGGCAGTGGGAGACGGGACGAGGACCCTGTAGCACAAACACTACAAACTTGGGAGACCCTCAGGGAAACACTACCAGTTTCCCCAACCCCCTACTCCCGATAACACACAACCCCGGCATCAGGGGTGGACTCCCTGCAGATGCTTTGACGTTTTGGGGCAGAGGAGACTACATCCCAATATGAAGTCATCTGGGCCGGCACTGCTGCTGCTAGAAGACATACCGCCATGGGACGTCGCGGTCTTTTAATCCATGCAATAAATGCATTACTACAACTCGCTCCCACATAAAGAATGCTTACAAAGAGACCTAACGTGGTTCGAAGACCTCTGTTTCCGAGGAGCCTCACTCAAAAAGCCGGTTTCAATGCCCCACCTCAGATAACAACACCTTCCATTGGCAATGGGAGGGATCCTTGGATAAATCATTCACGCTAGCTCAATGGAACAAAGCATTATTGTGGCAACACTAACCTCTTGATAGTGGGAATTAGAGGAGCTTTTATTATAAACTGATCTCCATGTGGTATAAGACATCTCCAACATGTTGCACAGGATTTTGCCCACAACACCACCAACAATACTGGTGTCAAGTGGACAGAGGAACATTGGTACACATTGGGTGGGAGTGTAGTCTAATCTGATCCCAATATGGAGCGATATGAGTAGATAGATGTACGGTCGATCCTAGGAGAAGACACCAAATGACACCAGAAGAACTAGCCTTATTACACATTTCTTCACCATAATCAGATTTTCACATACAAAAGATCAATATTATGCCACTTATTAAACGCTGCCAAATCCCTCATACCTGTATACTGGAAAAAAACTGACTCTGGATCCATTCCTCCCGTGTGGGGATGTCTCAAAGATATTAGGGCCTCAGAAGCACTTCAGGCGGACCTAGCGGGGAGAGGGACAAAATCCGTGGAGACTTGGGCTCCATGGTTTGCCTTTCAGGCGGGAATATAAAGAGGTACCACTATAGTCCTCTCGCTGCGGACTATAACCACTCCCTTACGCAGACGGAAAACCAACCGACATAGAAATAACAGTCGTCCCATTATATATGTCCAGGGTAGTTGCGTTGTGGTTGGTGTAAGTCACAAGCTGAGAGGTTCGCGCACATACCACTAGGTGGAAACAGAATACACACACTGACCACAAGACACAGGGGACGGGGTACAGGCTCAATTCACACCACAGACAAGGTACGCAGACCTCATTAAACGTTGGGGTGGCTAATGAGGTCCCCTTGTGCCTACCAGGGCCCTAGCACCTGCTAACTCATGGATGAAAAACTCACGCAATTGTCGGTCAATTATCAACATACTACATCAAACTTGACACTATAATACAGAAGGGAAACAGCCCTCTCGGACCTTACATGACACTCAACCCACAACATCAAGGGGGACGGAACATGGTAAACTAACCGCCACCCATGACAACAGGAACGACCCTGAACCTCACATCGTAAAGTAACAAGAGCTCCAATGGAAGACTTTACTTGCCCACCTTACACAACTCTACCATCGCATCCACACCCCACTCCCTCACCGTATTCAAGACAAGACCGGAGGCATGGAGGGGTCTCTTAAAGCACCCTGACTTCATATAGACCAGTCAGGAAATAGACACTGAAAGCCATGAAGCCAACGGAAAACGGGAAATGTCAAAACACAGTGCAATGGGTCCGTGGAGGATTATCCCATGTATTCCTATGTAATATTAACCTAATTGGTGACAGGAAGAAGAGGGACCACACGATAAGAGGGTAATATTAAATAACGTAAAGTAGAATGGAAAATAAAGGATAAAGGTCCCCTCATATTTTACACTACATTACACTACAACCTATCCCTACAACACATTGATAAAAAATGAATAAGATGTAAGCCAATGTTTATGCAACACAAATGTATCTATGGAAATCTGCATAGACATCTTATGTAACCGTTTAAGTATGTTGGGTGAGGTACCAAGGTGGTTATGCAAAGCAAATATTGCAACAACAACATAAGCTCATTGTTGCAACTCAAATTATATCGTTATTCGGTTGTAACAGGGACATTGGATAGCCACATAGTATACTAATTTTTGTAAATCTGCAAAATTTAACAATACTGTGTACAATTATGAAAATACACTTTTAAGATATCTATATAATTACATTAATTATATCTTATGTCATACTGTTATATACGTGTGTAAATATAAAAAAATTTCAGTTAACATTGTGACAAAAATACAAATATGTATATATTTGATTTTACACTTGCAGGAAGACTGCCTGTGCTAACAGGCAGATACACGGGCACCTATGGTGACCATGTCATTGCTCTGTTGAGCAATGACATGGCCCACAGGGTCCTAATTGCCTGCAGCCCTGGGAGTCCCCTGTGGCGAGTCTCCCCACACCAGGGGGGGAACGACGGCAATCGGGTAAGTACATCATACTGTTATGATGAGGACCGGTGACTGTCCTGAACCAAGGGGATTTTTCCAGTGACAGTACTGAACTGTCAGCAGTCAGGATGTGGTTAAATAAATAGAAATGGAATATATTGTTTTTCATGCATAACGCCTTGTCAGTTTGCAATATGTCTTAAGTATTTGCATTTGCCCATAACACTGTGTACTTTATGTCTTTATTTCCTCAGGTGCCAGTTTTAGAAAACCTCTTACAATATTTGCATTGAAGGTATATTGCAGAGTGCAAGAACAGCCTCCCTCACTGACCACAATACAGCAGCCTGTCTCCTGTCCCAACTTGTCACTCCTCCCTCGCTGGGACACAGCAGACTGAGAGGCTGTGTGCCTCAAAAATGAGACTTTTGAATTTGTACTTATGTATCTCCAATGATGATTTAATTTAAGACATATTGTACATACAATGTATTCAGGTACAGTTAATTCCTGGTCTATGCATTTGGTGATCAAACCTTCTATGTAATACCGTAATGAACGTCTTCTCTTACCACTGTAATAGGCCTACGAGAGAGAGAGAGAGCGCAATCAAAATCCTATGCACTTTCAGCTCACAGCTGCACATTAAATTAAAATGAGTTATGGGTAATGGTAAAGCCTTTATACAGCCCAAAACTGTGAACAACCATATGTAGATTGAAAAAAACAGTAAGATCCTTTTATTTATTCAAATCATTGCAGAGGTAGATAAATCTTACAAAAGGCTTCATGTGTATTTTATCTATGACGGAATCTCTTATATTGGGAAGAGGGGTTTTAGAGTTTATTTGGTCCTCTATGGCTTCTAACACATAGTTTGGGACAGTAAAATAAAAAATATCAGATTACTGCATCGTTCCCCTTAGGATGAAGGCTTATTTTGTCCTGGCACACCAGGAACAGCAGGTCTTTTTTTCCTGATTTGACTCCTTATATAATGGTTGTCAGATCTGTAAATATTCCATGTTGGAAACATCCCTAATCAAATCATGATCAATGTTGTGATGGAAACAGACCAAAAGGATTAGCCACTTCTGATTGTTATTCCTCTAATGCAAATGTTGCATCTCTGGTAGCTGATGTTCTTTCAGAGGGATTATCTGCAGAGCTTTTTATAGGATTTATAATTTGCTCATATTAACATCTTTATGCTTTCTCTCCAGTGACTGCTATTCAAGCCTTTATTTCTACTTGCAAGAAATGACTGCAGTCCTCCAGCTCACTTGTGAGCAATTGCTCGTTATGAGATTTTACTTACCCCTATGTTTTCCACTTTAAACAAATGGTGGATTTCCTAAGGACATTCCCCATGATTGTGGTTTGCTTTAATCCAATGACATGCAAATACTTTGGTTTGGAAAACTCGTATCTCTCTTTCCTCAAAGAAATCAGACACAAATGCCTGTAACAAGAATTTGGTTACTTAAGTCTTTGGGGTGTTTAGTTACAAAAAATAAAGACCTTAAAAAAGGAGATTGGGTATTTGAAAAAAATACCCATCATCATCTTCAGAAAACTAAATTTGAAGTTCACTCTTCACGTCCAAGGCAAGAAATTGGTTTCCAGGATGCCAAAAGTATCCTGAAACCAAAATATGGAACAAATGTGAAGTTTAAGGCAACACTATAGATGATTTTTTTTTACCATGGAGCATGGAGAAAATAACCTCTCAGAATAAAAATAACTAAATGTCTCATAAGCATTTTGAAACATTTAATAACTGGAAGCCAGTGGGTCCTGTACAATCAGCAGCTCCAGTCTAGGCAGATAATATCTGCACTGCTGACACTCTGTGCAGCACACCAAACCAAATGCTGTAATGGAGTATTTGTTGCACAACTGGCCATTCCTCAAGCGAATAGAGGTAAGGACTTGTGAGACAAAGGACCTTTTTGGAGCAGACTGCTCCAAGAGTCCTGAAATTATAAAAGGGTAGGTCTTAGAGGTGTTAGTCATGGCTGGTGCCAGGCATGCAGCTAAGACATGCCAGGTAGGCTTAAGTATGGCCTCTATCGGACTGGGTGAGTTTGTCCAGCCATGACCTGACACCATATCTGATTAACTCTTGTTGATAAAGGGCCAGACTGTCCCTAGTGGCCTGGACCACCAAGAACCCCTGGAATCTACACCCATTGCAATCCAACTAAGAATCTGACACATCCCATCCAATATCAAAGGAGAAACCGGAAGAAACCATGGCTGCTTCTCCCCATGACAGCCGAGGGCCTTCTGGAGGCAGGGAGTCAACTCGATCACTACAGAGGCATGATCAGAAGAAGTGACAACCCCAGAAGATTGGCCACAATGCAAGGTCCAGAGAATCATGAAGACAGGGTGAAATGCATAAGTCTTGATGTAATGTGGCCATGCCATTGCAGCTTGTCCCAGGAGTTCTACCAGTATTATCTCCTCCTTTTCCAGGAATCACAGGTGCAACTTATTGCCCTGGGAGGTTCTCCAGATGGCTACCTAAACTTGCTCCCTTCTTCTGCCATTTGCAAATGCCTCACCCTGCAGTTGCACTCCAGCCCAGACAACAGATCATTGTCTGGATTCCATCCTGGAATCCAATGCCAAAGCCAAGTTGGAGGCCTGGAATGTCAAGGTGATATGTGTCTAAGACCCACTACAAACCAATGATCATTGTGTGTCTGTGTTGGCCTTAAAACACATGTCCAAAGCCTGCCTGAAACTCCTATGATCTCCAATACCTGGAGTGCCCAGTAATGCAGGGGACCCAGGAGGAAGGTCTGCAGATGATTGATTTGCTTTCATCCCCCATTTCGGCCAATGTCTACTCAAAGCCAGGTCCCTCAATGCAACCTTAAGTAATACACCCAACCATTGATGTCCAGCTCCCTCCCAGTCAAACTATTTTGGACAGTGGTTCAAAGCCCAAAAACCAAGGTCCTGGAGAAGACTGTCTGTAGAGCTAATGCCTTTTTCCTGATGGCTCTGTGTCTGCTGTGTTGGGCTTCATCATCACTGTGGAGAAACCAATCACCACCATGACAGTGTGATACAGGACCCTGCCATCCTATCTTCACCTGGATAACAGGCCACCAATTGTCTACAATCCAGGGGATCTATTCAGCCTCAGTTCTTTCTCCAGTTCCTCTGGACCTGACCTGTCACCCTTGGAGGACATCTGTGTGGCAGGAACGCAAGTTCTAATCTCATCGGGAAGAACACAGGAGACTTCCGCCCTGTAATCAACACACGTATCCTAAACACATAGGGACTTGGGAAGAAACATGCTCAAAAAGCAAGGGGGACCTGTAGCCCTTTCCAAACAAGAAAGATGACATGTCGCCAATGACCTAGAATCCAAGTATTTCTACTGCTCCTGGGTCCAAGAAGTGTTTCCGCTCTGCTCCAATGCGGATGCCAAGACACTGTGGAAACTTTGGAGATCCATGGAACTTGCTCTTCTGGACCAGATATGTATGGACATCAGGCAGTGATAGCTGGCCCACAACAGCCTCCCAACAAGGGGGGAAATGAGGCCAAGGTGCATCATCCACACTGATATAAATATGAAAAGACATGGACAATCCTCCAGGGAACTGTCCTGGTACCAGTACATCCACTAAGAGAAGGACTCCACAGGCAACAGGTTGTGCCACCAGCAGAGCTGCCTTTGAAAGATGGAGCCTTTTTACCTCCAGGGCTGGTCATCAAAATGTCTTGCAGGAGGGTCTTTGGTTGTGCCTTGTTGAATTGTCACTGAAGGAATTGATGCATTTTGTAACCGGATGGAAAAGGCTGGTTACATATACCTTTTGTAACTTATTTTATCCAACAAATTGCCCTGCTTCCCTGTATTATGGAGAAGCCTCATTGCTGGCCTTCTGCCCCATTACTATGGATGACTATGGACCCGATGTGTATGGCCCTTTAAGAACAGTCTGTGACTTTTGTGAACAATGCCCCTTTATGACCCCAATGTCCCCAGACCTGTAAAATAACTTGCTTACTTAACCAAGTGGGGAAAAAGGCATGAACATCATTTACTGAACCAAGTACCACACAGGCGGACCACACAGAAGTGGAAGTGTGCAGGCAATTAACCTGCGGTAACCTCCCAGCCTGGGAGGTAAATTGCCGACCACTGGGTGGCCACCATTCATACAGACTAACACGTGGTGGCAGCCATCTTTAATTCAGCTGAAGTGTTACCTTCTCCAAACTTCGACGGCGTTTGAATTGTCAAATGTATTCAACAACCATTCAAATTGTAGAATGAACTGTTGTTCATCTGTTTGAACTGACTTTAACATGGGAAATAGTTCCAGAGATTTAGGCTGTGCAGATGGCCTGTTTTGGGCATGAAAATGTGCTTGCAGTCGGTCACAAAGGACTTCCGATTAACTTTGTTCATATTTGCTCAGTAAAACTATACATCCATACTTCACTCTCAGAAATCCTATAAATCCCTCCAGTAGATACAATCTCCTTAAAAATCATTCTTAAAGTTACAATACATGTCTAGAAAGTATATTTTCCGACCTGTGATAATTACATCAACCCATTGTGTACAGCAAGCATGTCAAACTCGCAGCCCACAAGGACCATCTTTTCGGCCCAACGAGCCACGAATACATGCCTAATGATCCAAGCAGAGTAGGCACCTGCTTTTCTCACATTGCAGGTGCCTACTCTGCTCATTTACCCAGCCAGGGGAGAGGTCTCTGGCGGCAGCAAGGGAGCTCAGTGTTCCAGCACCTCACTGCTCCCTCGCGCCATCTGAAGTGAAGGTTGGCGCTGGAATATGACATCATATTCCAGCGCCCGGCATCTAATGAGGTCCTTCTATCGGCTCAAAAAGGTAAGGAAACGTAAAGAAAAGAGTGAGTGTGAGTCTGTCGGACAGTGAGTTTGCGTGTGTGTGTGTGTGAGAGTGTCTGTCTGACAGAAACACATATTCACTGACCGTGTGTGAGTCTGCGTGTCAACGGGAGGATAAGATTTGGCACAGGGTGGTAGAGGGGCGTGCTGTGGTTTAGTAGAGGGTGCTGTGATTTTTTTTAATACTGTACTTTTTAAAAGAAACCTAAGCTTCTATGAAAATGTAAGGTATTTGAGTTTATGTGGCCCGCAAAAACAAAAGTCTGGCATGGGACACATAAACAAGGTTTAAGTTCGACATGCTTGGTGTACAGTAATTATATAACAGGCAGAGGGGAGGATTTTGTAGTAATGAATGAGAGTGTTTTACTGTATATTACAGTACTGCCCACAGGGTTTAGTAAAACAACCAATAAAACACATGTGTAAAACCTGCATAAAAGAAGGCCCTTTGTGGCTGATTAAAAGAGAACTACTTGACCCTTTAACTTGCAGCCTCAACTCATGTTTGTAGGGGACACCTATAATCACTACAGGGATTGCTATGCTCTGCATACTCCCTTAGCTACTGAGCTCTTGTAAGAGCTCTTGTTCCTGATCCTGCTTTGCTCTACCGAAGGAATAGGTTCACCCACTGGAACCTGGAGCCTGGTCATAGGTCCAGAGTGGATAGACCACGAACCGCTGCTGGGCTGGGATCTCGCCGAGTCTGCAGTACTTATGGTGTCTACGGTGCTGATGGTCCTTTGGACTATAGAAAGGATGCTCCTAGTGCTCCCCAACTTTGGGGATGCCTTTAGAGGGATGTGTTACGGTTGCCTCCAGGCTAGATGAAACAGCAGCCCTTTGGGTGATTGGAAGCAGCCCCTTTGGGTGGCAAGCTGCACAGCAGAGGAAAGGGCTGCTTTGATGGATGCTCAGACAGATGGGCCCATGCCTGGAGGAGAGGGCCACAATTGGCATCTGGGTTCATTTGGCATTACAAGCAAAAAGACTGCTGCTCATGGGGATCTGCTTTGCATCAGCAGGCCACTGATATTCCTCATGGCAGAACGTCAAGGAGCTTAGCCTGGAACTGGGCCTACGGTCTGCCAAGGACCTTTGCCACCTTCATGACGAAATTCAGGAAACTCTGGTCCAAAAGAGATCCAGATACGTTGGGGGTATGGGTCAAAGCTTTATCCAGTAACATGGGATAGGGCATTTGGATAAGGAGGCCAGGGCAAGTGCAGTATAGCGAGTAGCATAGGATTCTGCAAGGTGTGGTGTATTACCAAATTAATATATATTACACCACAAGGTGGTCTGGAGGAGCCCATTCTGCAGAGTGGCAGATGCAGCACCCAAGCCGAGGATGGCCTGAAGGGTGCACAATCAGTGGTTGACCCTCCTCTGGTGGCTAGGGTCATAGTGTGACTGTTTATGACCACAGAAGGATTGATTGACTGCTGGAGACTTAGATAACAGTGAGGGGTTCATTGACATACCGGACCATTGCTGTGTGGCTAGACTAAGAAGTTGTCCTTATCCAAGTAGGCTGACAGTCTGTGCCTAGGCAACTAATTTGGCAGGTGTGCTCTCATTGACAGGGGGGAGATATCAGGCTCTGTGCACATGAGGCTTTGACTCAGGTGGTTCCCTCTACTCCATGGACATGCCCCTTCCAGTGTCCCAAGTGCAGATTCTGGTGGGGCAGATGGAGCATGGGCAGCAAGGGCTTTGGGTAAGGAATCCACTTTGACTGACTGGCAGAGGTAGCCAAGGCCTGGAGACCATAGGGAGCATGGATTTCAGTGTGATGTTTCAGTTACAATCATGGCTCAGGGTGGCACCTGGAGAGGTCATTTGGGGGTCACCCCATGCATTATTGGCCAGAAGCCTTAGGACCACTCTTCTACATTTTAGGTAAAACACCTGAGCCTAAGGGGAGAGAAGATGGAAGGAGTGGGCTGGCAGCACAGTCAGCATGTAGGAGTACCCAGGCTGTCCAGTACTCTGGTTCCTTGCCCTGTCCACATATGTGGGATGACAACTGCAATAATTATTTTGTTGGAGCTGTGGTGGCCAACAAAGGTCTGTGCCAGGGCTGTAAGCAGTACAGAGACTGCTCGTACATTGCGGGAGAGTGGCCCACAGGTAAAAGGGGAGAGTAGGAATGGGGGGTGGGTGGTGTTAGGGGTGTGTGAGTGTGGTAAAGCCCAGGAGGGTGCTGCAGATGCACTCAGCATGAGGGCTGGCCAAGGGGTTTCCATGGGAAGCCAAAGTAGAGAGGCCAGTCCCAAAGGAGAACCCCAGGTCCCAGCAATGAAACATAAAAACAGTAGACTGTGTTTGACACACTGTTCATATTAAGCTCTTAATAGCAAGGTAACCATAAATATATTTGTCAAGTAATTTGCTCTGAAATTGAATCAATACAACCCAATGGCAAGACAGTTCAAGTAAAGATTAATATCTTGTAGCCAAATAAGTCCGCACTGAACAGAATGTCTTATCTGTAGACATACCTTTTTTATTGGACTAATTCCGCTGGTAGATACAAATGTCTTATCTTCCCATAGAAGTTTACATCTACATTTAACAGATAAGTTGTTAGTATGCATAAAAGAGAGCAGTTTCACTTATAGCACTAGATTTGGAGAATACTGCTTTGTACATGAGCCTAAGAAGCCTATCAAATGGCAACCTGTTAGCGATTGCAGTTTTGCACTGCTGCAGTAGGTGAAATGGTTGTAGAGCACCCTGCTCAGTTAATTAAGCTCATCTGTCATAAACTTACAGGAATGTTGGACTGGTTACATAATTATTAAAAAAAGAAATGAAAATTGTATTAGACATTAAATGACAAATGAGCTTAAAGGACCACTTCAGCTCAATGAAGTGGTCTGGGTGCCAGGTCCAGCTAGGGTTAACCATTTTTTAAATAAACATAGCTGTTTCAGAGAAACTGCTATGTTTATATTAGGGTTAATCCAGTCTCTAGTGGCTGTCTCATTGAGAAGCACGCAAGCGCCTCTAGCGGCTGTCAATGTGATCTTCACACAGAAGACACCAGCATCCATAGGAAAGCATTGCAAATGCTTTCCTATGGACTGGCTGAATGCGCGCGCAGCTCTTGCAGCGCATGCGCATTGAGCCGTAAGAGGAGGAGAGGAAGAGGAGTGCTCCCCGCCCGGCGCTGGAGAAAGAGGTAAGTTTCACCCCTTTCTTCTCCCCAGAGCCCAGCGGGAGGGGGACCCTCATGGTGGGGGTGGGGGCTCCCTCAGGGCACTATGGTGCCAGGAAAACGAGTGTTTTCCTGGCACTATAGTGGTGCTTTAACGAAAATAAATATATTCAGGTTTAGATTCTGTAGCGCTTAATGTTTGGTTAGCAATTTCATAATTTAAACCAATTGTTCGAAATGCCCATAATCCCCCATCCTATCAATTTGTTGGCACTATGATATATAACTGTGTATGTTGGTGATATTGTTATGGTGTATTGCCATTTGTTTCTAATAAATAGCTACTCTACAGTTGCCAACCACAATAATGAATAAATATTAATTGCAATTTGATACATGTAGCAAATAACCTGGTGTATTTAATCATTACATTAACTCAGGAAATACTAAATAATTAACTATAACTCCCTAAGATGGCAGATTGGAGGTATTGTATTTGTTGTATTGGTCTGAGCTAATATTACCTTTTTATCATGGTGGTCTTATTAGTAGTACTTTGGCGGTAAATTCTACTGTGTTTTATCCTCTGAAATTGAAATTTATATACAAAACTCACCACTTTACCTTGAGACTAGATTCATGTGATTAGACCAAGTGCCAAATAAATTATTGGCTTATATTTCTTCCATAAATTGTATAGTGCTGCTGAATAAGCTCATGGGCAGGGCACTTTACGCACAAGCAAATTGTCTGTATGAATGTACACGTTTTACAGGAATTTATCTCCCTTACAACCTATGGACACACAAAAGGTTTTGGCACTGTGAGAATCTATAGGCTGGGTAATCACCAACCAACCGAGCTCTAAGTGACATCAGTGCTGGATTCAGGTAAGACTCCACCTTATGGCTAGTGTCCCAGAGTGCATTAGTGCTGACATCCCAGGTTGTTGATGTACTCATGCAATGTGTGAGTTGATATGGTCCCCGACATCAAATGTCACCAAAAACCCCAAAGTCACCTAATACTGCAAACAGAAATCCCTCTGATCACTTTAGTCCCCTTTACTAAGCCATTAATGGTTGAGGTAGTCAAAACACTGTACCTATAATGTCGTGACACAATCAAAGCATGAGAAGAGGGAATATTTCTATTTAGAATTTAATTAGAGTACTACACCCACAAAGAAAACTGATCTAATAATCATGAGAGAGTTATAGCCAAACTTTCATCAGGATATAAATATATAACAAATAAAACTGCTCAAAAAGTAAAAGATCAAAATCGCGCTCTAGGGACTTATTGCTTTTAAACATTGTTTTCATTTTGTGCTGACTGGCACCAGGCAAGTACACAGGTATGTATGTATGTATGTATGTATGTGTGTGTATGTAACCAGGGGGCTGCACTCATCTGAACATGTATAAAATTGGTCCACAGCAGCACCCCATTTATGTAATACACAAGATCCAGCGCACTCCCCTACCCACTTCAACAGCAACTTCAATGTTGACACATTAACGAATGTCATGGTGTGATCACCTAATCTCGGCAAAAAAAAGTTTTTTAAAATCTAATAATGTAGCAGGTTTATGCTACCAACATTTATATACTTTGGCTCTGACATTGTATATGTGTGTATACATTTCTCTAGCTCTTCTAACAGAGGAGGTATGGGTTTACTGGATTTTAAACAAGAACTGGAAAATTCAGCTAATTTGCATAAAATCAACTCTACTTCTAGGTTTTTGCAATACAAATATTACTGATAGCTACAAGTGGCATGGTGACAGGGACCCTGGGGTTCCATCACAAGGAAGCAGACCTGATGGAGGTACTCTATCTGTGACTGGGTATGAAGTGCTCCAAGGTCCCTAAGGCTTGACTGAGATCACAGTAGCCTGGTCCAGGGTGGTAAAGACCCCTAGTGTTTATATTCCTTTCCATCAGGAATGTGTTTATAGCCTCCAAGTGTCCAGGGCTATAAATAAGGGTGCTTGTCTTAGAGTACTGTAATATAAGGAAGGGTGGGGTCAGACAATAGCAAGGGCTGATGGTAGATTAGCGTCCCAGGGACCCTGCCAGACCAGTTCAAACTGCCCTGTCCCTCATCAAACGCCCAGCTTGGAAACAATAGGACTGGAAAAAGGGGGAGAGGCAGAGACAAGCAATACATTAAACATACCCTGCACCAATAGTGGGCACCGGGGGACCTAAACATAAACTGAATCTAGGAACCCACACATTGTCTTCCATGCCCAGTGATGGTGACTGCAGCATTAGTGGTGTGACTGTAGTGTCAAATGCAATTGAATGTGGAAGAATTTTAATCACCTACATGTCAAACCATTGATTGTGTCCAATAACTGAAATTTCATTAATAACAAAATATGGCTTCCTCCATCTCAAAGACCAAATTACAATAAAATCATTAGACAATATGTTTCTGTCAACCAACATTATATTAAAATGTCCAAGTAAATAGTCCATAATAAATTATTTGGAGTGTATTTGATTTTATTACGTCTGATTTGTATTTTCCGTATAACAAAATGTGAATATCCCTGACCTAGTTCAAGATGGAAATTGGTCTAGAGCAGCTCCTAAGTCCCTTTAATTTAACACCCTAGTCATACAATTAAACTTAGCCCCACACGTGAAAGATTTTCATTTTGAGCAAATCACTTAAAAGATAATGTTCATACGTGCCCTTTCAGAAAACGTCAAGTGAATCAGATTTAGTCTAAATTAGATCCCAGCAAAAAGAGAACCATTTCAGATTGATCAATTTGCTATGTCATATTTAAATCACATATTTGTTTGATATTTTCTATGTTTACTTGGGAAAGAGATTACAAAATACATTTTTACACCTCAGATTGAAAGATTTGTCATTAAACATGTAGAGACTTACCCCTTCTTCATTGCAAGTGATGACTCAAACATTAAATAACCAAAATGCATTTGAAATATTTTTACATCCAAAAAATATTCTTTATTAATATAGATCATTAAAAATATATGTAGGTAGAACATACATCTTAAGTGACATTGTGTATTCAGAATTAGGCCATGTGGGCTAAACAACAATCCCACAATTGAAACAAAGTAAAAAAATAAAATATAATGTTAGATAAAAAAAGAAAAAAAATTGACATAGTACTATGGCCCAGGCCCACAAATCATATACATCTGCAATGGTTTAGGAGGGTGAATTAAAAAAATATATTAAAAAATAAGTATGAAGCATTCAGACACTGAAAATCATCACTTAAAGAATTCCACAAATACTATTCAATACCCAAATATATATTTTTATATACATACAAATATCACCATATGAAAATGGTACATTATCTCTGTACATATACATTGATTCACATTCTGCAATTCTGTCCAATAAGCATGCTGTTGGATAGAGGACAGTCTTTAATAAATCTTTAATTGATCATTTCATACAATAGATGGCCACTGAAACGTATACCCCCATATAGTACCCTAATTCAGCCATCATTATTTTTGTTGTGCAACTATACAGTTTGTCATACACCCTGATCATTAATCATTTTTTCTCATTAGCGGATGTGCAGGATATTTAAAATCTCTATATAAATAGTAACTAGATTTGAAAACAAAACCATTGGGACTTGGATAAGAAGTACATATTGCCTCTGATTACTGTAAAAGGTTTTATCTGAACAGACCAATATTTCAAGAATAAAGTGCTGCTATGATAAGCAGAGTACCAACTTTACTAACTTGCTTGCTGCTGCAGTTTCACACTAACTTGATAGTGTGTTATCTTTTCAGAAAATGTTATCAGGCTGAGCAGCCCCATCATCTCCTTTACGCATTAATCACAGTATATTAGATATACATTGTGTAAAATGGTTAATGCTAAAATATTTCATTGGCATTTTAAATGAGCTAGACAAATCGTTACACTATGTAATTTACACATTGTATGTAAAATTATAAAAATTGAGCATTAACTGAATTCAAATTATAATTGCTTTGAGATTGCAGGGGCATGATCTATACATTCAATTCGCTGACGTTTAGGAATTAAAATACAGTCTGTTGAGACTTTTTCTGACTGGGGTAGTGTGGCTAGGATAGAATAAACCAAATTCCAAGTTTGCAAATAAGAGTGTCATACAGCCTGTGCAGACACAATGAAACCAGATTTAGTAAGCTGGAGGGGAGAGCACCTTTTTTCTTTGTATTGATTAAGACCTATGGATAAATGTATATTGAGCTGCACTGGCTGCAGGTAAAGACTTCTCCTAAGTTTAGCTCCACTCTGAAAGCCTTCACTATGCATGGCAGAAACAATGGCAATAGGTGCTCTTGGCAGGTGGGCTTACATCTATTTATTTAGTAACCTCAGAATTACCTGCGCTCTAGCCCAAATCCCTAACAACCATTTAAATATGAATAGACTGTTAAATTTAGTTTATCTTTTTTGCGTTATGTAATAAAGCACTACACTGCCTGCATATGACACATTAAATAAACCTGTCAACCAAAAGTAAAGCACCTTATTTAAATATAGAAAATCTCTAAAATAATTGAAAAAGAAATCTCATAATTTGGTTTGACGTTTACAAATGATAGAGTGCTAGGAATCGCTTGGAATAATATCAGTGCAGCCTGATTCTATGATAATGACATGACATTATGTAAACAAATCTATTTACACGACAATATACGGATACTGCAATGTTGAATAACTACTACAGCAAGCTAACACATTAACTTAATGGAAATGAAATGACTTGAATATGCCAAATATTTCATTGGAGAGCAGCACAGATGTAGAGCACATTGATTTAATATAATAAACTCACAGGACTTATCTGCTTCTAGCAAGTACTATAAAATAGTTACAGATATATCCTAATATAAATTCATAATATGTTAAGGCTGAACATCTGTCCTCCTATTTGAGGACTTGTCTTTAGTCCCCTGTATTCAACATTTGCAGACAATTATTTGTAACAGGAGTTGTGTTAGACAGTATTTGTAGTAGAGTTAAAATATATTTGATTTTGACACGTTTGCTTAGTTGAACTTAACTAAGCAGTGCTCCACAGAAAATGTTCATTTTTAGGACCTATAAATTATAAATTCAAGAATTTAAAAGCAGACCGCGAGTTGAACACCATGTAACACCAGAATTAATTGTTCTTGTGGAACATGCTTTGCACAGTGGGGGAGTCATTCCTTTTTATAGATACTGGGGTGTTAAATACCATAAACACATTTATGGAAAGATCACAAATTTAGATTGACATCCCCCTACATGGAGAGCTAATTTTAGTGATTACTATGGTATTTCTTTGCCAAGTTTCACATCAATGTCATAAATAATTTATTATGATGAGCAATCTAGAGAATTGAAACTCCATTTATGCAGACTGCCAAAAGTGCAAGAATAACAATGGAAAATTATAAATTTATTAGACCAGAGCCCATCCAATTAAGTGATTGGTTTCCAACCACTTTCAGTTATGCATAAATCAACTATTGGTTCTGCCCATTATCAGGGATGGGATGATACTCCGCATAACAGGCACCCTTTGGGAGACAAATTAAAATACAAGGAAATAAGAAGGGACAGCAGTTATGTTTTTACAATTTTACAATTTCAGGGTAAAGCCTCCAACACAGCAGTAGGAAAGCTATAAACATATAGTCAATCCTTGGGTGTGTGTGTGTGTGTGTGTGTGTGTGTGTGTGTGTGTGTATATATATATATATATATATATATTCATAATTAATTACACAAATGTGTCTATATCATTCCCTAAGCAGGGAAGATTATATATATATATATATATATATATATATATATATATATATATATATTTATATAGTCCACTTGTCCAACATACACGGACATGATAGATATCCACTCAGTGATTAAATCCGCACACACAAAACAGGTGATCTACAGATAGTGATTATATATATATATATATATATTTTACATTGCTGTGTGTAATATATATAAAAATATTGTAGCCAGAGATTGAAATGAAGACTCCTGTAAAATCCTAGTTTTGCTGGTGACCATTTCAAATTAGTAAAGCAATGTTTATGAATGAATGATTAGTTGCTATGCCTGCTAATTATGGATTATCTGTGGCTAAAGTCACACCAATAGAATCAATATGAGGGTTTCTGGGTAGGGCGGAATGAGAGACAAGAGAAATACTTTAACTTCAACTTAAGTTGAAATAAGTATGTTGTCTATAGAATAGGTTTGTCTGTTTTACAACATGTTATATTCCTCCCCTCCCCAGCTAGCACTGCTCCAATCTTGCTAATCATAGATGTGCACTGAGTTAGGGCTTTCAACTTTTGGTGTCTTTATACACAATGCTAGTCTCTAGTGGGTAGCTGCAAGAACACCTCAAGTCACGTCTAGTGGCTGAAGGACAGGCAGGGTTTACAATTGTGTGAAAAGAGTCTCTTTGTTGTGGCATTTAAGAGAGACTGCAGGTACAACGGTGCTTAGATAGTGACGTGGTCTGGGTGCATATAGCCACTAATTATTTCAGTGGAAGTGACTCTGCACTTTGCCTTGCATGCAGTGTCCCTTTAAAACAATACAGCCAATACAATAGGAAGCAATATATACTACATTATCGCAATGATCAGTGTAACAAAGTGCAGGGTTAAAGAGGAGGAGTTGCACACAGAAGTAGAAAAGAGAAGTAAACTCACCTTTGTTACTAAATAATGCTATAGGGCCCTTGACAACAGGTGCATGGTGACAAGGTTACAAAGATTTTAAAATAGGAATACACATTTGTAAAGGACCCCTATAGCATAAGCCTTTGTGTCATGTACCGTGAAAAGTCTGAACATACGCAGTTTTTCTCCATCTCTGCCACACCACTAATTGGTATGATTTTTGTACATTTTTCAAATTTAACTGAAACAATGTGCATTTACCAGGGGGATAATCCTTTTCTGTTGTTTAATGCATTAAATCAACTCCAGCATATCTTGCGTAATTTAATTTAGAACGTCCCCTGATAAGCATGTTCATAGACATCTACAAAGGAATAGAATGGAAGGTCTTCATAGTTGAAAGCCATACCAGGTCCCTCTAAGGAAAAAGGAGAAAATGATATGCATCAGAAAAACCATTTACAAAAATAAAAAGTAGTCACATTTGTTTTAGTCCTTGACATGCAAAATTCACATCATCTATCACTATGCACAAAACAAATGTTAAAATATTTGTAAATAAACAGCCATCATTGGTGTAGTTATTTTTAACTCATCTGAACAATGCTTGGATGACAAAGTATTACACATTATCCAAGCATTGTAGAAACATATGAAACGGCAGTCATCCAAGCTGTCACCCTTAGCTGTGTATTTGTGATCGGATCATAAACTTTCCTACCTTTTGTGCTCAGGCACGAGCAGTACAAGACAAGGCTGCCGCTCTGAGGCTGCTAACACTACCGTGATAGGATCGTCTTCCCCGGGCGGATGGTGTATCGTGGATCTCGCCAACTCCCTGAACATCAAAAACCAATAAACACAGATCAGGATTTGTGTTTTAGCTATGTTGCATCCAAGTGCAGTAAATGGATAACAGAGAGTGCTGTGTGTGACCATGTATTTAAATATCACAGGAAATCTATGCATTGTATTATAGTTCCTCTACCTTCTGTTGTATGTTTCTGATTAAATCCCTCAGGTATGGCAAGTCCTTGGTGGGAATGTACTTCTCCAACATTTTGTCAAAGTCAGGATGTGACATGAGGAAATTAAGCATCTTTCGTCCAAAAAACCTGCAGGGAAACTACAAATATCAGAGGGAGAAGCAGATTGTAAGGTTTTGTAAATTGCAGAAATTCTCAGCTGGCAACCAACCTGGTCTCCTGGGCTCCATCCTGAGCAAACTTGGCTATAGCTGGTAGAGCACGATCTGTAATGTCCTTTATACCAGATAACATGCGTCCTGGTCCCATGCGCTCCACCAAATCACACATATGCTGGGCAGTGCACCTTTTAACGGCATTGTTCAAATGGCTGTGGGAAAATGAGGACTTTATTAGGATAGATCGTGATTGTTTTATTTTAAAGTCCAATGTTAACACAATTTTGTGTTATAAATGCAGATGTGCCTAGTTATTTAGTTTTAGATATTAGTTTTAAAGCACATAACCCTAAAAGAAAAACCCAGTTTGAAACAATTCCAATTTTGCAACAAACTAGAAAAAAAAACCTTCTTGATCCCAGAAAGTTATTACCCTACACTGAATATTCTGTTTTTGCAAGTATGCATCTAATAGCGGTTTGAACATCTGTACAGACTCTGATAAAACCACTTCTTCAGGCAGAGAATTCAACATCATTGTTCGTACAGTGAAAAAAAACCTTTCATTTGCCTTAGTGCAATAAAGAATGTAAGATTACATCCAGGTGAGTAGATATAACATAGTACAAAATGCTTCAAACTTAACAATATTAATAATGAATGACAGCATATATTCACAAGTAATTGAGAATGAACATATCATAATTGGGTTATTGCAGCAGCGATCTGTTGTTACTGTTTGTTGTATCATTAGTAAAATTTCAGTAGTGGTAGGGTGTTGGTTTAAGTCTGATGTACACGGAAATACGCACTAGACAAACCCTAGAAACTAGAGGGTCTGTTGTGGTTGGGGGGGAGGGGGGTTATACTACACTACCAACATTATATCCCTAGGTCAGTGTTCCACCCAAACGTTCAAGTTGGAGATGAACCTATTTTTATCCATTCTCCAACATGGTGTATTACCTAAAATATTTGTTCTTTTACTATATATAATTGTATAATTATATTTATATAATGTTCTCTCTGTAATGGCACAAGATGAGCTAAAACCAGCTTGAGAACTGAGCGGGGACCCACCGAAGGGCAGGCTATTTCAGCTGCTGCCTGTTCTCAGTATTATCCTCTTGCGACCCATTTTCTTACTCTCTTACAGTAGCAATACACAATTGTAATAGTTGGATATGCACATTTAATCAAATTCAATTTTGTAATTCCAACTAACATTCTCTTTAATGAAAATAGTTTCATTAGCTTAAGTCATCTCTTATCTAACTTAGATGTTTAAATTTGTATGAATGGTAAATATTAACCCCTTAAGGACACATGACATGTGTGAAATGTCATGATTCCCTTTTATTCCAGAAGTTTGGTCCTTAAAGACTTCTACAGTACTTGTTATAAAAGAATTTAATAGAATGTACATTATCCTTTGTATTCCATAGAACTGAATATCAAAAACGGACATTCCAGATTTGCGTTCTGAAATAGCAAACTCCATCACTACTTGTATATTTTATAACTCACCTGAGTCCTCCATTTAAAAGAGCTACAAGGGCGCGTACTGGAGTAACACTTTGCACCATGGCATCCAGGGCTTTATCTACGTCCTCTCGGATAAAAACATTTGATTCTCCGGCTTTGCGTAAAAGAACCCTAACACCGTTCTCGAGTTCGTGATCCATGTTCTTCTTCAGGTGGGTAAACATGTCCCCCAAGCACGCAATTGCAACACGAGACACACTGGAGCGTAAATTCTTCACCTAAACAGTAAGATGTGACAGTTATTATGCAATATTACTAAGGGCTTAATGCTAATAAAGTTTTTCCCAATGAATTCCTGAATATTCTTCCTTAATAACCTTTCAAATACTTTTACAGCCAAAGAAGTTAAGCTCACAGGTCTATAATTTTCAGGCAAGGATTTTAAACCCTTTTTTAAATATAGGAACGACATCTGCCTTCCTCCAATCCTCCGGTGCAACACCTGAAACAAGTGAACCTCTGTATTTAATCTTTCAAGATTCTTTTAGTTCCCCACTTAGCTACCTAAGTACTCATGGGTGAATACAGTCAGGCCCTGGAGCTTTATTTACATTAATTTTCTTTAACAGCTGTAGCACCTTGTCTCAAGTCATCCAATCACAAGTTATGCAAATTATATCTGAAAGTTTTCTGTAGCAATCTCTTGCCATAGGATCTTCATTAATATATACTGAAGGAAAATAGCTAATGAAGACCAGGAAAGGGCAGAAATTTTAAATAACTAACAGACCCATCTCTGTTTCCAGTGTACATACACAATGAATGCAAAAACAACCCCAAATTATTTTTTCTAGTTCTCATTTAACCACTTTAACCAGGATGCCTCTAAATTCCCTTTTCTTATTTTTAAAGCATTTAAATCGGACAAATCAATCTCTTGTTTTAATTCTCTACTAAGCCACATTGGAACATCCAACAAATATTAGAAAGGTACATTTCTCAGTATGTACCATTCGGGTAATAAATATGAAAGAAACAAATTGAAACCATTTATCCTCAGTGCACTCACATTCACAATACTGAATTGTTGTGCAAAAAAATTTTTTATCTGTTTTATTTCTATCATTAATATAGTGGCAGTACAGAAACAATGGGATGAGCTTTAGGAGTGGTCTTGTCCAGATACTCACCATGTAAATACTAGCATTAAAAAATTCTCTGCAAAATCAGACTTTATTGTTAGGACTGTAGTGAAATTGACCTCCATGTTTTCCTCACAGTATTTTGTGAAGAAAGCTGTACTGCCACTATAATAAGGAGATAAGAATTTACGAGTAAGTTAAACACCATAGCTCTGGAATTACAAGATGGTGTATGTGTTTCATCCTTAATTAATGAATAATCTGTGATAACAGTGCAATAGAACATTTTATTGATCGTGTCTGAAAGGGGATACAAACCATGGAACAAAATTCCCTCACTCCTTGGATGCCCTTTCTGTTCTTCCTTGGTCTTCCACGGGTGAAATGTTGCCATGAGATTTACCTTACTAGAACCAAACACTTTTAAGCAGGGCTTTAAGGAACACTATAGTCACCTAAATTACTTTAGCTAAATAAAGCAGTTTTAGTGTATAGATCATTCCCCTGCAATTTCACTGCTCAATTCACTGTCATTTAGGAGTTAAATCATTTTGTTTCTGTTTATGCAACCCTAGCCACTCCTCCCCTGGCTATGATTGACAGAGCCTGCATGAAAAAAACCCCAACTGGTTTCACTTTCAAACAAATGTAATTTACCTTAAATAATTGTATCTCAATCTCTAAATTGAACTTTAATCCCATACAGGAGGCTCTTGCAGGGTCTAGCAAGCTATTAACATAGCAGGGGATAAGACAATCTTAATTAAACAGAACTTGCAATAAAGAAAGCCTAAATAGGGCTCTCTTTACAGGAAGTGTTTATGGAAGGCTGTGCAAGTCACATGCAGGGAGGTGTGACTAGGGTTCATAAACAAAGGGATTTAACTCCTAAATGGCAGAGGATTGAGCAGTGAGGCTGCAGGGGCATGTTCTATACACCAAAACTGCTTCATTAAGCTAAAGTAGTCCAGGTGACTATAGTGTCCCTTTAATGGTCACAATTCTCATGGCAGATGATTTGAGTGTAGGGTCCATTCCATTTTCCATACTTTTGACATGTGTCGCTCTTGAGAGATTCCAACTTATGGCCTGGCCACAGAATGATTTGAGAAAATAGAAAGCCGTTTTTGACTCTCTTTTGGCATTCAAGGTTTAATTGAACCTCTTCCTCCTTGACCAACTCTCACCTATTTGAACATACTACATCACTAACAACTGTGCGCATCTTCTCAGACTGCAATCCACAACTTGAAAGATGTCATCCAAGTAGGCAGCTCAATCATCCAATTAGGATGAGAGAGAGAGGAGGAGGCATGATTTAATCTTACAACAAATCCAGAACACAGAGGACCACACCGATTGAAAAAGCCGTCTGGCAAAACGCGTCTCGGAGCATCAACAGGATTAAGGACTTTCCTTATATTATTGCTTTTATATAGTTTTTTTTATTTTTGCTAGTATTTTATACTTTAAAAAAATAAACAATTTATTGTAATCACCTGTTGATACCAGCATCTTGTGTTCCTGCTATTCATCCAGAAGGGTTTTGTGTCCCCTTTGTTTGACACATATACACTCAGAGCCAGGATTTAGGCTCTGAACCAGGTGAGCAATTTTATGCACTTTTTTGCCATCTGCACCAATATATATCGACATACTTCACCATATTCGGTTTATCATCATTTAAAGGTACAACGTGATCCTCGTTCACTGTTAAGGTTTCGTGTGATCCCAAACACGCCTGCCTAAGAGATCTGAGCCTGTCTAGTTAGGGCTCAGAACCATGTGAGTGGTTTCATATTCTTCATTATCATCCCACTATTATTTGTGATATATTACACAATATTATTGTTTACTCTATCCTGACGTATAGGTCGCCTTATGCGGACCAAGAGTGGGGTGAGTTCTCACTTTGAGCGCTCCACCTGTTGATTGGTTCTGGTTTATTAACCACTCCGTCTACCTTTATATCTGTTATGCTGTGTTAAGTCGTGAGAGGTTTACACATTGGTGGTAGCAGCACATTTTTTCCACTATAATATTTTTAAGCGCCTGTATACACAATACCTTTCTTTTGTGCAATCATCCAATTACACAGGCCAAATGTCTAGCCAAAGATATGTATGCATATGTGCACCCCAGTCAAACTTTGCTCCTACAATCCAACAGAATGAGGTATCTGTTGTAATAGGGAGTCAAACCCTTGTCTAGGAAAGAAGAAAATGTAGATGAAGATTTCAGTCTGTGCACCAGCTTTGGAATTGACAGTCATGATGGATTCAAGGCGAGATTCTAAGAAATTGTCAGTAAAGTGGGCAAAAGCAGAAATAAGACAGAAGGGATGATGAAGTGTGATGCCAGTGAGAACACCTAGAATACTTATAGCCCTCCTATTAGTTGCAAATTGCAATAAAGATTTTCTCTACATGTTCAAAGATAAAGAGGTATGGGCTCCCTCTGAAAAGATATTCTGTTCCTGGGTCTTTTAGTGCAGTCAACATCTAACCTGCTCAAAAAAACAAGTTATTAAATGAGCACAATAGGATCATTAACTAGTTGGAATGTTTCATTTGCAGTCGACTTTTTATGTGCGTCAAGGCGGAATCACATATCTAGACGATTTTACATCGTAACATCCTGATAGATTTTGGTTGTTTAAATTCTTGCCGCTATTGTCAGACTGCAAATCTCAGGAATCTTATTGAGTTGACTGCCTCTAGAATATGTAGCCAAATCAGGAATTGAAAGGCCTTTGAAATGGAAGATCATGATCTTCCATTTCAAATAGGGCAATGCTGGCCTTGAAAGATGACTGGTTTTTGTAACCTATGTTCGTGAGTGTGACTTTGAAAGTTGCATTCAATACCAGGTTTCTTATGGAAGCTATACGGTATACCCTCTTGAGAACCAGAACTGGACAAAATAAAAATAGGGGGAAAAAAAAAGCAAACACTTTCACTTATTCCAACAGACTTACTTTGGGATGAAAAGAAGAATGAAAAGGTCAGAGGCAACAGAAGTTCCAAGGGTCATACTCAGAATTATGGATTCTGCTTTAAATGTCATTCAATGACATGATTTTCTTTGTGATATTTTTTATAAGATCCATACCAAAATTCCTAGTTTCTTCATACCCGTTTGTTCAATGTGTTTTCCTCCCACTTTTCTGGCGTCAAAAAATATTTGTATATTTCAATTTCAAACCTCAGAGAAACAGCAGAAAAGTTCGATTTTGTAAGCCATTTGATTTTAAACCAAAGTAGGAGGTTTGGTCATCATACGGTCTGTTGTATTGTCTACTTTCTGAACCCCATGCATATGTTCTGTTACAGAAAATGGATTCTTTGTCTCATAAGTTGACGAGATAGCAATATTTCGTGTCTTGGGGCAGAGCCTTCTAAACAAATGTCTTTCTTTCTAAAGGACAACCAAAGTCTGGCTCAACTCATGGACAGCAGATTCACATAATGCAAACAACTGGAAATAAATTCTTCAGACACTTGTCTGCTTGTGTTATGGATTTGTCAAGTTATCATTGCTTCAGAACCTCACATTGGCAAATAAATTACATTAGATCTTTCCAATTATCCACCCACAAGACCATCTTCCAAGGAACAGATTTTCAGTGCAAAGCTGCATCTGCAGTCATATATTCCATGCTCATCCAATGATCTATGGAACACTCTTTTGCAGGAGGCTTCTGCCCATTTTCTGTCCATTGGGTCTTTCAGACCTGATACTTTAAATAATTGTTAAAGATGCAGGATGAGGAGAAATGTGCCAGTAGTATCCCTACCTCCACTGTAGGCAAATCTTCTCAACTCTCTGCTAATAGTGGTTTCTTTTAAAGTGTTTGGAAATGAAGGTCCTTTTCTCAGGGTTTTTCCTGCACCAATTCCAGGAGTTGGGAAAAGGGAAAGTTGTTCCGATGCGTTCTAGAGGGCTTAACTTCCTGCAGCATAGCTGAAACTGCTTTGATAAACCTATTCAGCTTGTCTGGTGGAAAACCTAGGTCCACACTTGATATTTCTGATAGAGTCCGAGCATTTGCAAGATTAGTCTTGGCTAGGAATTGGCCATTTTTGCTAAATGTAACCTATTCTTAAAAGTATCCATTGTAGATGAGTGAACAACACATCAAGTGAAATGGTAAAACCTATGGACCTAAATCTCAATGTGTCGTGGGCTAAAAGAGATCGCTTTGTCCCTTTTCATGGGAATTCTGCCAGTTTTGTGACCGTATCTGTACATGTTATTAGAGTGATAACATTCACTCACCTCATTAGCGATAGCAATGCTAACGTCATGGAGTCTCTCAATAACCACATCAGAATGGAAGGCACACAGTGATCGAATTATACCCAGTCCTTCAATCTTCTTCTCCCTGTATAATGACATTAATATCAAACACTCACGTCGGTTTATGTTCTCCAGATCTTCCACTAACATTGTGAATATAATGCATACAGTGAAGCGGATACAGGTATTAGCCTGTGATAGAATAGATTCTATCTGTGCATCTTTGGACCATTATAAAAATGGTGTATTCCACTTGTGTTTGCTCCTTCTCTTTAAGTTTTACTTATTTTAATGATTAATATTTTACAGCTGCGGGGGGGTGGCACTTTTATTTTCCCAGTTAGAGTTTAGGCTACACTGACCAGTTTTAGTGAATAAACCCTACTTTTCTCCACAATTTGTAAATTTATAATCCTATGTTAAAAGCTATGCTGCCTATGGCTGATGCTGAACAACAGAATTCTGATTGCTCACTTCTGAGTGTGAAAGTGTTCATATCATGTAGCGCACATGTCCTATTACTGTGCGCAACCTTTGTACAAGTGGATGCACAATACACAAAGTAAGCAATTCAGTCTTATAGATTATTCACAAACATGTTAAGATTTGGAAATTTTACTCAGAAAATAGGGCCTGGCCTGCAGCCTTACAGTTGTGTAACATACATTGAAGGCCATGAATGCAGCCTTGATGCACCGCTAACACTCAGTATGCATGTCAACAGAAATGTAGGCATTTGGCACCAGCTAACTATAAATGAAGCCTTGCATAATATCTCTATGTAAAGAAATTGTGTTTCCTGCTTGATTAAACTTATGGGTTTTTTCTTTGTGCAACATATGTGAAAAAGTTGAAGCACAAAAATAAGTTGATAGAGGGTGTGGGATCTGCAATGAACACTACATCCCACAGGGCATAACTTGACATTTATTATCCTTCACAAGGTAGAGGTTACACAACTATAAAATACAGGATTAGAGTAGGAGAAGATTTACCAGTCATCATCCTCTAAGAGTCTAAAAGCCTCCGACATTGAGCTTTCAGGCCTGGCAAGCTCCTGTATTCCTACAGGATCCATTAACTCTGAAGTGCGGCTTGCGGATGATCTCTTGTCTTTATAATGGCTTCTCTGCACTGTAAAGATTCAAATAACACACTCATTTAAAATCCACAACAAAAGGTATTTTACTTCAGTGAGAGATCACCTGACTTGTTTGGGATTTAAATAATTTCCCTTCCAAGGTATGCCAGTAGATTTACCTTATACATTTACAGTCTAAAGTCTAGTTACCTTGCCAGTTCTCCATTATGGGGAATAAACTCAACAGTTTCCAAAAACATACAAATTAACTAAAAAAACAAGCAGTGTTCAGCTTTAAGAGTGAGCTTGCAAAGGTTATGCAAAAACCTCTCCTACGGAGCCATTCCAATCTTAAAAAAATATATATTTTTTGCAAAACTAAAACCAAAAAACCAAACAGATGATAAAAACTAAAATAAAATCATTAGAGTAATTCAAACAAACTTCATATAGAACAATCTATTTGATTAGCATAGGATGGAATGACAGAGAGAGAAAATGCATGAATGTTTAGGGAGGAAAAAAAATTTGGTTTTATCCCCAGAGTAACTTAGCATTCCGTGACCATCCCTGCAGGTCTTCTCCTTGTTGCTGTGGTAACCAGGCAGGTTGCCTTAGGAAAGAAGATCGGCCTTCGTATTAAGTGCTATAGGTCCCCATAAAACAGTCTTCAAGCTGGCCACTCATAGCTTAGCTTTGTGGGTAAAAAATGGCACTAACAGGCAGACCCATATCAGAAAGAAAGAGTGAAATGGCTGCAGGACTAAACTTTCAGCTGCTTTCTAGCAGAATTACAACCCCAGTAATGAGTACTACAACTCTAGTAATGACACAATTTGACCCGTACTGATTAAAGCACTCATTGAAGGGACCATCTTTGCGCCAGAACTATATTAAGCTGTAATGATTGTACACCAGGAGGGACACATCTCTGAGCACCATTTTCAGTTTTGTGAAGGTTAAACTTGTAGACAAATAAATATAATGGGGGCACCCCTATATATGTGAACCAGACACAAGGCATTATTGTTTATTCATAATCAAAGTTTCTTACCAATACTTATTTTTCCCTTTACGCGTGGTGTGTATCGTTATCTATTCCTAAAATCCATTAAAATACACATCCACAAACCAAATTTAATGCTATAGTTTCCCAGTTTAGCTCTCCACTAAAGGGACACTATAGGCACCCAGGCCACTACAGCTCATTGCAGTGGTCTGGGTGCACTACAGTTCTATGTTTACATTGCAGCACAAAGTTCAATAGGGACATTCTGCCTCCAGTTGCTATCTACCAGACAGCAGCCAGAAAGCACCTCCAATGGCTAATGGACTTTGGATAACTGACGCTGGACATCCTCATGCTCTGGGTGAAGGAATCCAGTGTCGGCAGTGTCTGATTTCCCCAACCAATAGCATTGATATTTTGCAATATTTTTTTATTATGGTTTTAATATAAAAATGCAATGAACAACAAGACAAAATGAATGGGACATCTAATATCATTTGTCTGCCTTTTCCCCCCTAATATGGCCGTCATGTTTCCCCTTTTCCCCTATGAATATGGCTGTTGCCATTCTTACTTAGTTTTCATTATTGGTATTTTTTTTTTGTAAGTGGGAGATGACCAGCTTTGCTTTAGGACGTCGAAGGCTGGGCCGTGCTCACCGACTTTTGGCTGACCACTCCCCTTAGTGTTGACGTCGGCAGGTAAACCACGCCCACTGACGTTTTGTTACGACTATTACTTAAGGGGGTTAGTCACGCCAGCCGACGCCTCTTAGATGGCCAGTCTCTATTTTCCTAATGTTGATGTCAGCAGGTTAATCACGCCCGCCGACGCCTTGGTTACACTACAAGCCCCAAAATGCTTAACGACCATTGAGCGCGACGCACAAATCGTGCGTTTCAAGTGTTTCGGCGATATGTTATTATTAACTTATAAAAACATTGCATTAAAACGAGAGTTAGATATTTGTGTTTTAAAGTTATATTGCTGTATTGAGACATTTTTATAGGTATTTTAAATACGTAATTAATTACTTTTTTAACATTGGAGATAGACCGGCTGCGGTCGGTCAAATGTGACTTCCAGGAATTTCACGAACCCCTGCTCTGATCTGGGTGATTTTTGGATATGTTGTTCACCCAGATCAAGGCTATCCAGGGATGTAATATTGTGGGGATATGTTGAGTTTCGGTGTGTTTTCTATACTTTGGGGAAAATGTGTTTGTTTCTGCCTGTGGATAATTAGGTTATTGTATTAGCTATTTTAATTATATCCCAGGGAGGGGAGGGCTTGTGTGCTGTATGTGGGAGTGTAGGACATTGTTGTATTGTTTTCAATGGTTTATGACCCTTGTGTGCCTGTGTACCATTGGTCCAGGGGGTGTGCCTCTGACCTGAAAAACTGTATAAATTGTGAATGCTTGCTTGCATTAAACAGACCTGCTTTACCCCTTTATGAAGTCTTGGCTCATGTTTGGGGGATGGGATAACCACACTCTTGGGGATTGCTATAATCACAATACTCCCCTGAGTATAAGCTCTTGTAAGAGCTTGTTCCTGCTACGCTCTCTGGAGTAGGAGAGGTCTACCCACTGGAAGCTGGATCCTGGTCTTGGGTCCAGAGTGGGTGGAGGACGGCGAGACCCCGGCGCAGCTGCATCGCTGGAAGTGGGGTCTGCAGTGCTTATGGTGTCTGGTGGAGTGCTTGGCGTCCTCGGCAAGCACTAGGAGCATCGATTGGCGGAGGTCGGAGTGCCAGCGGTCCATCACACAGAGGATGGAAGATTTTGCAACCGCCCACAATGGCCTGGCAGACAAATTACAAGTACTGGAGGACATGCTGAAAGCACAAAGGTGCAATATCGCTGACCTGGAGGACAGATCCCGGAGGAACAACCTCCTCTTCAAAGGTATACCAGACACTGTCCAAAACCCAGACCTCTCCAACTATCTGATGGATCTGTTCCAAGAGCTGATACCAGGCACACACCCTGATCTGCTAGTGATAGACAGGGTCCACCAACTCTGCAGACCCAGCCACAGTCGCGCGAGATGTAATAGAACACATCAATTTTTTCCACATGCGCATCACCAAGGCCTGCAGAAACACTGCACTCCCTGAACCAATCAGCACCATCAAAGTTTTTTCAGACTTCAAATTGCATCATATTTGCTGACAAGTCATTGTCACAGATCACTACCATGCTCCGACCAGTCTTAAAGATGGGGATACCCGGCGAAGCTACTCATCCAGAAGCAGGGGGTGATCCACGCCATGGCAACACAAAAGAAAGGCCTTCAGAAGTTGAAGGACTGGGGTATACCATTTGCCAGAACTCTCTCCAGCCACCCCGGCTAAGTCCCCAGGCTGTTAGCAGAATGGTCCCAAGCCTGAATGCATTGTTTATATTATATATGCCTCGTATAACAGTTTTGTAAGGTTAACCAAATGTCTAGATCCCTACGTTTTCGGAGATCTGTTTGAGTTTACAATGCAAGCGTCAGTTTCCGTATAACATGACTGTATAGATTTACTGTCTACTGTGGGTGTGCTAAGACCCTTACCGCTACCCGGCTAGATATAGACACTGCACGAGAAGCTCCTTAAACGGTCATGCCACCAGAGCGAATTGACACCAAGAGCTTTTGTGCTTTCAGACTAAGTCAGTCCATATAACAAGCAGCCCTCTGACCTGAGGTATCCCACAAAACAAAATATACAAATTAAAAAAAAATCTAAAAAAACAAGCATAGTGCTGAACAGGAGCAGTGGAACTGAGGTATTACTAAACAACCCTTTCGCTACCTATAGCTCCTATTGGGCCTTACCAACTGAGCAACTCAGAGACCTGGAGCAGCTCAAGGCCACCACCCCACGATCAGTGTCTGGGCTTCCCATGACACGTCACGGCTCAGACCTTCTGGTCTCTATTTCGGTTATTGTTGGTGTTCGGTTTTCACCTTCCCGTATTATTCCACCTCCCCTCCCCTACCAGGCACCATTGGGTACTGGGGCGACCACCCACCTCACCTGCCCATCATATACCCATAATACGAGATCCACAGATGCCCCAGAGGAGACCTGAGAGATGCTCACTGATCTTTGATTTTATACAATATGAAAATCACGACCCTTACTGTTAAGGGGCTTAATATCCCAGATCAACGTAGACTTTTATTCAGGGATTTAAAGAAAGAAGGAGTAGATATCGCCTGTATCCAAGAGACGCATTTATGTAAAGACCATACCCAGTCTATCTTCAATAAACTGTACCCAACCCCATTTCATTCTCTCTCCATAAACAAGACGAAAGGGGTTTCTATCTTTATCCATAGGGATGTAGCCCTGACACTGCAACAAAAGATTATAGACCCACAAGGCAGATACATTATCCTCATAGACCTATGCTTACTTCCCTAACTCTGCACACTACACTTTGGTGACTGGAGTCATTGTTGAAAACAATATCTCCAATCCCTCCTTCTCACTATTGACGAGGTCAAATCCGGTGGCTTACTCCTCTGAGGGAATTTCAATTACATCCAAACACCTACACTTGTCTCTTTCTACGTCCAGTGAGGCGGGGTGTGGAGTCAACTGTTCGCCACGTGCAAGGCCCTAACCAAATTACTTGCACAATATGGACTCTATGACGCATGGCGCACCCTACACCCCACAGAAGCAGACTAAACCTTCCACTCTATTGTCTATGTAGGTGTAGGTGTTGTGGACTCTAGTTTCTTGGACAATACCAAACTGGCCCAGCTGTCGGACTGTACAATAGGAGAGATCACATGGTCTAACCATGGCCCGGTCCACTTAGTCATACACAACAAATTTCAATTTAAGGCTACGGGACACTGGCGTCTCAACAAGTCGCTGCTGTCCGATGGTCCGTTTCGTGAGTCAGTTCAGTCTGCATTGACGGACTACTTCCGGAACAATGAGGCGGGCGAAGTAACAGAAGAGGAGGTGTGGAATGCTCACAAGGTAGTGGTCAGAGGGCTGTTTATTAGGAGATCCTCCTACCTCAAAAGACAAAGCCATGCCAGACTGACAGGTTCCTATAAAAAATTGGCAAAAAACTTTCGGCACAAAGTAAGACACAATCTACACAGGCACTACTGGCCGAGATTAATGCCTTACATACGACCATATCCACCCTACAGGCGGAAAAAAACAACTGCCTCCTACATAAACTGAAGAACACTATCTACCACACCTCAGGCAAAGCCACCAAGTGCTTTGCGACTAGGCTCCAAGCTAAGATGGCGCAGTCCAAGATCCCCCATATCTAGAAACACATCGAACCCCAAGCAATTAGTTGGGTGTTTGTAGGTTGTATAGTTTATTGTAAAAATCTGCAAAGCGACACACATATAACCCACATTACACCGTTGGATATCGAGCGATACCTTAATAACATTGTAACGGATCACCTGGCACCCCGACTGGGTACCTCCGTTGAAGGATGCTCCTAGCACTTCCTGAGGACTCCAAGCACTGCAGCAGACACCAAAACCACCAAACCGTAGGAGCATATGAATGCTCTCAAGCATGTGAATGTTGTATACAGCCGAATAGGAAAAACCATGCGAATAGGTTTACACTCCTAGCAATCAAACTGGAACAGCATACAATAAATCCTAACCCAATAATGAGACGACACTTCACTTTGAGGGTTAAGCAGGAACTCTTGTGCTGGCACACCCAGCCTGGTTTTTATTACAGTCTTTCACATACAGGACCGCCCACAGGGAGGTATAAAACAACCAATCACATATCAGTTACATCCCACATATTCCCTCCCCTTATCCTGAGAGGAAACTCAATTACACATACAGTTAAAACATACTTTCTACCCAACTTTCATAACTTTAAAACCATACATCACATTCACATAAAATTACATATTCACAATCAATCCATTCAGGGGAACAACATATTAATAAATGGCATGAATCCGACCAGGGGTTCAAAAGTTAGTAAAAGTATCTTTTGGGCCCTGGCTGGCACATGACTATCTGGCTCAAACAGGTTTTACAGAGCCCTCTATCCTGGAGACAATGGGGGAAAGTAATCCAATTATCCAGGGATAGAGGCAGACTCCATTGAGCACATGGTTGCAAAAAGACATAAAACACTTTAAAATACATAAAGTCACCTTTTACACATAACACACAGACATTTCACATATCCCCAGATAGCTGGGATCTGAGCACACAAAACTACCGAATAGCGCTCAGATCCTATTCACACAGTTCAATTGCCATGGAGCCAAAGTCTTTAACTACACGAATGGGCTCCATGGCATAGCTATCTGGGTTAACACATTCACATAAAGGCAAGAGGCGGGCAAGCAGCCCCCTCCAAGGACACGGGGCGAGGCCGGTTTCGCCACAAACATCGCACTGCCTAGACTTACGGAGGAGCAAACATGATCTCTCCTACAGCCTGTAATCATCCCAGAAATCATACAGACTATCAGGCAATTGTCTCCGGAGAAGTCCCCAGACACCAATGGCCTCTCCAATCTTTATTATAAAGCCTTCAGCACCATTCTGACACCACAACTTCTGAAGGTCTATCAGACAGCCACTGAATCAGGGCTACTACCGCCCAAAATGCTCCTAGCTATGATAGTTACCATCCCCAAACCTGATAAAGCCCCTGATGCATGTAAAAACTATAGCCCCATCTCCCTCCTCAACACGGACGTGGAAATTTATGCTAAGATCATTGCCAACAGGCTGGTCATCATGGATTAGGTGTGGTATGATTGGGTTCAGACAGGCTTTGTGTTGGGCCGCCAGGGACTAGACAACACGCAAACTTACACTGATAATGCGGGAGCATGGGGGGGTCGGAGCAAGGTGTGCTTCTGCTGGCCCTGGATACAGAGAAGGCCTTTGACCGCCTCCGCTGGCCCTTCCTCAGGCAGCTGTTGGACAGATATGGCTTCCCATCTCAGGTAGTCCAATATGTATTTGCACTATACTTCTCACCCTTAACACAAGTGATTCAGTTGTGATTCCTCTCCCCCACATTCCGAATCACGAATGGAACGAGACAGGGGTGCCCCCTCTCCCCATTTCTCTATGTCCTTGCCTTAGAACCCCTACTGCATCTTATCAGGCAGAACCAGACCGTACATGGAGTACGACTAGGAGATAAAATAAGCACCTTTGCCGATGTTGTTCTAACCTGTTATACATTTCAAACCCAAGGGAATCCCTTCCCACCATGCTAAACATAATACAAACCTACGGGTGGGTCTCATACGACTCAGTAAATGCGGCCAAAGCACAGGCTTTGCCTATTGGTATCCCGACCTCCCTCATCACCATCCTTACCCCAGCCTACAAGTTTGATTGGAGAAAAAAACTCCATAAAGTACCCAGGGTTAACAATTACAAAAAAAACAAGCATACCTAATGGCTGCAAATTACATAAAAGTCTGGAACAAATGTAATCAACTGTTGAAACAATGGGCAGCACTTTACTTGACTTGGACGGACCGCATAGTAGCAATAAAAATGTCCATCCTGACGAGGTTGTTGTACCTGTTCCGCACCCTCCCGCTCCGCCTACCCCCGTCCTATTTTAAGGCAATCCAGATAGACACATGGAGATTTTTATGGGCAGGAGGTAAAGCATGAGTTGCCTTTAAACTACTACAAGCCCCCAAGAACCTGGGTGGGCTAGCACTACCCAACATACAGGCAAGCGGCGGTCCTATCCGCTGCCGTACCCCATATTGTTTCTGCGTCCAGACCACAATGGGTTATCCTAGAGAGAGACCTCTTGGAAGGTCATGAAATCACTAATCTGCTTTGGACACTGAAGCAATACAGACCAAATATGACCTCCTGCCCCCTCAGGTCCAGCTCCTGTTTTAAATCTGGGACAAGTACAGCCCCAGACTTGGTAGAACCCCCACCCTCTCCCTGGCGATCCCGCTCAGAGCTCTGCCGTACTCTAACACTATATTTAAACCATTGCCCTGGCATAGTAGGTGCGTAATGCACCTTTATCACCTGTTTGAAGGCAACAAACTACTAGACTATTCAAGTCTAACCACTAAATACTCCCTCCCACAGTCCTCATTATACTCCTACTTACTCCTACTTACAGTTGAAATCCTACCTGTCCAAAGTACTGAGACATTCCTCTAACACAAACCCTACTACTCCCAGGTTGTCATAATATTCAGTAGTAGTCCGCCGGCAGTCTTATTAGATCAAATAAAGGGGAACATTACTCAAATTAAAAATACAAATACTTTATGTTTTATTTATTCGATTTATAATAAAATTTTAAATAGAATAAAATACTGTCCTACAGGAGTCCCAACCCTACGTGTTTTGTCTGACACTTCTGACTTCCTCAGTGATAAAGTGAAAGTGAAAAGTCCAGTCTCCTGTGTATCCCAATGGAGATACCCCAGCACATCATTTTGTGTAGAAAGAACCCCACGAACAAGGGGATTCTTACGAATCCAACCCCAGTCTATGCAACCTGGTACTTTCGTAAGGTTTATCCCTTGAACGGAGACCGACCGCAAGGCCAGAATATGTGGAACTGATTTCGGCTACTACCACCTGGGCAGTCGGTCATACGAATACATCCATATAACTCCCGAACCCGTGGTCAGATCTGGGTGATTTTTGAGTATGTGGCTCACCCAGATCAGGGGATGTAATATTTAGAAGTGTATCTCTGGTATTAGGGGTACATCCAGAAAATGGGAAAATATGTGTCCTGTATAATGGGATTATGTGTCATGCTGAGTGGAGGAGATGGTGGGGTGGTAACTCTTGTATGATTGGTTTACTGTATAATCTTTCTAGGTGTCTCCCTTGCATGTGAGAAATGCTTAAAAGCGGTGTATGTGGAATAAATCTTCAGTTCTGCTCCTGATACTGTGTGTCGTCCAGTTATTGGGAATCGTGATGGGATATTATTGAATTATTTTATTTGCTATTGCTGCTGTTCATCCTGGATTAATTTCTTGTTCCTGCATTACTATTTAATAACAGTGGAGAAGTCTATGGAATACTAGTGCTCCGCTACAATAGGCAATCACTCCGAGGTTGTAATAATCTCAACTCAAACTGATGTTTTGATTGCAACCTGGTGACAAATCAGTTAGGGACATCCTCTTTAATATACATAATCATAGATTTGCCTCAGCATTAAACTACTGAGGAAGGCTCCAAGGTATACAGCCCCAACCATTCACTAGCTTTTACACCACCACTGAGGGTGTTTTAGACCAGATCTTAATCCCCTTTCTCCCCATAGAGAAAACAAAAACAGAGATCAGGGTGAAGGGATAGGACTTGTGCACTGGTCAGCTACATTGTGAGAGCTAGTTAGGCAAGTAAAACATACCCTACGCGTATTTCCCTAACATTCATTTAGGCAGCAGCCAATGTAAATACAGTCCTTTTTTTTCAGTTTATCAGGGGCAAATATTACCTTTGAGGGACAGCCACTTGATCTAAGGATTTCTAAGGCCAACTCAACTTCCTGGAGCTTTTTGGTATTTTCACACTCCGAGATGATTTTGATCACTCCTAAATGGATGAGGGACGTTGCACTGACTCAGTGAATCTCTAAAAGGAGATGCTGATTGTTGGTAAATCCACTGCTTCCCCATAGGGCATTGGAGGGCTAGTGTGCATGCACACTTAATGAGACAGCTGCTCTTCCTTCCCTGTCTGAGGTCAACTTGTTCACAGGCCCATAAATCCAGCTAGTCACCACTAAACTATTCCTTTGGCTGACGTTTAGTGCTGTTACTCCAACACCAACACCAACTGGGATGTGATCACGAAATTTCTGAAATCTTTGGAGACTTGAGGCAGCTGCTAAGGTAAGGTTAGACATTACAAGCAGATCTGCATTGGAAAACATGCAGTTGACGTGCTGAGCACCGTGGGCATTAGTAAAATAGGCATTGTGCAAAATGAGTCTGGATAGCAAACAAAATATGTCAACCCTCTCTGTGAGGGTTAACATATGAGCCTGATGCTTGAATAGCAAAGAAAAAAAAGTTACCTGCACTCTTCCCAAATCCCTATACATTTTTATACAAATGGAGGTTATTTTGTTTCTCCAATTGCCATGAGAGAATTTAGCCTGCCTGCCACGTCAAGGCAGACCTCTCAGGTGAGCCCTACACTAACCTTTCATCCTGCTTCCTTCAGCTTCTGGCAGAGATATCACTTTCTGTCTCAGAAATAAAAAAAAAAAATTATATACACCCCTATGTGCTTATTAACCCCTAATAAGGAACACATGGGATGGGCGGCAGCATTGTAACATAGCTGTGTGATACAAAAGTAAATACAAAAGTCCTGCGCAGCAGCAACAACCATAGTACACATTACTTCTAGAAACCTGACACAGCCTTGGATAGCAAACACTATAACAATGGATTTGCATTTGCTAAATGCCCTACCTGATGTCCTCTTCAGACTGGATGCTCTCCTTAAGGATGGAGGACTGCCGACCCATTCCAGGTTGTCAGATGCCGATTTATGTGCTAAATAAAATAAGACATTTACAAAAAAATGTTTAAATAAAGCAGTTGCCAATCATTTAAGAGAATCCATTATCTTTTTAGCTAGATCTCGACTTACGCCAGTAGGAGTATTAAACAGAATATGAAATTTTTCATTTCCAGCATTTTCTATGATGAAATAAATTACATAAATACATGTTAAAATGCAACCTAGTAGTGAGCACCTGTAAATCACTTTTTTTTTATTTTGCAATATGTATTTCGCACTATTATTCACTCTGTTTATTTATAAAGTTTATTTTTTATTTTTGGGAATTCCATTATTACATTTGGAGCGGTAACAGTAGGCTGGATACCTTACGGGATATTCCAAATATAAATGACCTCAAATAAAAGGATGGTAGAAACCTTGATTTGATGATTTATCAAGATCTACCGATATCAGACAGGGATTATACAGTCTTTGCCTTACCCAGCAGAGCTCTTGGGTAGCTCTGGAACAGATGAAAGACAGCATAATCCCTGTCTAAGGATATAGGTAGATCTTGATGGTAGAAACATTGGTTTGATGGTTTATCCTTTTATTTGAGGTCATTTATATTTGGAATATCCTGTAAGGTATACAGTCTACTGTTACACTATTACATTTGGCACTGTGTTTCTCTCGTTCTATTTGAATATAGCAAAATGCAGGGACTTGCCTTCAGTTAGCGACGGGCCAGGATCGGTATGAGACAGTCGTTCCCGTGGAATCTCTTCTTTCCTATCAGATCCCTTGTAGTCTACCAGTTCTTTGATGCTGGGCTCTCTCTTCAGTCTCATTTTGTCACGAGCTGATTTTGAAATGGTTACTTTGACCTGGAAATTTTTTTAATTTATATAATAAATCAATACCAATTCAAAATACCCACTAAAAGGGCACTGTAACATATTCCCCATTGTCCAAACCCATCCCTAAACTTGCAACAGAGGGGGAGTCTGAAGATATGGACCAGTTATATCAGGGCTTGACAAAGTAACAAAATGTATTCTCTAATTTATTTGGAATCTAGGAGACAAAAAAAAAAGGTTAAACTTTGCTAGTTTAAAAAAAACCAAAATACTGTCTCCTAATTTACGAGAAATTCTTCAAGGGACACTATATAACCCGTCCCTGTATCCTTTTCAATTACATTAGTCAGTAATCTGTAGTGATTCTAAACACCGGAACAGTGTAAATGCTGCATTTTCAGAAAAAAGGCAGTGTTTACATTGCTACCTAGTAACACCTCTAGTGTCAGTCACTCAGATGGTCCCTACAGAGTCCTGTGTCAGTGCTGCACATTGTGCAGCACCAATGATCTGCATGGAGGCGCTGAATGTTACCCAGAGAGAACATGCGCAATATCCTCCCAATGCTTTTCTATAAGAAAGTATTGCTTAAGCTAGATTATAAAGATTGAGGAGCTCAGCCATGGAGGCAGGGACCAGCACAGCATGGGGGGAAAAAAGGTGAATGATCGGAGGGGGGCAGGTACCTAAACTGACAGACACACACAAATTGACATTTTCAATTGTAATCCAGCCAGTATACCTTTGGGAGAGTTGAATGGATCCTTCCCTGGGGTCCAGTGGGGCTGCACCCTCTTCCTGCACGAGAGGAAGCAGTAATCTACCTGCAATCCCTCTCTGACGTCACTCCGGCCTCAGCATCACTACATATTCTAGCAGCATCACTATACAACGCGAGGAAACAGAGGAGCTGCAGGAAGATTACTGCTCTCTCACGCGCTGCCTTAGCTGGCCGCCTCCATGCAGCCAAGGGCAACACTTCAGCCAAAAGACTAGACATTTAACCCCTGGTGCCTGGGGTTTGTCAGTCGCCATGGCATCTGGGAATTGTTGATCCCTGAGTTTTATTATTTAGGTTATTCCTGTAAATAAAATAAAAGCAGCTGAGCTCACCTCACTCTCTGTGGTGCTATTGGTCTGCTGTACAGCCCGTCCATAGATACCAGCCAGAGGCTGAACGCTTTGCTTCACGTTACCAAAATCGCTAGGAGCTGCGAAGGAAGACTGGCTGTGTGTTTGGGAAGACGTCAGAGGAGTATCAAACACACCTTGAAAAATAAGAGAAAGTGACGTTAATGAAACCAAAGATTACCTTATAGAAAAATTGGTGGCCCCTCTTGAATTACAGTAATCCGTATGTAGATAATAGAGCTTGTAGTGTATACAACAGCAGAGAATCATGGGAAATGTAGTTTATGAACGAGTGAAGAACTGCATACTAATATGACAGAGGGAAGATGAGTATTCTGCTCTCCCAGCTCCCTCCTTCCAATGAAAAAATCATTGTTCAGAGCTGCTACACATGGGTTACGATTTTGTCTAATTTAAATCATTGGAATGTATTGTCACCATTTCATCTCACCACAACTTTAATAGAAGAGAAAGAAAAAAACACGTAAATGAGAACACTGCAAAATATGATCTGGAAATCAAGACCGAAAATAATGCAGTGTTCTCTGGGAGTGACAAGGACACCCTTTGGCATTATGGCGGTGTGATCATGAAACATAATGCATTAATTTCTCTGAGATTTTATCCATCTGTGAGTTAAGGCAATGTCCACACCTTTTCCGATAATGGCTACAGAATCTTCTGCAAGGAAGCTGCTCAATTCAGTGTCACAAGCGCCAAGCAGCTGAAAATTTGAATATGACCCAGGGATTCCTGGAGATAAAGAAATAGAAATCAGATTTTGTATGTTAAATAAGAAAAAATGTGTGTATATAAATAAAAGTATATAAATATATTAATTTTAAAAAAATAAATAAAAATAAAAATCGACTGAATCACTATTGGACTTGTGTATGTCTTTTTGTTAAGTTTGTGTTTTAAAGTGGAAGTATTTGTATTTATGTAAAATCTACATAAGTTGTTATGGTCCCAAAGTGTCCCTTGAAATGAGAGCCATATTTGGTTTATTAAAATAAAGCTGTTCTGGTGAGAATAGGTGCCTGTGATTTAGCTCACCTTCAAGCACCAGATTCTGCACTTTGGGGTTAAATTGTTCATTTAAACAGTTTAAATTAGGTAACAGTGCAAGAAGGTCCCTGGGCACTGACTTCAAGCAGTTAATTATGCTGTTATGGTGCCAAGAGATTTCCTTTAAAAAGTCATCAAGGCAGCAGGTTTTAAGTGGAAACACTGTTTATAGTACAGCACAATGTAAAAGCATTACACTGCCTGCCATTGACAACGGCACTATTACGTCACACTTGGGGGATCTTTACTTGCAAGATACTGTTAATTTCAGTCACGCTAATCATGGGTGTTATAATTCGAAGGAGCTACAGTCCACAGCATGTTTAAAAATGCCCAGTAACCCCAAACTAGCACGTGGTGCTCATTAACCCGCAGCATTGCCATTTTGCCGAGACACCATAATGGGTTGTTATTACAGCAATATTACCGTCAGTTTTTAATAGAAACCTGCATTTTTATCTGCAAGTCAAAAAAAAAAAAAAATAAAGCTTGCTTTACTTAAGTGTTTACTGACTCAACATTTTTAGAACAAAGTTATTACACAGTTTATTGTAGGCGCTTTTTCAAAAGGGAGACAAAAAAAAGAAATACGTTTGAAAAAAAGGTTTGACTGAGGCTCTTGTAGGTTGTACCAAAAGGTTTAAGGTCTTATTAATTTTGGGTGGATATATTCTATAGCACAAAAAAAAAAAAAAAGTTAAGAGCTCTGCTCAAAAAATCTATCTCCAACACAGACAAACTGTAAAATAATGCTTTTTAAAGAACACTTGTTACTGCATGAAAATGTAAATATGTTATGATTCCTGTGAAGCTTCAGAGCTTAGTGTGATCTTACTCATTGATTCAACCACTGGGTGGAGTGGCAGAACCAGTTTCCAGCCATTACAAGTCAAAAGAACACACTAACTTGAAAATTATCATTTTAACTCCTTAACCATTTTAGATTCAGTACCTTAGTTTTAAATAAAACCAGCCCTGTACTTTATCACAGGTGAATTTCAATCTGCTCTGCCTCTTCAGAGATCATCAATATGGACTATCTCTGTCTAATCCAAGGCAGTGTGCTCATAAAATCCAGATGCTGTGCGTGATGAGGAAGCGCCACTATTGCCCATCAGAATGCAAATATTGTATTTCTCAAACTGTGTACTTTGTCTAAGACATATTGCAAACTGACAAGGTGTTTGAAAAACAATATGTTCCATTTCTTACATGTTTCTTTAAGCAATAACCTTTTACCTACTTTCAGTGCATAATATGTTTACGCCATTTTGTTCCAGATGAAATACAATAACAATAATGCATAAACAAACTACAAGGCTATGCTACAATACTTTCAGTACAGAATAAGATGCCATCTTGTCCTATTTAGGGTTACCAGAGTATAAAGTCTGTAGATCTTTATCCAAGTCTGGGAATTTCCCATGATGTGTACACCACCTTACATTTTAGTTATGGCCTTGTATTTTTGCCAAGTTAAGGGAGGTCCTAAATTGAATAACGTAAAAAAAAATAACTTTTTCATATGTGAACTACAGTAACCTTAAGGTATAAATATGTGTACCTTTTAAATGTTAACACAGGAAAGACATCTTACAATGTCAGAGAGGCTGACATGATGACATGTTCAGGAGGGTATGTTAATCTATTAAAATATTGCAAGCATATAGTTTAATCTTATGCTATTTTTTTTTTTAATAAAGTTTTGTCTTTTAGATATTTTATTCCTTCCAAGACAATCCTCCTTTTATATTGTATTCTCAATTATTTATATATTTTAAATAGAGGATCTCTTACGAACTATATAATATTATGGCTAAAGAAATCTGTATGGTTAGCCTTGCTAAGTTCTATGCTTTAAGACGGTATAGTGGTAAATAAGGGAACCAGCTGCGGTTACACTATGAAAACTATTAATTTTTTTTTTTTAAATGTAAACATTCAAGCACTGGCTGACAGCCTGAACTGCACCAGGCGTTTGGGTAAGTCAATGAATATCACTTAAAATAGGGACCAAGATAACATGCAAAAGACATCTAACCTCTCGTAGGTTTAACAGGCTTCGGAGGGTCTTTGGACGGATATCTCAAGGGACCAGGAGAAATTTGTTTTAAATTGTCATCCTCTGTGTCCATATCACTGTTTCTGTAGCTCATGCGCTGACCAATGACGGTCACCGGCTTCTCCATGGTGTTGAACCCTGTGTAACAGACAAAATGTCAACAAACAAACAAGTTACTAAGAAGGTGACAATTCTGGTTGCTCATCACATGTCTGAACCAAGAGTGTGAAATGTTAAGGCCATATGGTAAAGTCATCAATATGGCAATTTTACCTTCTGCTATGAAGCTGGAGATTTCTGAATCTTTTCAAATAGTCCTATTTTTAATTTGGTGAAAACGAGCTTCAAAGAGTTGGAGTAAGAATGATCCAGTATCATTTAAATTTAATGTATTTAACGTCACCTTGATCACTGGATGAGAGGATAATATGTTATTTGCTGATGGAATGTTGTAGTAGGAAACAGAGAGGAAAATTGTTCTTATTAAATTATCTCTGTACCCAATGAGATGGGACGAGGGAAGGATGTGTGACTGCATGCCTAACTGCTCGCAATTCTTAATGAAAGGACAGAATGCTTCAGATTGTGTGAGTTGGGTGACATTATCCACACATACCGTAAATAACACATACCGTAAATAGCGCCGTACACAATAAAGCTGCAAAGTTTAAAATAACGGACTACTCCGCACTTTCAGCCAGATACTGGAACACACCTGCCACAATGCCAATGTGCCCCATTTTTGGCAGGTCCTATCCTAGCAACTTATGCCTGCGCTTATGAGATTAAGACACTTACTTGGGAAATGCTCCCTCCTAGGACTCTCTGCTGGGGAAGCATTTCCCAAGTAGAGAGTCCTAGGAGGAAGCATATCCCTAGAAGGATTGGACTGGAAAGGATAGGATTGAACATCTCCAATCACATGAGTTTGAAGATCAGAGACAACATGGGTTTACTTCAGGGAGATCGTGCCTAACTAATCTGTTGATTCTTTTGATTGGGTAACTAAAATTTTAGATCAGGGTGGTGCAGTAGACATTGCTTACCTAGATTTCAGTAAGGTTTTTGACACTGTTGCACATAGAAGGCTTATCAATAAACTGCAATCTTTAAGTTTGGATTCCAATATTGTTGAATGGGTAAGGCAGTGGCTGAGTGACAGGCAACAGAGTGTTGTAGTTAATGGAATATATTCGAAGCATGGGCTTGTCACCAGTGGGGTACCTCAGGGATCTGTACTTGGACCCAGTCTCTTTTCTTCTGTTTTTATTAGTGAGATTGCAGAAGGTCTTGACGGGAAGGTTTGTCTTTTTATGTGTAACAGGGTTGATCTTCCAGAAGGGATAAAACAAATGGCAAATGATTTAGGTAAACTAGCAAAATGGTCAGAATTGTGGCAGCTGATAGTTAACCCCTTAGTGACCGCGGACATACAGGATACATCAGACAAAAAACGGTCATTAACAACCGCTGACATACCCTGTATGTCCGCAGTAAATATGAACGCTGGAAGTGATCTGATCGCTTCCAGACGCTTTAAGGGTATTGCAGGGATGTTTCAAAGACAGGCCGCCGGGTGATCGTTCCCCTGGAGCGATCAATTCTGGGTTGCTCCACGTGGCGTCCGGCAGTGAGGCATAGCATTGAAAGCCATCAGACAGGCTTCCGATGCTCTGCCTGTGTGCCTCGAGGTGTTGAGGCACTCAGTAAAAATTAATGAAATTTTAAAAAAAATAAAACATTTTTACATTTATTTAAAGGGACTCTCCAGTGCCAAGAAATCAATCCGTTTTCCTGCAGGTCCCCTCTCCCTCCCACCACCCATTCCCGGTTGCTGAAGGGGTGAAAACCCCTTCAGTTACTTACCTGAGGCCCCCGCAAATGTCCCTCGGCGGTGGTTTCGGGTCGCCGCCGCTCCTCCCCTTCATTAAGTCAGTCGGTGGGGGAGACTGATACCGCCCGCCGCCTGAGGAGACCTGATGCGCATGCACTGCAATGCCGCGCATGCGCATTAGAGCTCTCCATAGGAAAACATTGAAAATGCGTGAGGACATCCAGCGACACTCTAGCACAGAAAACCTGTGCTATGAAGCAGGAAGTGCCCTCTAGTGGCTGTCTAGTAGACAGCTACTAGAGGAGGAGTTAACCCTGCAAGGTAATTATTGCAGTTTATGAAAACTAAGGGTAGTGGGAGTTGGCACCCAGACCACTCCAATGGGCAGAAGTAGCCTGGGTGCCTGGAGTGTCCCTTTAATAACAAACCCATACTCACCCCGCCGGACTACATCCGAGGTAATCCTTCTTACTTTCCCGATAGCCGCCAATTGGGACAAGCATCCGCAAGACAGATCATTAAGAAAAATACCTCCCCCTTTACCCTATAAAGGGCTTCCCTGGCAAACCCACCTCAGTTGTAGCAAGAATACACACCTAAGTCACACACTGTAAACAAAATTGTAATTTAGAGGGAGGGAGATTTGTACTGCCACCATAGTAAGAAAAAAAGAATTTACATAGAGTAAACATTTCTGTTTTTTCTGACATATGGTGGCAGTATGTATGTATGGGATATAGCTAGATTCCCAATCAGGTGGGCATATGCCTAAACAGCTTGAAGTACCTACGCCCTAACACAATTTTAGAGGCAGAGAGTAAATCTAGCCTGAAAATACTGGACGTTTTGTAAGGTGATAAAAGCTGACCAAGAAGCAGCCATGGGGATTTCTACGTGTGAAGCAAGAGTTTTTCTCTGCCCACGAATTGGCCACTGCCTTTGTGGAATGCGCTGTGAAAGATGCTGGCGAATCAAAACTACTGAAGCATAGGCCATATGATTAACGAAATAACGAGAAATAGAATTACAAGAGGCTTCATTACCCTTAAAAAAACTTAGAAGTTGACAACAGGTGATCTGATCTTATGAATTCGGCTGATATTGATATGTACATCTGAAATGCCCTTTTTCTTAACTCTAGAAAATGCCATCTAGTTCCAGTGGGGAGGTGGCATAATTATAGAAGGATGAGCTGATTAACAGCTCTAGAAGATAACTCTGGAAGAATTGTTTTAGGATGAAACACAACTTTCACCCAGATGGAATAAAATAAATTCCACTGAAGAAGATATATCCTGAAGCTCGCTTACTCTCTTGGCAGAAGTGTTGGCCACTAAGAATGCTGGTTAAGCTTTAGCATATTAAAAGGAACCACCTCCAAAGTAAAAAGGGACCTGAAAGACTGAAGAAAGATCCCAGGAGGAAAACAGAACTTCCTGGGTGGCTTAAGATGCCTATTGCTTTAACCCTTTAAGGACCAAACTTCTGGAATAAAAGGGAATCATGACATGTCACATGTCATGTGTCCTTAAGGGGCTAAAGAACCTTCTAAGCAGTATATACAAAGACCAATCCCGTCTCAGAATGAACTTCAGGATTACAATTTGGTCTTAACGAGAAAACACCAACCTGTGGAAATCTCATGAAGGAAGTGTAAAATTGAACCGACGGGACAAATGAACTAGAAGACAATGACGTTCCTTACAACAATGTATACACTACCCAAGTCCTCATGTAAAGGTAAGAGGCGGAACGACTAGAAGACTAAACGCAACAAGTGGACTCTGACTCATGAAGACTCAGGAGATGGAAGGATCCACCATGCAGTGATCTACCGTCAAAAGGAACCTATTCAACACTTCTAGTAGGATATCCTGTCTTTCAAAAGTGTTTGAGATCGGAAGATCTACAAACTTGAAAGTCATCTCCACCAAGGCCGAAAACTGGCTCGTGTTTGAAGAAGTCTTGGGAACAGTGGTTCTGCCAATCTTTCCGTACTGACCAAAGAGGTAACAGACAGAGCAGTCTACAGGAGAAAAAAGGTAAGCCCGGAGAAATACCCTTAGACCAACTATTCAACGTGAACTATCTGTCCTGTACAGTGAGGCAAACCTGAGAATCTTCATGTTCTCCCTCTTTGCCATAAGGTCTATCCGGACACTCTTACTCTTGATCCCAGAGAGATTTGGAGTCTATAGATCCGATCAAGTTCACGGTCTACAATTTCTTGTGCCGGGGTTGTAGGTGTTGACATTGTCGACATCATGAGTGGAATGGAGGGAGGACCTCCCAGAGATCCTGAGCCTAGTACACCGTTTTGGTACATAACAGACAAGGTGATGCCAGAGGCAAGATCTGTTTCAGCTGGCGTGAGGGAAACAGTGTCGCGATCTGAATGCATTGTAATAGGTCCCTCAATCAACCAAGATCTGAATCGGTGAGGGGAGTGAAGAACTGCCTTAAGAGCTCTGAAAAAGTTGACTATTTTAATTAGGACCAAGAATGCTGGCACATTAGAAAAATTAGACAAGCGACCCAGCCTGTATTAGATGCATTCTGTGGTGAAAATTACTCATTTTATAGGCAGAAAGGACTTTAAAAAAAAAAAAAAAAAGAGTCTTGGAGACAAAAGTCCACGATTTCCACACTTTGACCCAGAGGGAAGAATTTTCCACTGTATTTGCCAAATCCAGATCTAGCCTAGTTAACTGCTGGGATGTCTGATATCTTCAATTCATGCAATCTCATTTCCTGTCCTTATGGAGGATTTTTCGCTTTATTAATAATTGGACCTTTGCATCTACTACATTCATGAAGGAGAGGTAACATTTTAAGGTTAACACGAACTTCAAAAAACCCTAGGTTTACTGGAGAAGAAGAAAATACTTTATAGTCTCCGTATCCATCAGTGTTGCTGTAGCGCTCTGCAAGCTACCTAAACATACTTAAAGGGAAAATGTCCCGATTAGCAATAAGTAGCCAAACTCCCAAGTAGGGAATGCCTCTTTCCCTAAAATAGGCTGTTATGGTAGCGTTTTGAAGAGCAATGAAATCTCTACAATCCACATATTATGACGTATCTACTAAAAAAGACTGGACATACCCCATATTTAATACCCTGGGTTGTCTACTTTATAAAAAAAATAAAAAAAAAATAAAAAAAAAGTATGTGAGGTGTGATTCAGAGATTTATGACATAGCCCTTTAACTGTTTGCCGTTTCAAAATATAAGTACAAGTAGGACATATCTATTTTAAAAATGTATCAAGTGAGATTGTAACACTAAGGGCTCGACAAATCCAAACGAAGGGATGGGATTGGTCAGCCCATTCCCTCCTCTTCCTCCTATCGCAATCCCTGTGTAGCGCTCTGTGCGCCGGTGTACCGGGAGGAACTGAACTGTAATTACTTTCTCCCGGCGCTGAAGCTGCACAGCAGGACACCTGGCAAAATCGTCTCTGTTCACCGACCGCCCCCATTTCACAGACCCGCCCGCATCCCCTTTTCACAGACCGCCAACATTTTACAGCCCTGCCCGCTGACGCCCAAATTTCTCAGCCCCTTCGAATTTCAGACCCGCCCGCACCCCCAATTTCACAGACCCACCCGCGGCCCACATTTCACAGACCAGCCTGCGTCCCCTTTTCAGACCCGCACCCATTTCACAGACCCGTCACCCTTTCACAGATTCCTCCGCATTTCACAGACCCCCACCCCCCCCTTTCACAGATTCCTCCGCATTTCACAGACCCCCACCCCCCCTTTCACAGACCCGACCGCGTTCCCATTTCACAAGATTTTCAGACCCGGCCGCCCACATTTTACAGGCCCACCCCTCACAGACCCACCCCCTCCATTGCACAGACCTGCCCTCGCCTCACAGACCCACCCACAGACCAGCCCACATCCTCTTTTCACAGACCCGCCCTTCTGCTATTCAAAGACGTGCCCCCTTTTCACAGAACTGCCCACATTTTACAGAACTGCCCACATTTTACAGAACTGCCCGCTTTTCACAGCCCCGTCCACACCCCTTCACAGACCCGTCCGCCCCCATTTTACAGACACCACCGCATTTCACAGACCCGCCCGCGCCCCTTTTCACAGACCCACCCTGATTTTACAGACACGACCGCATTTCACAGAGCCACCCGCGCCCACTTTTCCCAGACACGACCACGCCCCCATTTCCACAGACCAGCCCATGTAGCATTTTCACAGACCCAACCGCGCCCACTTTTCACAGACCTCCGCCCACATTTTACAGAATCGCCTGCTGTTCACAGCCCCACCCACGTCCACCTTTTCACAGACCCGCCCCAATTTCAGACCCGCCCGCGCCCCTTCTGCTTTTCATAGCCCCGCCCACGTCCCCTTTTGACAGACCCGCCCCCTTCTGCTTTTCACAGCCCCGCCCACGTCCCCCTTTCACAGACGTGTCCCCTTTTCACAGACCCTCCCACGTCCCCTTTTCACAGGCCCGCAACCGCGTCCCCTTTTCACAGACCCGCCCCCTTTTCACAGAACCGCCCATGCCCATTTTTCACAGACCCGCCCACATCCCCTTTTCACAGACCCGCCCGTGCGCGCATTTTAGACCCCCGCCCACATTTTACAGAATTGCCCGCTGTTCACAGACCCGCCCGCACCCCAATTTCATTGACCCGCTGGCGTCCCCTTTTTACAGACCCACCCGCGCCCCCATTTCACAGACGTGCCCCATTTCGACAGACCAGCCCATGTAGCATTTTCACAGACCCAACCGCGCCCACTTTTCAGACCTGCCCTCATTTCACAGACCCCCGCCCCAATGTCACAGACCCGCCCGCGCCCCCTTCTGCTTTTCACAGCCCCGCCCACGTCCCCTTTTCACAGATCACTCACGTCCCCTTTTCACAGACCAACCCGCGCTCCCTTCTGCTTTTCACAGACGTGCCCCCTTTTCACAGAGCCGCCCACGTCCCCTTTTTACAGACCCGCCCCATTTTAGAGACCCGCCCACGTCCGCTTTTCACAGGCCCAACCGCATTTCACAGACCCGCCCACGCCCCCTTTTCACAGAGCCGCCCATGCCCACTTTTCACAGACCAGCCCCCATTTTACAGACCCGTCCACGTCCCCTTTTCACAGAGCCATTTTAGACCCCCGCCCACATTTTACAGAATTGCCCACTGTTCATAGACCCGCCCCCATTTCACAGACCTGCCCACGTCCCTATTTCACAGAGCCACACGCGCCCCCTTTTCACAGCCCCGCCCTTTTTACAGAGCCGCCCGCGCGCATTCTAGACCCCCGCCTACATTTTACAGAATTGCCTGCTATTCACAGACCCGCCAGCGTCCCCTTTTCACAGACCCGCCCGGATTTCACACACCCAACCGCATCCCCTTTTCACAGACCCGCCCCCCCTTTCACAGACCCGCCCACATCCCCTTTTCACAAACCCGCGCTTCTGCTTTTCAGACGTGCCCCCTTTTCACAGAGCCGCCCACGTCACCTTTTCACAGACCCACCCGCAGCCCCAATTTCACAGACCTACCCGCGCCCGCATTTTACAGACCTGCCCGCATTTCACAGAATCGCCTGCGCCCCATTTCACAGACACAACCACAACCCCTTCTCACAGATCTTCCCCCACTCCCCCCATTTCACAGACCCAACCGCGACCCCTTTTCACAGACCCACCTCCATTTCAGACCCGCCCACATGCCTTTTTCACAAACCCGCCCTCATTTTAGTGACCCGCCCTTCTGCTTTTCAGACGTGCCCCCTTTTCACACACCTGCATTTCACAGACACGACCGCATTTCACAGACCCTCCCACGTCACTATTTCACAGACCCCACCGCGCTCTCTTCACAGACCTGCCCGCAGCCCGCATTTTAGACCCCGCCCACATTTTACAGAATTACCCAGTGTTCACAGACCCGCCCCCATTTCACAGACCCGCCCACGCCCCCATTTCAGAGCCTACCACGTCCCTTTTCACAGACCCACCCCCATTTCACAGAACCGCCCCCATTTCACAGATCCTACCACGCCCCTTTTCACAGACCAGCCCCCTTTTCACAGATCAGCAGCGACCCCTTTTCACAAACCACTTGCGCCCCATTTCACAGATCCACCACCAGCCCCTTGTCACCAGACCGCCCTCTTTCACAGATCCAGCAGCGACCTTTCACCAGAGCCCGCCCCCATTCTGAATAAAGCCCCTTACTTCACAGACCCGCCCCGACCCTTTTCACAGAGCCCCAGCACCCATTTCACAGACCAGCCCCGACCCTTTTTCACAGACCAGCCGACCCCTTTTCACAGACCCGCCCGCGACCCCTTTTCACAGACCCGCCCGCGACCCCTTTTCACAGAACCACCCGCGACCCCTTTTCACAGACCCGCGTCCCCATTTCACAGAGCCGCCCACGCCCCTTTTCACAAACACGCCCCCATTTCACAGAGCCTACCACGCCCCTTTTTACAGATCCAGCCGCGACCCCAGTTCACAGACCCGCC
>OW240924.1:89822508-89849688 GCA_933207985.1 Pelobates cultripes | reverse complement strand
AGCCGCGACCCCTTTTCACAGACCCAGACCCAGCCGCGACCCCTTTTCACAGACACAGACGCGTCCCCTTTTCAAAGACCCAGACCCAGCCGTGACCCCTTTTCAAAGACCCAGACCCAGCCGCGACCCCTTTTCAAAGACCCAGACCCGCCCCCATTTCACAGATCCAGACCCGCCCCCATTTCACAGATCAACAGCGGCCCCTTTTCACAGACCCGCCCGCATTTCACAGATCCAGCCGCCCAACCCCACTTTTCACAGACCGCCCGCATTTCTGGAATCAGCGTGACCCCTTTTTCCTGAACCGCCCGCACATTTCACAGATCAGCCGACCCCTTTTCACAGACCGCCCGCATTTCACCAGATCCAGCGCGACCCCTTTTCACGAACCCGCCGCATTTCACAGATCCAGCCGCGACCCACTACAGACCCGACCCCTTTTCACATATCCAGCAGCGACCCATTCACAGATCCAGCCATGACCCTTTTCACAGACCGCCGCCCCCATTTCCTGAACCGGCCCCTTTACACAGATCCAGCCGCGACCCCTTTTCACAGACCCCTCCACCCCCATTACACAGATCCAGCCGCGACCCCTTTTCACAGACCCGCCCGCCCCCATTTCACAGACGCCCCCATTTCACAGATCCAGCCGTGACCCTTTTCCACAGACCATGCGCCCACGCCCCCATTTCACAGGCACGCCCCCGTTTCACAGAGCCGCCCCCATTTCACAGACCAGCCCCAATTTCAGGGACGCCCACGCCCCCATTTCACAGAGCCGCCCCAATTTCACAGACCCGCCCGCACCCCCTTTTCATAGAGCCCGCCCCCGCACTTCACAGACTTCCCGGTGCCAACCGCACCAGCATATGGTCTCACAAGGGGTCTGAGAATCTCATCTCAGTACCTTATGGCAGTCAGGCTACCTCTGGCGAGCAGATGGAGGGCTGTACTGCCCCCCACAAAGAAATGCCACCCGACCCCATTACTGACCCACTGCCAAACGAGTCATGCTGGAGGATGTTGCAGGCAGCAGAACATTCTCCATGGCGTCTCTAGACTGTCACATGTGCTCAGTGTGAACCTGCTTTCATCTGTGAAGAGCACAGGGCGCCAGTGGCAAATTTGCCACTCTGTGCTCTCTGACAAATGCCAAACATCCTGCACGATGTTGGGCTGTAAGCACAACCCCCACCTGTGGACGTCGGGCCCTCATAGAGTCTGTTTCTGACCGTTTGAGCAGACACACGCACATTTGTAGCCTGTTGGAGGTCATTTTGCAGGGCTCTGGCAGTGCTCCTCCTGTTCCTCCTTGCGCAAAGGTAGAGGTCCTGCTGCTGGGTTGTTGCCCTCCTATGGCCTCCTCCACGTTTCCTGATGTACTGGCCTGGCTCCTGGTAGCGCCTCCATGCTCTGGACACTACGCTGACAGACACAGCAAACCTTCTTGCCACAGCTCGCATTGATGTGCCATCCTGGATGAGCTGCACTACCTGAGCCACTTGTGTGGGTTGTAGACGCCGTCTCATGCTACCACTAGAGTGAAAGCACCGCCAACATTCAAAAGTGACCAAAACATCAGCAATGAAGCATAGAAACTGAGAAGTGGTCTGTGGTCACCACCTGCAGAACCACTTCTTTATTGGGGGTGTCTTGCTAATTGCCTATGAATTTCCACCTGTTGTCTATCCCATTTGCACAACAGCATGTGAAATTGATTGTCGTGGACAGTTTGATTTCACAGAAGTGTGATTGACTTGGAGTTACATTGTGTTGTACATTGTCTTTATTTTTTTTGAACAGTGTAAGTATTTAAAGCACTATACTACATGTTATAGTTATAATATACAGAAAGAAATCACCCAAGTTAACCTAAAATGTAATACAATAAACCTTTAAAGCCATTTTCTTAAATTTGACATTTCAATAGATAACTACTTTTTTTGTTGGGTACACCTGCTCTATCACATGTATTACAGCGGCAATAAAGTCATACTTATAAAGATATTATCACACCAGCCATCTCAAATGAATTTAAATGAATAAAAAATACAAAGTAATCCCTATGTCTGTTACTTTGCATTACTGTATTCCACTCCTGTTGCAGGCAGAAAGATTTTGCAGACACCGTGATTTTTTTTTCTATTTTATTAATTGAAATGGATAATGTTTATCTTGTTTTCCAGGGCTAGAATAATAAATCGCTGATATAAGTAAGATTTTATTGCCTATGTAATACATATGATTGATAAATTACTCCTCCCTCCCCCAAACAATAAATAAATAATATGAATATTTGTATAGGATTTATATTGTTTCCTATTAAAAGGACCACTATAGGCACCCAGACCACTTCAGCTTAATGAAGTGGTCTGGGTGCCAGGTCCAGCTAGGTTTAACCCTTTTTTCTATAAAACATAGTTTCAGAGAAACTGCTATGTTTATAAATAGGTTAATCCAGCCTCTAGTGGCTGTCTCATTGACAGCCACTAGAGGCGCTTACGTGCTTCTCACTGTGATTTTCACAGTGAGAAGACGCCAGCGTCCATAGGAAAGCATTATTAATGCTTTCCTATGAGACTGGCTGAATGTGCGCGCAGCTCTTGCCGCGCATGCGCATTTAGCCGAGGAGGAGGAGAGTCCCCCGCCCGGCGCTGGAGAAGGAGGTAAGTTTAACCCCTTACTCTCCATCCAGCCCGGTGGGGGCACCCTCAGGGCACTATAGTGGTCCTTTAAGCCTACTTTACCTTCTGTATAATTAACAGTTTATTTGAGTTGACACTGACACACACACACACACACACACACACACACACACACACACGTTTGCAGGGGGCTGAGGACATTGCAGCTTCCATTGTATGTCTGGTGAGTACGGGACTAAATGCGAAGCTGAAAAGCTGATCGCTGTGGCTTCTCCCTTCATGTCTCAATAGAACGTGGGAAACATACCTTGCTGGGGACTGTCTGTCTTCTTAAGACCATCCTTGTTCCGTGAGGAAGGCAGTCTAGGAGGGCGGACTTTGGGTTTCGAAACAGCAGCCATTTCAAAACTGTTGGAAAAGATTTGACAGTAATAATCAGGGAAGATGCATAAAGTAATTAAGAGGGTAAAACTGGGCGTACAGGAGAAAATACCCACCCCCGTCCAATGAGCATTTCATAAACGCCAAGAAAGACCAAGTTGGTATTTCATTGAAATTTCAAACCAGTTTAAAGGCCTCATAAGACAAAGTAGACACTATTTCCTGTACTTGACAATCCCTCACCCATCACCAATGAAAATTGTGAAAAAGGCTTTATCTATTGGGGATTCACTGGTCTCCTTAGACATCCGTTTTGTACACTCGAGCATGCACAGCACTGACATCAGCTCCTTGCAGATGAATTGACAGGAGCCAATGATTCAGGCAAGTAAAATTTAATATCCCCAGCTACCCAGGCTAGTGATGTCAACATTAGGGATCTTTGTAAAACATGTAGAGATCCCAGAAGATGACAGAATGTGTAGTCTTATGCTACTAACCAGGCCTTAAAGATACTCTAAACCCTGTCCATTTATGCAGGCAACAGCCAATGGCAGCACGCCCCCTCCCCCTGCCACATATGGTTAAACCCCTTCAGCAACTTGGGATGAGGGGTGGAAGGGAAAGGAGCACTGTAGGGTCCTGCAGTGCCAGCAAAACTAATATGTTTTCCTGGCACTGGAGAGTCCCTTTAAATTGAATTTTAGCCATTTTCGCTATTTTCTTTCTATTTTGCCATTCTTTTGTTCCATTTGTTATTTCAATCCTGCCAGAATTTATAATAGAGGCCATGGACTCAGTTTTAATACACTTTAGATAAACTTAAAACATCTGTACATTTTTAAATATTTAGAATTTTCTTTTAAATATATCAAAACATTTTTTTAAAATGACATGATATTATTTTTAAAGTTTTATTTTCCATGGAATTGGCAAATAACCCACAACACCATCTGAACGGGAGGAGAAGCGGCTACACACCCATCCATTCTTGACCTTTGTATTTTTTACCACGGCATCAAATATCCAATTACTAAATTTTTTCGCTGAGTTCTTCCTTCTCCAGCATTGCTATTTCTGATTCACATTTTTTTATTTAAAATTTTCCCTAGTTTTGAAGTAATTTTGATAAAGCATGTGCACTTATATTTATATATTGTGATAAAACTACCCTGTTTATTCAGTTCTTTGACTCTCTTTTGTTTAGTAGTTGAAACTACCGGACACCAACTGCAAAAAAAAAAAAAACGTTAATTAAGTGCTCCTGTATAGTTGAACACCACATGAAGGAGAAAAACAGCAGCCATCTTGTTCGGATGAAAGGACTTGGTCGTCGAGTGTCTGGAACTAAAAATCAGACACTACTTCCCGAACACCGGTCAAACATTGCGAACGCCTGCTTCCTTTCCCAGACCAGCCAGGAAAGCGCTATTCAGTGGTTTTGTTCCAACAAACTAGGGGAACTAACGCTACTATGAGCAAGGGGGTACCGTTCGTGGATTTGTTCGGTTTAAAGACAACCTAAACTCATGGAACTATTTTTGGGCAGGAGCCTCGTGTGCAGTCGGTCAAATTAAGACAGCCCTGATCTGGGTGACCAACATATACAAAAATCACCTAGATCAGTTCAGGGGTTTAGGAATTTCATGGATATCAGGGGATGTAACATTTTTGGGGCATTGTGTGTGTTTTGGGGTACTTTTGAAGTTTTATGGAAAATGTGTTTTTTCTGCCTGGAGATAATGGAGTAGTTACAGTATCTGACTTATCTCACAGGCAGAGAGGATGGGTTGTATGGTATGTAGGAGAGTGTCATACTTTGTAACCTTGCGGTTATTGGTCTGTGACTGTGTTGTAGTCCCCCACAAGGTCCATGTGGGAGTGCCCCTTGCATGGGGACTTGCATAAAAGCCAAGTGTGGCACCATTAAAATTCATTCCGGTTGTAGTCTAGGCTGATGTTTGGGTAACTGTCTACTTGCTGTGGAAAAACTGCTTGTATGCTGCATTCGTCTGGGAACTGTTCGAATCTACACCTATTTCCTCCCAAACTGCTGAAGCCTGAGTGATTAAAGCTCGCAGTTCGGGAGGAAATAGGCGAATGGGTATCTACAATATCAGCGTTCATAACATTTATCCATTTCCCAATTGACACCTGTTCCTCTCTTCACAATTGTCTATTCTGTATTCTTTAAATTAGACTCCCATTTACCATAAAATTCTATCTTCATTTAAAACTCAAACCAGATGGTTTCATTGGAATATCTTTGGACATCCAATACATTCATAATCTATGTGCAGGTTTGTAGTATAGATCAATGTAAGAGCCATCAGAAAAAACGCGAGGTTTTACTTAAGGCCAACCACAGTTCCTGGGAGATCTAGCAATCAGGAAGAGAAGAAGCAGTAATATGGTAGTATCCAGTGAGGAAGAGCTTAAGTGGAGAGTTGCTCTCCTAGGAGCCTGTTCTATTAAGTGACAATGTATAGATTAAAATGTAGTGTGTTTGGTTTTTTTTGGCGTGTGCACTGTTCTTTAACATTTGCATGGCTACATGAATATAAAAATAAAATTATTTAAGGGATTTCATTACTCCGTAAGGCCATATTGTATTAGCAAACCAGTACATCACTACACTAATGTAAGTGTGTCCACATTAGTTTTAACCTGGGAAATAAAAAAAACCACTGCAATACTTACAGCTTATACTGCTTCCAGAGACTCTCCTCAAATTATGCTTTGCTGTGGTCACCACCTCCCAAGAGGAACCTGTACTGGTGGGGTGTGATGCTCAGCACAACAGGAATCTGGTCTGGATTCCCAATATACACAGAAAACAAGGAAACTCTAGGGCACACCCAGAACATATATTTGTAAGCAGTGGTGCTGCCATAAAGCAGACTGCCAACGTGTTCTGCTCTGGTACTGACAGAGCCAAACACATTGGCAGTCTGCCATGTCAGTACCAGAGCAGAACACAGAAGGAGCTGAACACATTGGCAGTCTGCTGCCCTACCTCCTTCTGTGTTCTTCTCAGGTATTGACAGAGCCGAACACGTTGGCAGTCTGCCGCCCTACCTCTGACAGTACCAGAGCAGAACATAGAGGAGGTAGGGTGGCAGACTGCCAATGTGTACGGCTCTATGCCAGTACCAGAGGAGAGCACAGAGCGCTGAACACATTGGCAATCTGCCACCCTTCCTCCTTCTCTGTGTTCTTCTCTGGCACTGAAATAAAGGTAGGGCGGCAGACTGCCAATGTGTTCGGATGTCAGTACCAGATGAGAACACCAAAAAAGTAGGTAGGTGGCAGACTGCCAATGTGTTCGGCTCTATGTCCATACCAGAGCAGTAGTTCACCCAGTATCAACCAATGAGTAAATAGGAAAAGGATTACTGTTATATCTAATGTAATGGGACAGAAAGCTCACAGCCCCTCTGCTTTTACAGACTTTATTCACAGGGATTAAAAAAAAAAAAAAAAAGTTAAATACTAGTAACCATGCTGGACTAGATTTAAGTTTGCTTTTCCTTTAAGAGGTCTGCGAGTTCCTCTGAAAAGGTCACCAATAGTTACTGTTTAACATCGGACAGGAATTTCACAGTTTTAAACTCACCGACAAATCCTCTGGTATGTAAGAGCTGGATAATTTCCAAAGTCCTTGAGCAGGACGCAAAGCATTTTAAATTTCAACATAGTTGTAATGTTAGAAGCCAATCCATGCAGGAACTAATCCCGCTCTGCTTTGATAAGGCATTGTGGAGATATATATTACAGTCATGTTATACCCATCAAGGATGTATAATTTAAGGAAGTGGCACCTCAAACCTGTACTTACGGTTTCTTGATAGGAGGAGTTGGCGACAGTGGCGTTCTAACAGATTCCATGCTGTAAATGCCACTCTCCCTGTACGATCCAATCACTGGAGAAGAAGTCAGACTTGGGGAATCCAGATTTAATTCCATTTTGGTGGAGTCTGGACTCTCCAGGTCAGACAGGCTACCGCTTATCTTGGCTCTCTTCTTAGCTGCGCTATTCCGAACATTACGAAGAGAACTAATCATCTAAACATGAAAATACAAGGGTTAGATTTGCTATCAGAGGAAGTAAAAAAAAAAAAAAAAAAAAAAAATCATTTATCAGCCATTAGCAATTCAACTTTTTGTAAGAAAAAAAGACTTAAAAAAGCAAGAGCTAATTAAACCCAACACAGAAGGACAGTCAATGTGCAATGTTTGAGTACATCACAGAGTCTCCTTGTGGATTAAACACCAGGAGCTGAAGACAGAAGATTCAGACATTGGAGGACAGCTTTAGATTAGTAGATCTACATTCCACTGCACCACACCCCAAGCAATGTGCTGGCTTTAGTATATCTTTAGCCAACATCTCATGACAAATAAAAAATAAAAAGTTGTTTTTGGGAAATGTTAAAGGACCACTATATGCACCCAGACCACTTCAGCTTAATGAAGTGGTTTGGGTGCCAGGTCCAGCTAGGGTTAACCCTTTTTTCTATAAACCTAGCAGTTTCAGAGAAACTGCTATGTTTATATTAGGGTTAATCCAGCTTCTCGTGGCTGTCTCATTGATTTTCACAGTGAGAAGACGCCAGCGTCCATAGGAAAGCATTGTGAATGCTTTCTTATGAGACTGGCTGAATGCGAGTGCGGCTCTTGCCGCGCATGCGCATTCAGTCGAGGAGGTGGCGAGGAAGCGGAGAGGAGGAGGAGAGCTCCCCGCCCGGCACTGGAGAAAGAGGTAAGTTTAACCCCTTCTTCACCCTAGAGCCCGGCAGGAGGAGGACCCTGAGGGTGGGGGCACCCTCAGGGCACTATAGTGCCAGGAAAACAAGTATGTTTTCCTGGCACTATAATGGTCCTTTAATATAAAAACACAGCTCTAGTTACCATCACTAGAGGCATTTCATTCTTCAGATATTATTAAATCAGAGTTTGATGACACTGAACACTGTTGAGGCTTCTCATAAAGAAACAGTGGATTCAATGGTTCAATATGAGGAGCATCTTATTGGTGAAGCATGGCAAATTGGCAAGCATGTGTCCCATGTCTATGAGAAGCACTTCATTGAAGATATCATGGAAAGCAGAGCAGAGAGAAATCTGTCCCAGCGCTGAATTACAGGTACATTTAAAGTGTTTATTTTGCAGTTTATTGGGGGAGGGGGGCTAAATGTAAAATATTATGGGAACATGCAAAAAGGTAAAAATAGTATTTAAAAACAGATACAGATTTAAAATGTATTATTTACAGAAGCAACCTACCTCTTCTCGATCTTCATCGTCATCTTTCAAACTTAAGTCCAAGAGGTCAAGGACGATATTTTCTTCATTACTGAACTCATCATTGACCTGGGAATAATCCAGCACATGGCTGGTGTGAATGCTATGAATGTCTGGCAATGATCTGGCTGCTTTTGTGATTGGTGGCATCGGTTTGGATCTGTTTAAGTCTTTCCGTGTGGATGGGACTCTCACTAAAGCAGCTTTCAGTAGAACTGGAGATTCTTCCCGAACTGGATAGGAAAAAGCACATGAGCAAAACATTTTAAGAAATCCTACAGCATTAAATACTGTGTTATACTGCAGGTATATTGCAAGAGACCCTACTATGGGTTACTTTTTTAATGCTTTGATCAGTAAAGTTTTCACTAAAGTAAAGTTTTAACCCTTCACATGTAAACATAGCAGTTTCAGATAAACCGCTATGTTTACATTGCAGGGTTAAGACAGCCTCTAGTGGCTGTCTTCCTGACAGCCGCTAGAGGCACTTCTGCAGCGCTGGATGCGAAATTCACATTCAGAGCGTCCATGGGAAAGCATTGAGAAATGCTTTCCGATGGACGGTTAGAATGCGCGTGGCTCTTGCTGCGCATGCACATTCCGCTCCACTCGGGAGCTGACGTCGGCGGGGAGGAGAGGTCAGCTGGAGCCCGGCGCTGGATTAAGGTAAGCTGCTGAAGGGGTTTTAACCCCTCCAGCTCAGCGGGTGGGGGTCCGAAGGATGATATAGTGTCAGGAAAATGGGTTTGTTTTCGTGACACTATAGTGATCCTTTAGTATTCAGCTGTAGGCAGACTGCTCCTGTACCAGGTTCAAGTCTCATTCTAGTCTACAGCGTCTGACCGTATCCCCAAAAAGCAGTTCCACTTGTATCACGTAGAACTGCTCTGTATATTTACAGCAACCATGTCACAGCTGCTACCAGTTTACCCATTGTCCTATTCACCGCAACACAGATTGTGCATGCGCGGTTTGTGGCAGGGTTCACTCTCCTGGGAGGAGAAAATGATAAGACCATATTGTGCATGTGGACATCGCAAACAACACTTTGAAAATTGATAGAGGCAGGTATGGCTACTTTGTAAAAAAATCGCTGCAAGTTGCAGACAGACCCAAAAATCTTTTTATAAATTGCTGTAATACTAAGCTGTTCTCAGAGCTGACAGTATACAAATTGTCATCTATACACGATGGACAGTATCATAATGCAAAGTTATGCTGCTTTAAGAAACATTAAAGTTACAATACAGAGACCAGAACAACTACAGCTTATTGTATTTGTTCTGGTAAGTAGAATCGTTCCCTTCAGGCTTTTTGCAGTAAACACGGTTTGTTTCAGAGAAAAGGCAGTGTTTACATTACAGCCTAGAGATACCTACCTGGCAGTGGCGTAACTACTAAGTTAGTACTTCCTGTAAGACCGGGAACCGTGGCGAGCCAGGTACAGGAGGGGAGGAGGGAGAGAGGTAGGAAAGGTACACATGGAGGGGAGGAGGGAGAGGGGTAGGAAAGGGACACCTGGAGGATAGGGGGAGGAAAGGGATACATGGAGGGGCTTTGTGGAGAAGGGAATGAGACACATGTAGGGGCTGGGGGTGAAGGAATGAGATACAGGGGAGCGCCCAGAGCAAGTTTCCCACCAGAGCCCGGTGGTTTGTAGTTACGCCTTAGCTCACTAGCCACTCCTCAGATAGCGGCTAGAGGGGCTTCCTGGGATAATGCGGACATTCAGTGTCTCCACCCTCTGCATGGAGACACGGAAGTTTCCACATAGAGATGCATTGATTCAATTCATCTCTATTGAGGAGATACTGATTGGCCAAGATAGTGTTTGGCTCTGCTCCTTGGCCGAGATCATAAGAATTGATCAGAGCACATGGAAGGTAGCCTTTTAACTGATTACAAGTCAATTAACCTTCTGCACGCTGCCCATAATATCCCATTACTAACAAATAGCATGTTAGCAGACCTAAAATAAAAATATTAAAAAAAAAAAAAAAAAAGTCAACTGATCTCCATGTGCTAAAAATAACTGCAACCTCAGGAATCCTATTCACACAGGTACATGATGGGGAATTTCATTTACAATGCTCCATGACAACAGATTTTTTGCATACATAAAGGCTTAACTTGATAATGCATTTTGTACAAATACAGAAACACTTTACCATTTGTACGTGGTACTTAGTGCAGTGCATGAAGTTATCTCTAACACCTCCACAGTTTGTTGCTGGATTGAGGGACAAGACCACTGTGTGTGGTTCAACTATTTTGGAAGTTGATACATTTGATTACACGACAAGAGACGGGATTTCCCCTGAGAGTTGCATTTTATCCCTCTTGCGAAACAAAATAAAAAATATATATTTTTTTTACAGAAACTAGCATGTATTAAAAGATTTGAGAATGTATACCCCAGGTAGTGTATTTCAACATGCCTGGAACAGGTGAGGTGCATGGATATTGGGATCAGTTACGTCATGCATATTATTCTTATGCTATCCACCCAATATAAAAATCAAAATTTTAAAAAGTTAAATAAAAATATATTTTCCAGAAAACATATTCCTAGGTTAACCAAAGAGAGTGTCAGTGCCTTGGGCAGCATTAGAGAGGTTTTAGATGTGGAATTTCCGCACCAATTATGAAGGATTGCTAATGACAGGTTCTTTTTTGTAATTAGCAATATTCCTTTAACACCAGCAAGATGAAAGGACTGAAAGCCAATGAATCAAAGTGTGCTGGGAGGCACGGAAGGTCGTCCCTTGGAGAGTTTACATTCATTGCCAGCACCAAGATACAAACTAAACAAGCTGCCTCATTTATTATTCAAAGCATTCATGTTGTAGTCAGCACAGCTTTTGTCTATAGAGAGCTGTTGCTAACGCTGGAAAGTAAATCCAAGTAACTCATCTCCAAGACTGTTAAGCAATAAAAACAGGAATCGCCAAAAAGGTTTAACTTCCAAGTTGTTGTAAAACTACATCTCCCATGCTCCTTTTCCAAGACATTGAATCAGTAAAAACAGTTGTGGCTACAAGGTAAACATCCTCAATGTATAAAGATAGCAAAAGCATCATGGGAGTGGTCACATTTCCACTAACCCTTGCCACAGTGGTCTGTTTTTTTAATGGTCTGAATGTAATACTACTCCCTCCCCTGTGACTGCCCTCTGTAAGACGTTCCTTCACTCACTTCACCTCCCTATATAAAATTGTGACCAATAATACATTGTTTCCCTCCACGTCTTGCAGCTCGCTTTAATATTATGAAACCGCTGTTGCCCTGCCACCCCTCATTAGAAGTAGTCAAGCTGTTTCAGAACAGTTTAACTCATAACCTGGGGTTTATCTGGCGCCACTCCCCACCTCGCTCTGGCTGAGAGTGACCAGGCCATAAACCCATCTTTCTGCCCGCTTCTTCCACCCTGCCATGTTCCATTTTGGTCAAAGAAAATAACGCCGTCCATGCTGGTATAATTGAACTACAACTCACAGAAACCCTTGTAGTGCCATAGATAAACTTATTTTTTTTTTTATATATAATGAACTGAGAGAGAATAGTTCCTTTAATGATCAGCGATGTGATTTCAATACTGAAGCGTTGGTGCATCATATTAAGACTTTAAGTTCTGTGCTCTCGAAAAGATTATTAAACTGTATTTGTCAGGGTACACACAACTGTATATTAAATCAAAGCTCACTAAAAATAATCTATACATTGCACTAGCAGGTTTCCTAAAAATGCCTTTTAATAAGGTGTGTGGAGTTCTGGGATATATAAAAATAAAAGCAGTGTCATCTTACCAGTAACCGCAGCTAGTGGATCGGGAGTTATGCTGTAAATGCTGTTAGATTGATTTAGAACAGAATGTCTAGTTTTAGCTGTGGGAGTTTTCACAACAGGTGTGTGGTGCATGTCAAACCTCGAGGACAGCTGAAATGGATTAAAAAGAAATTTGTTAGATACAAATGTGGCACAATAAAAGGACACTCCATTGCCCACATAGAAGAAAAATAAATAAATAATACAGCACTATTCAGCACAAAACACAAATGCATTTAATTATGCTTTCTGTTTCTGTCCACTCACACACAATGCAGCCCAATGAGTCTTTGCAAGGCAGGTGCTCTGGGAAATTGCTGCCTCTAGTTTATCTCCACTGAGCTAACAAAACCAGTAACAGGACATGTTTTCCCCATTTTTAGCAGTCTGAAGTGTCCCTTTAACTGTGATAGAAAGATCCTCCATCTCTCTACAAACTAATTGCGCAGGTTGTCTTTGTACGCAGTACTGGGCACCCTCATCCTTCTTTGCGGCAATCAGATGGAGTATCAGAACGGAGTAATATAACAAAATACTCTGAGCGCTGTCCATCAAAATATTGTGCACAAGTACAGTGAGGGCCAAAGCAGGGACAGGCTATTCCCATCTGCTAGACAAGAATTACAGTGATGCAGACCAATAGACCCCCACCCCAGTTCAAACAGATAAGCAGTGGGAAGAGGAGAATTACTGAATGGGACAGGGTCTATCAATACTTTGTTTAAAGGGTTACTCCAAGAACCAGCACCACTTCCTGGAGCCTGTCTGTGCATTTTATTTTGAAAAGCTGCACACTGCTTTAACCCCTTTGCTACCAGAGGTGTAACTCAATTTCTGGTAGAGTCATAGGGCAGCATTAGCCAAACCAGAACTAGAATTCCAGGCTGGCTAATGACAATTTTGTATGCACAAACACTAATTCAAAGGATGCGAGCAGTCAGCGGACACTCTCAGCCAATAAATAAGCAGCAGGATTGGCATCTGCCCGTAAACCATGCTTCAGAGGACCATCAGAGCGAAGTAGGACACATTACCAGGAAACTGTGCCAGGGTACTCCAATCATAACTACTACAGCATGTGTAGCCTACTTAAATGGACAATTGCGAATATTATTCTTAGGTTTTTATTTTTAATAGGATAATCATTTCATCAAGTTTTGAAAGAAAATGGATTTTAAAATTAAGTATACGGGCCACATACATGTACCTGGTTAGTCTCTATGAGTGAAGCAGTGAAGACCATATGAACAGTCAGTTTTCAAACACTGTCTAACCCAATGTTCATTTATTTGGCTGAAGGATCGGGTCACATCCTATAGACTGTAAGCTCATTTGAGCAGGGTCCTCTTCAACCTATTGTTCCTGTAAGTTTTCTTGTAATTGTCTTATTTATAGTTACATCCCCCCTCATAATATTGTAAAGCGCTACGGAATCTCTTGGCTCTATATAAATGGCAACAATACTAAAAAGGTAGGGATGGGTTTTCACTACCCCCCATCATATACTTCACTTGACACCCTGACAAAACCCAATTTAAGAGCTGTAAAATTCAATGGGACAAGTTAACCTTTCTACTGTGTGCGCAACAGTTAGCCTTGATAATGAATTGGTCTTAGACACTTTACGAAGATCTCATTGTAATGCATGCAATCAATGCATGATCCTCTAGCGGATGTAACTTGGCAACAACACACCTTGTAAATCATATGTTGGACAAAGCTTGCAGGCAAAAATAATATTTAACTACAGTCACACAAAAAAAAATAAAAAATCTCAGGTCAAACATGTCTGTGTAAAAGAAATAGCGGAAGAATTCAGTGCTGGAATTAATGCTGCCTGGTTACAGTCGGAGGTCTTTACATATGTTATGGAATAACAAACATGCTTGTCTTAAATGGAATCTGTTCAGCTCGTGTAGTTGTATTTACATATAAAACAGTCTTGAGTGACAATGCCTTTTCTACAGGAGAAAATTTACATACAATTACACATGTGATGGTTTTGGGGGCTTTTTAAATCAAGATCTTGTATGTGGGTGGGTGGAATTCAAATTCATATCTTAACAGTCCTTTTCAAAACAACCCTATTTAAGTTGATTCTGCAATAAAATAAAAAACGTAAGTTAAGGAGTTAAAAATACCAGAAGTCATGGGTCCTGCAAACTTTGCTGTGGGTGGCTAAAGGAGAATTTTACATAAAAATGTAACAGTATTGGATCCTAAACAAAATATTGTACTCTACAGAAAGAGTAATGTTAATTTGGCATAAAACGGATGTTGCGTTTATTCACTCATCACCACATTGTGGAAGACGTTCATGTATACATTATCAATAAAATCTACTAAATCCAGCGGTTTTAAGTCAGCCTGGAGTGTCCCTTTACAAAAAGGACACTGTAGGCACCATAAACACTACAAAGGATTGAAGCAGTTATGATGCCTGGAGTCCATGGGCATAGCATACTGCTTCACAATAAAGCAGTCAACTAATTGTTTAGCAGGGATTCTTGCCTTGCCCCCAATAACAATATGGTTGAGGTGGAGCTACATTTATGCCTTGCACCATAGTAATTCATATCAGGGGCAGTGATTGGCCAATATCACCAATGAAGGCCAGGGGTTCAGGCTGCGAGGGATCAAGAATCTCTTCTAAAAGGTGTACGTTTAGTAGTGATGCAGAACCGGGTGACCCCATAAACTCCAGGTACCATAACCACATCAGTGCCTGGAAATGGTTATGGCACCCGCAGTGTTCATTTAAAATATTAAAAACACACAAATCAAAAATGTTCGTGACTAGCACACAATCATTTCAGAATTAGTGAGATATTTCACTGTTCACGAATGATTAAAAGATTTTCATTAGCTGGTCACAAAAGCACCCATGAGGTAAGCCCATTCAGTGAATGTGTTCCTCTGGCACAGGAAGCACATGAAAATTGGCCAAACGGTAAATTACAAATTACAAACAAACACACAGAGCTACGTGCATACGGACTACACACAGACACAAAGCTCTTTAATATGTAGGATATTGGGTAACTAACAAAGAGCAATTAGAAGGGAGCTAAAAGTTTAGAAAACTTAAAGTGAGATCAATTTCTATGCTGCTCCTCAGAATAAAATGTGCCTTGTCAACACAGTTTTGTTTTTAGAGTTAACACTACATGGAAAGTCTCATCATTCGTTAATAACAAGCTCTCACATTTCCCTATTATTAGAGGCAGCTAATGGTCATTAAAATGGACTTGGTGACAATTACACCAAAGACTAAACTTGCTTAAAAGGGAACGGTTTAAAATAGCGAGAGAAAAAAAAAAAAAAGACAAAACAATGTCAGGAAGCTACTAAGCCGCTATGTCACCAGGCCATAAATATTGAGTATTTCATAAAACAGAATCTGTATGAAATAAGGCACATTGACTGCGCCGTAACTTCATTGAAATTCCAATGTAATCAAAAAGATATTGTAACACAAAAACAGGGACTACTATATCTTATGGTCAAGAATAAAAAAGGTTGACAAAACTAGGAGCCAGGATTTTTTATTTAAAAAGTAAAATAAAAATACAAGAACAAAAGCTTTATTAACAAAAATAAAAATTCTCAAAAGGGACACTATATAGTCACCAGAACCACTACAGCTTAATGTTGTGGTTCTGGTGTCTATATCCTGTCCCTCTAGACAGTACTTACATTGCTAACTAGTAACACACAGACAGTCACACAGACAGCCGCTAGAGGCACTTCTTAGGCACGTTCTCCGTCTGCACACTTTGCATGGAGGTGCTGAATGTTCCCCATAGAATTGCATTAATTCATTGCATCTCTATGAGGAGATGCGGACAGGCACCAATACTTTTTTCAAGATTGATTATCTCAGCCATTAAGGAGGGGCCAGCCAATGCAAGACCGGCACAGCATGAGAAACAAAAAGTAAAAACATCTTTCCCATGCCATCGGATGGGGGACAGACACACTCATACAAATTATTAAGTCCACCCAGCCTCCCTACCTTGGGAGGCTGGAGTGGATGCTTTCCTTGGGGTCAAGAGGGGCTGCTGTAACCTTCAAGCTCTTGCTCTACTCCCTGTGCACTGTTTAGGGATGTCGGGGCTGGAGTGACGTCATATTCAAGCAGGTGAGCAACCCCCTTGTAACCCCGCGGCAGCCAGCTGTCTGCTCCCTAGGGTGACGCAAGGGAGCAGAGAAAGAAGAGCATAAAGATTACAGCTACCTCGCCACCCGCATGCATTCTCCTTTAGCCAACCAACACGGGAATGCAGTGGGGCTCAATATGTAGATCCTGAATGGGCAGCCAAACACCCAGCAGCCAGGATTAAATTCCTAGTCGCCATGGCAAACTGGGTCCTGAAATTTGTTGAGAGACTTGGTTTTTGGAGAAGCCCATGGATTCCTCACCGGAGAACAATATTGCACTCAACTGAATGCGTGGGAGAAAAGCAGTGATGCAGCTCTTGGCAGATCAACCAGGAGTTGAATAACAAAGAGGTCAGCAAAAGGGTGGGTGTTGCTTGAGGCTTCGGTTTAACCACCGGCCCATCTCACCTCAGGCAGAGCTGTCACCTGCTCCAAGCTCTTGGCATCAATTTGCCATTTGATTAGTTTGCAAACTTTGCTATTAAAAAAACACAACCATATTACAATACAATCCATGTGAATTGAACGTTTAACCTTGAAAACAGACACTGTGCACTATAAATATTTTAGCTCATTGAGGAGGCCCCTAATGCTGTACCTTAAAGGGACACTCCAGGCACCCAGACCACTTCTGCCCATTGGAGGGGTCTGGGTGCCAACTCCCACTACCCTTAACCCTGCAAATGTAAATATTGCAGTTTTCATAAACTGCAATATTTACATTGCAGGGTTACTCCTCCTCTACTGGCTGTCTACTAGAGGGCACTTCCGGGTTTCTAGCATATAGCATCGCTGGACGTCCTCACGCTATGTGAGGACCTCCAGCGTCGCTAAAACCCCCATAGGGTAGCATTGAAAGCATTTTTCAATGCTTTCCTATGGGGAGGTCTAATGCGCATGTGCATCATTGCCGTGCATGCACATTAGGTCTCACCCCTCCAGCGGCCGCGCATGCGCAATCTGTCTCCCCCGCCGGATGACATCGGCGGGGGAGGAGCATGGGCGGACCCTGGACCAGTGCTGGACTCCGGTAAGTCACTGAAGGCGTTTAAACCTCTTCAGCAACCTGGGATTGGGGGTGGGAGGGAGAGGGGGACCTGCAGTGCCAAGAAAACAGTTTTCCTGGCACTGGAGCATCCCTTTAATTCAATGTAAAACGCATTAGCAACCAGAGGATCTCTGATCATCAAGCAATGTTAATTCTAACAGCAAATTTCAGTTAAGTATAAATCATAGTCTTTTGATTAAAAAGCCGTTTTAGTTGTATTTTAGTCAATGCAACTAAAAATTTAATGGGTTTAGTTAAAGCCTCTGTCTTTTGCCCGTTCCCCAGCTCCAATTTTGCTATAGCTGGGATATGCTGCAAATCTGCTGCTGTTTAGGGTTCACCTGGAGCTATTTTCACACAAACCTCACTGCCTCCATACTGTTCCGTTTCAGTCGATCCAGAATACAGTGAACCCAAGAGAAACTTTGCAACCCAAAACAAAGTGAGCTATACTAAAGTGTCTCAGCTTTCAGCCAAATTTGTGGCGACGCAACCATTTTGTTTAATCTCCTTACTGTGTGTTTCAAAATGTTTTCTAAATTAATAATTAGAAGGGAACTTTACACACACACACCTCATCCTTGATCTTAGAAAACATGAATCGAAACACCAGATGCAATAGAATACCAACAATGAAAACACACATTTAGCACATTTACTAGCCTTGCAGAGATTTGCAGTGTTTTGAGCAATAGAATTGAATGTAAAAAAACCTCTACGCATATGGTGCATTGCTGAGCACTTTAAATGATATCAAGGCCAAACTAGTGAAACTGGAACAATTCTCCAACCCTATGTGAATTTATTCAAAAGTGTAGTCCTGCATTAAGCTGTCCAATATCTGTTGGCTGTACCAGAAAAATGATCCTGTCAACAAAATGTAAATACTAGCCTTCTGCTTTAAAGAGTGGGGGGGGCAAGCATTCACTCTACACATAGCAATTACAGTCTGCTTTTCTCAGGATTTACAATTTGCATGCACATTGTTAAATCAGAAGGGAAAACAAAGCGGATGAGTGGATATTTGGTACATATTAAGAGGGGGGAGAGGGGGGAGAGGGGGAAGAGGGACAAAACCATGAGAGAAAAATGTAAGTCAAGTTAATGTAAAAATAGGTACCTGGTCAGGTTCCAGCCCACTAGGGGTTTGATTTCTTGGAAATATCTCCAGGGCTTCAGGGTGATGATTATCCCACGGGAACTTATTTTTCCCTTTACCTGCACTCAACATTCTGCGAGCGAGTGGGTCAATGTGGGGAAGTGTAGTTCTGCCATTATGATCACCATATTGTCCACTCTGTGTTCGACTTTCTGGCAATATCCAATCTGTATCTGCCCCTGGTAAGTGGTGATTGCCCCTGATATGAGCAGACGAAGGGCATGGAAGTGCATACTCTACCAAACCAAGAGAATTTACTTTTGGAAGAGTTTTACGTGCAAGTCTGGCCTGGACAGCATTCATTAACCCATCTCCGTTCTCTTGAAGCTCAACTTCATCCACGGCTTTAAGTAGGCTGCTTTTACCGGGTCCTATGGATGCTGCCAAGACTGCAAATGCCTCTAAGGCAGCATGACGAACTTTTCTCTTGCTGTCTATTAAACAAGGGGCAATTTCACATGCTAAAAAAGGCAAATCAAAGTCTTCACTTGGGTAAGTCAAGAGTGAAGCGATGCAAATATTCACAATTTCTTCCCTTACTCGAGAATTTTTGTGCTTAAGGTTTTCCAACAATATGGTTAACACTTTGTAAGGCCCAGTCAATTTCATCAATTTCATATATATTTTCATATACTCTTCCTTAATAGTTATCTTGCTATCCCCCAGGAGTTTGACAGTTGAGGATATAACGGGCCTAAGGAACTTACCAACCGCATGCCCAAGGTTTATTACAAAGCAGTTAAGGGCATCCAGAGTAACAAGCACAACTGTAAAATTCTGATCATCTAGTAATGTACGTAGAAAGCTAATAAGTCCAACCACGTCATTATGGGATATGAAGCTAAAATCGCACTCTTTGATTAGATATTTCAGTTCTTCAATGGCATGTGTTCTAGCCTTGTAATCCTTCATATCTAGAAGTCTGGAGTGCAGTTCTGCCGGGATAATTCCACAACGAAGATTACTGTTATTAATAAGTAGTTCTTCTTGTGTAGGACCTGTTTTCCCAAAACAGCTTTTTGGGTTATAAGAAGGTGGTCTAGAGTGCACACTACCTTTTCTGATGGACATTTCACCTTGCAAATCATAATAAAAACTGTCCTGAGTGCATGATCTTCTTCCAGCAGAACCATTTGGTATCTGTGCAATGCTGTCATCTTTCGATCTAAAAGGAGCCACTCTAGAAATGTGGACCTCCATGTTTTTTGCCTTCAGATCAAAGTACCTGTGCATATCACATGGTGACAGATTAATTTACCGAGATACAACCACAGACCTAGCTATATGTTCCAAACATTAGATTATTTACATGCAAAAAGGATCAAATTACTATAAAAACTGTCCGTTTAGCAATGATATAGGTAGCTGTTAATGGCAAAAAAAAAAAAAAAAAGCTCCTCAATCGGTCTTACAGGTTACTATTATTAATAAAAAAAAAAAAAAGGTGTATTCTTAATTTCATTGGTGATTGCAGTCAGGAATGAGACACAAATTCCACATTATCCCTCTGTCAGAATTCTCTTGGCAAAAAAAAGAAGAACTGAAATTTAAAGAAAAAAAAATAAATAAAAACCAATTAACATATATTACTTAATAGCAAATGATTCACATCCAGTTAGCCATTACAAGTTATATGCAAAACACATATAATCAACTAAATAACTATCCTGTGAAACCTAAATGGAGCAAAAACAATTCATAAAACACTGATGAATATTTAATCAAGTGCTGCTGTGGGTGACGGTAACTTTGCAATAATTTACTATGTAATGGCCTCTATCCATACAGAGTGCAAAGCAATTAAAAATCACTGGTTGTACAAACATTATAATAGAAATTATCTTATTTGGGTGTGATCTGTAAATGTGCAAGGCTGTAAATATAAACATATCAATAAATATTCTATTATGAGCTCCAGTTACAGACTGTCAATACAAACATTACCATATGATGTGTGCAACTTGCAGCCACTGGGCCCATTTACAGATTGTTAATAAAAAAAAAAGAAAAAAAAAATATATATATATATATATATATATATATATATATATAATTTGGGTTCCAGGCTGGTAATAGATTGATACAATGTATCCATGGGGCTGGTATTGGGGTTCCGGGCTGGTAATAGATTGATAAAATGTATCCATGGGGCTGGTATTGGGGTTCAGGGCTGTATCAATCTATATATATAGATTGATACAATGTATCCATGGGGCTGGTATTGGGGTTCTGGGCCGGTAACAGATTGATACAATGTATCCATGGGGCTGGTATTGGAGTTCCAGGCTGGTAATAGATTAATAAAATGTATCCATGGGGCTGGTATTGGGGTTCCAGGCTGGTAATAGATTGATACAATGTATCCATGGGGCTGGTATTGGGGTTCCGGGCTGGTAATAGATTGATAAAATGTATCCATGGGGCTGGTATTGGGGTTCAGGGCTGTATCAATCTATATATATAGATTGATACAATGTATCCATGGGGCTGGTATTGGGGTTCTGGGCCGGTAACAGATTGATACAATGTATCCATGGGGCTGGTATTGGAGATTAATAAAATGTATCCATGGGGCTGGTATTGGGGTTCCAGGCTGGTAATAGATTGATACAATGTATCCATGGGGCTGGTATTGGATAAAATGTATCCATGGGGCTGGTATTGGGGTTCCAGGCTGGTAATAGATTGATACAATGTATCCATGGGGCTGGTATTGGGGTTCCGGGCTGGTAATAGATTGATAAAATGTATCCATGGGGCTGGTATTGGGGTTCAGGGCTGTATCAATCTATATATATAGATTGATACAATGTATCCATGGGGCTGGTATTGGGGTTCCAGGCCGGTAATAGATTGATACAATGTATCCATGGGGCTGGTATTGGGGTTCAGGGCTGTATCAATCTATATATATAGATTGATAAAATGTATCCATGGGGCTGGTATTGGGGTTCCAGGCTGGTAATAGATTGATACAATGTATCCATGGGGCTGGTATTGGGGTTCCGGGCCGGTAATAGATTGATACAATGTAATCCATGGGGCTGGTATTGGGGTTCCAGGCCGGTAATAGATTGATACAATGTATCCCTGGGGCTGGTATTGGGGTTCCGGGCCGGTAATAGATTGATACAATGTATCTATGGGGCTGGTATTGGGGTTCCAGGCTGGTAATAGATTGATACAATGTATCCCTGGGGCTGGTATTGGGGTTCCGGGCCGGTAATAGATTGATACAATGTATCCCTGGGGCTGGTATTGGGGTTCCAGGCCGGTAATAGATTGATACAATGTATCCCTGGGGCTGGTAATAGATTGATACAATGTATCCCTGGGGCTGGTATTAGGGTTCCAGGCTGGTAATAGATTGATACAATGTATCCCTGGGGCTGGTAATAGATTGATACAATGTATCCCTGGGGCTGGTATTGGGGTTCCGGGCCGGTAATAGATTGATACAATGTATCCATGGGGCTGGTATTGGGGTTCCAGGCTGGTAATAGATTGATACAATGTATCCCTGGGGCTGGTATTAGGGTTCCAGGCTGGTAATAGATTGATACAATGTATCCCTGGGGCTGGTAATAGATTGATACAATGTATCCCTGGGGCTGGTATTGGGGTTCCGGGCCGGTAATAGATTGATACAATGTATCCCTGGGGCTGGTATTGGGGTTCCAGGTATCCCTGGGGCTGGTATTGGGGTTCCAGGCCGGTAATAGATTGATACAATGTATCCCTGGGGCTGGTATTGGGGTTCCGGGCCGGTAATAGATTGATACAATGTATCCATGGGGCTGGTATTGGGGTTCCGGGCCGGTAATAGATTGATACAATGTATCCCTGGGGCTGGTATTGGGGTTCCGGGCCGGTAATAGATTGATACAATGTATCCCTGGGGCTGGTATTGGGGTTCCAGGTATCCCTGGGGCTGGTATTGGGGTTCCGGGCCGGTAATAGATTGATACAATGTATCTATGGGGCTGGTATTGGGGTTCCAGGCTGGTAATAGATTGATACAATGTATCCCTGGGGCTGGTATTGGGGTTCCGGGCCGGTAATAGATTGATACAATGTATCCCTGGGGCTGGTATTGGGGTTCCAGGCTGGTAATAGATTGATACAATGTATCCCTGGGGCTGGTAATATATTGATACAATGTATCCCTGGGGCTGGTATTGGGGTTCCAGGCTGGTAATAGATTGATACAATGTATCCCTGGGGCTGGTATTGGGGTTCCAGGCCGTTACTCAGACCGGGAGCTGGGGTAGAATCTCTCACCGTTCTCGGGGTACTCCCGCCGGACCCCGCCATGCTCACACTCCCTCCTGGAGACCGGACAGCCTTATTTTGTTGCCGGTTGCTCTGGGTCGGCGCTGACCATGTGATCTCTGTGACGTCAACAAATCAACAAACTACGGCAGCGCGGTGGGGACACACTTCGCCAGAAGGCGCTTCATATAGTGACTGGAATGCTGGGCAGGGAGTGTGATACAATGTATCTTATTACAAAACACAGACTGGTAAAGTTACAACATGATACATCATCTTACCTGCAGTGTGGGATTGCTGGAAATATTAGGTGGAATTCTAATTTTAATCCAAATATAGCTAACCTGAGACATAGCTAAAATAAAAAAATAAAAATCTAAAATATGTAAAAAAACAAAACTGAGCCATAGCTAAAATAATATATATATAGATGTGAAATGCTTCAGACTTGAGAAAGGGAGGTTCTCCCGAAAGCTTGTCATTAAAAAATTCTGTTAGTCCAATAAAAAAGGTATTACAAGATAAGAATTATCTGTTTTTTACATCTACATCACTGGACTAATACGGCTACAATCTCTACTTGAACACTATATATATATATAAACAGAGACATAGCTAAAATTAAAATAAAATAAAAAACTGACAGCTAAAATAAAAATTAAAAATAACAAAATATGACACATAGCTAAAATAAAAAATATTAAAAAAAAACCTGAGACCTAGCTGACGTGGTCTGTGACTCCAGTTTGACTATATGCAGGGCCGTCTATAATATGATTAGGACCCTGGGCAATGCATTTTCTTGGGCCCCATGGGCCCTGTCCCTGCCACTGCCTCACCCCCCAATTATGTCCAACCCGCAATCACACTGACAGACGTACTGGCACATACACACACAGACAGACATTAAAACATTCACAGATACATACTGACACACAAAGTCACTACACACAAATATATACTGGCAGACATACTGACACACACACACACAGACATACATACACAGACACATACATTAACAGATATACTGACACACACACAAACACATACACTGACAGATATACTAAAACACACAGACACACACACTGACAGACACGTTGACACACACACACAGGCATACTGACATATACACACACACACACACACAGGCATACTGACATATACACACACACACACACACGCATACTGACATATACACAGACAGACGTAATGGCTGATACAGACAGACATTAAACATTCACAGATATATACTGACACACACATACACTGACATACAAATATATCCTGGCAGACATACTGACACACACACACAGACATACATACATACACACACAGACACATACACTGACAGACATACTGACTGACACACACATACACACACAGACATACTTACATACACACACAGACATACTGACACACAAAGACATGCTGACACACAAAGACATGCTGACACACACACACAGACAGACTGGCACATACACACAGACAGACATTAAAACATTCACAGATACATACTGACACACACATACACTGACACACAAATATATCCTGGCAGACATACTGACACACACGTACACACACAGACATACCTACATACACACACACAGACATACTGGCATACACACAGACATACTGACACACACACACACACTGACATACACACACAGACATACTGACACACACACATACACACACAGACATACTGGCATACACACAGACATACTGACACACACACACACAGACATACTGGCATACACACAGACATACTGACACACACACACACACACTGACACACACACAGACATACTGACACACACACTGACACACTCACACAGACATACTGTTCTTACCTTTTCCTGGAGGGTGGTTTCCCTGGTCCAGTGGCAGGCTGAGGCAGATGGGAGTTCTCCTCTGGAACTCCCCTCCTTCCTGCCTTCCTCCTCCCGCGCGGCTATCTCCAGTGGGAGGAAGTGACGTCACTTCCTCCCAGCCGGCTGCAGAACCGGAAGAGGGGCCCGGTCGCGCTGTTTAAGCGCCACAGCACCCGACTGGGCCCCTGCTGACACATGCTCCCCGGGTGGCCCTTAGTGCATGGGCCACCCGGGGAGCCTCCTCAGTGTGCAGGAGCCGCACCGCAGGGGCTGCGCAAATCGCGGGGCCCACAGAGCAGCTGCTCTGGGCCCCCAGGAGCAACTGGGCCCGGGGCAGCTGCCCCGTTTGCCCCGCGTTAAAGACGGCCCTGACTATATGGTTCTAAAATGTAAAATTGACTTTGAATTCACAACAAATCACTTTGTGTTTCTCTTTAGGTTATCAAAGAATAAGAGCTAGCACACAAGGGTTTATCTGTTAGAAACATAGAAACATAGAATGTGACGGCAGGTAAGAACCATTCGGCCCATTTGGTCTGCCCAATTTTTGTAAAACGCCAAACCGTAACAAATTAAAAATTGAACCTAAACATTCTGTTTAAAATCACAAACTGTGACTATATTAAAGCTAGGGAATTTATCCAAATCAGCCATTTTCATCTCAATACTGAAATTCAGCTTTGTTTTGTACAATTTGGCTTTTAGTGAATAAACCCCAGTTGATAAACCCCCCAGGAGGAGAGAACTTCCAATTAGCCTAATTTAGAGTTATACGGCACGAGTTCTAAACCCTGCTTAATAGAATCACACAATGTATTCATTTTGTGTACATTTTAAACTCATGTGCCATTAAAATCTTAAACTGGAAATATCATTTTCTTAAATATCCTCCTGTTTCTCCAAAAAATACTGCAGTTTTTTTACACAAAAAGCCTTCCCTCAATATTTTTTCCTGTAGTAACCCTATTAATAGCACGATATCAATAGCTCATCCACCTCACACTTGCCCAGTCAATAGCTAGTTACACATAGGGCACAGATTGCTCATTATTATTTTATTATTTATATAGAGCCATCAGATTCTGTAGTGCCGTACAATGGGTGGACTAACAGACATGTAATTGTAACCAGACAACGGGAGAGGTGGAGGGCCCTGCTCAATGAGCTTACATTCTCCTTGAGTCCTTACTGTTAAATTGGTTTGTGCATTTTTAGTCCCATCTAGGATTAACAGGGTCATTTGCTAGACTGAGAATTCACAGTAAATTTTAAATTTAAGGCCAGAGTAGCTGCACTGAGAGCCCAGCTGAAGAGAATCTTGGCTACTTTGACCTTAAATTTGACATTCATTTTGAATTCCCCATGAATTCTTATGTTAATGATTAAGCCTGTACGTATGGAATTTCCACCTGAAACAAGTGAGGTGGTGAGACTTCTTCTGTGTGGCTGAGGCCTAGCTGTATCCTGTGAATGGTTTTGGATCTGCTACGCAAGCTTTTATTGCTCCTGTTAATCTGTTTTGTATTGAATGGAATGTCAGGAATCAGGATAGTATAGCCAAGCTTTAAACATAACTGACTTAGAGAACTGAAATTCAGTCTGATTTGCTGACAATTAGTGATGTCCCGAACGGTTCGCCACGGACTCATCATTGAGTAAACTTTGACCCTGTACCTCACAGTCAGCAGACACATTCCAGCCAATCAGCAGCAGACCCTCCCTCCCAGACCCTCCCACCTCCTGGACAGCTCACTAAGAATGCAGCTTCAAAATGGATGCTGTCCAGGAGGTGGGAAGGTCTGGGAGGGAGGGTCTGCTGCTGATTGGCTGGAATGTGTCTGCTGACTGTGAGGTACAGGGTCAAAGTTTACTCAATGATGAGTCCGCGGAGAACCGTTCACGGCGAACCGTTCGAACTGTTCGGGACATCACTACTGACAATATCCACATTAAGGGTTCCTTGCTAAAGTGTAAATTGTCAGGAATTCAAAACGAATATAAACTTTTAGGCAAAAACAGAAACCAAAGCAAACCAAACGCAGGGCAGTTTTCCTAGATCTACTGTGGTTTCCTTGACACATCATTTCTTTATTGCTCTAGATCAGGCTTCCCCAAACTCCGGCCCTCCAGATGTTGCTGAACTACAACTCCCATGATTCTATGAATGAAATAGATAGGCAGAGAATCATGGGAGTTGTAGTTCAGCAACATCTGGAGGACCGGAGTATGGGGAAGCCTGCTCTAGATAATTGGTTCCCAACCCAGTCCTCAAGTACCCCCTACCAGTCCAGGATTTAGTGATTATCCAGTTGTGTCAAAGGTGTTTTTAGAAGATGAAAAAAAAATCTCCCTAAGCGTACTCCCTAAATCCTGGACTGGTGGGGAGGGGGGTGAGGGTACTTGAGTACTGGGTTCGAAACCCCTACTCTAGAGCACTACATGAAAAGCGTTCTCCTGTACTACATTGAATCCACAGACTTCAAGAGTAAATTAAATAGCTAACCAGGAAGG
>OW240924.1:89792176-89818799 GCA_933207985.1 Pelobates cultripes | reverse complement strand
AGCGTGGCCGAGCGCACCGTGGTACAGGAACTTATGTTTCCTGTACCCGGCGGACAGGAAGTGCTCGCTCTGTGAGCACTTCATTTCCGGCCGCCCGGGTACAGGAAACATAAGTTCCTGTACCGCGGTGCGCTCGGCCACGCTACACAGAGTGTCTGGCAGGAGGGAGCGCTGTGCGCTATGCGCTCACCTCCTGCCGGTCACTCCGGCTTTGCGCCCGCCGGGCCGGTGCACCCTAAGGCGGCCACTTGTGCCGCCTTATGGATGCGCCGGCGGAGCGCACCCTCCCTCCCTCCGGCGACCTATGGCCGCGTGCCCGCAGAGTGGGCTCGGCGTGCCACCTGTGGCACGCGTGCCATAGGTTCGCCACCACTGGTTTAGACAGTACTTCTTGATCCCTCTAAACATAGCTTTGTCTCGTTATTGGAGGGAGCTGTTATAATCACGCTGGGGATTGCTATGCTCTGCATTCTCCCTTGAGCTTTTAATCACTTAGCTCTTTTAAGAGCTGTTCATGATAGGTCTTCCCCACACAGTCCTGGATGCTGGAGGTTCATACAGGGTGGAAGGAAGAGGTCTTTCCCACATGGAGAACAGAAGCTGATTCAGGGTGGAAGGAAGACGGCGAGACTCCAGTCAAGCTATGGCGGTTGCAGAGTCTGCGGTGGTTGTTGTGTCTGCTGCAGTGCTTGGAGTCCTCAGGAAGCACTAGGAGCATCCTTCAACGGAGGTACCCAGTCGGGGTGCCAGGTGATCCGTTACAAGATCTATCATATTTATAATCACTTTTCACTAGGAATGCACCAAAATTTCCGCTGCCAAAATTTTCAGCTAAAAATGGGCCTATCCCATTTCGGCGGAAAAAGTCAAATCGGCCGAAAATTACAACCCCCTTCCCCTTAGCCCATTACCCTCTACCCCCCCCCCACCCCTCCTCTCCATGGCTAGTAGCCCACTGAGCTCCTCTCCAGTGCTCTCTATGATTATCGCTGTTAGTGATGTGTCCCTCCTGTATCGGTGTCACAGTATGACAGCCAATGACCGCCTCTGCTCGGAGGGCTGTTGCTATTAGTGACGGGACACGTGCAACATATCCTGGCACATCCCATCGTCTCGCGGGACCCTGCAATGTTTCAGGCTGCGGTTGAGCTCTCCTCCGTCCTGTTCTTGGGAATAGCCGAGTTATCGCGATGTTTCAGATCTTCTCTGTCCTGTTCTCGGAGTTGGCTCAAGATCTCGCAGTGTTTCCTTAAAGCGGCCGGCAGGATCTCCCGAGGTGAGTGCGGAATGCTGCTGGCGGACAGCATGCAGGAAATGGAGCCCGGAGCAATGCCGGAGAAACATGTCTGAAGCAGTAAGCTAAACCCTGCAGTACTGCATTTAGTTTAATGCAGAGCACTTCCAACTTTCCTTGAATAGGTGTCTGGTGTCCAATGGACCACAACTGAGTACTTAAATTTGGGGAGTGGGGAGGAGGCACTCCTAGCACCATAACCATTACAGTACTCTAGAGGTAAGGGTGCTTGGAATGTTCCCTTTAAAGTAGTTTCCAATTATAGCTTTTCTTCTGCATTCATAGCCTTTGAGGATTGACGATGGGTAGCTTAGAAATATGCAATGGTAATAAACTATCAATCAAATTATGTGTGATGAAAGTACAGAGTATTCAATAGGCTTCTTCTCCAGGCATGGCTTCTAGTTACTGTTACTCAGTCTATACAAATAATGTAAACACGTTTTACTATAGCTACAAAAACTGATTGACAGATGAACAGTTTTTACAAGATTGCTTATCTAAGGAGAGTGCAATGAGTATGTAATTAAAAGAACACTCCCAAGCACCATAACAACTACACTTTTAAAGTGGAACTATCACTTCCATAGAAATGTCAATGCATTGATTAAAGGAAAACTTTAAGCACCATAACTATTACAGCCCACCCCGCTCTAGTGGTTTTCATGCCAGGTGTGCCCTGGCATGTTCCCAGGGTTCGTAGTCAAATCACTTGTGAAGCTAGAAGCCCCTGCAAGAAGTATCCGTTAGCCCTATTGTGCTAAGCCCTGCCATGCACAGTTGGCTCATTGGTTTAGTGCTTCAGTTTAGCACATTATATCCTTAATACAGTGATAGTATTATTATACCCTTCATACAGTGATAGTATTATTATTATATCCTGCATACATTGATAGTATTATTATTATATCCTGCATACATTGATAGTATTATTATGATATCCTTCATACAGTGATAGTATTATTATATCCTTCATACAGTGATAGTATTATTATATCCTTCATACAGTGATAGTATTATTATTAAATCCTTTATACAGTGATTATATCCTTCATACAGTGATAGTATTATATCCTTCATACATAGTGATAGTATTATGATATCCTTCATACATACAGTGATAGTATTATTATGATATCCTTTCTACAGTGATAGTATTTTTTTTTTTATATAAATCTTTTTATTGAGAATTTTGTGCAATTCGCGGAACTGATCATCAATTAGTGATAGGTACAAACATTTGCAACTTAGTGGACGCGCAGGTCCAACCTGGTCATAACATAGTACTTGCAGTTACATCGGCAGTTCATTGGTCATGCTATCGGCTCATAACTAGCACCGTACATAATACAAAACTATTCGCCTCCGCCTGTCTTCATTGTGCATAACTATAGGCCGCCCTTTAGAGCGGAATGCACAGCGCATAATTAGAGAGGACAGAATAGGCAAGACAGGTGTCTGGCGGACTCGCAGGTCCAGTTAGGAGGCACCTGTACTCGTTCCGTAGCCTACTTCAGCTCTAGCTCCTAGTGAACTTGTGTGTATGCCTTGTATCAGATATCGCTTGTGGCTGCGTTATGAGCGTCAGCAGATTAGTCATATTCTGTACCAGCTACAGTTAGTGGCAGTGTCTATTGTATTGTATGTTGCGTAATATCGTCTGCTTGTCTAGCCTTGTGCGGGAGTTACCGCGCCTTATCTGATAGTAAAGAGATAAGCATAGATTTGCGCTTTATTGGTCTCCTAGTCCCTATCTCCTAATATAGTTTTCCGTCCAGGGTCGCGATGCAGCGTACCGGCCTTGTTATTATGTGATCTCTGTGAAAGTGTGCATGTTTCGTGCGTGGTACATCGCATGGTACCTGTATGGTATATGCGTCCACATTTCTAGAATCGCGGAGGCATAGTATCCTAGTATGATGATAAGATTTGGTCTATGTCTACTCCATGCAGAGTGCATAGTAGTGAAAGGATAGATCAGAAATGGTAGAGAAGGCAAGAAGGAGAGAGTGACTGAGAGGGCTGCGTCCAGAAGGATACCCCACTCTGTTGCGCCCCCAGCACAATACAGTAGTAGTAGTATTATTATATCCTTCATATAGGGATATTAAGATTATTATAACCATCATGTAGTGATAGTATTATTATATCCTTCATACAGTGATAGTATTGATATCCTTCATACATACAGTGATAGTATTATATCCTTCATACATACAGTGATAGTATTGATATCCTTCATACATACAGTGATAGTATTATATCCTTCATACATACAGTGATAGTATTATATCCTTCATACAGTGATAGTATTATATCCTTCATACAGTGATAGTATTATGATATCCTTCATACAGTGATAGTATTATATCCTTCATACAGTGATAGTAGTAGTATTATTATATCCTGTGTAGAGTGATAGTATTATATCATTCATACAGTAATATTATTATTATTATATCCTTCTTAGAGATAGTAGTATTATTTTTTTTAATTATATCCTTCATACAGTAGTAGTATTATTATATCCTTCATATAGGGATATTAAGATTATTATAACCATCATGTAGTGATAATATTATTATATCCTTCATACAGTGATAGTATTATTATAACCATCATTTACTGATAGTATTATTATATCCTTCATACAGTGATAGTATTATTATATCCTTCATAAAGTGATAGTATTGATATCCTTCATAAAGTGATAGTATTGATATCCTTCATACAGTGATAGTATTATGATATCCTTCATACAGTGATAGTAGTAGTATTATATCATCCTTCATACAGTGATAGTATTATATCATCCTTCATACAGTGATAGTAGTATTATTATTACATCCTGTGTAGTGATAGTATTATATCCTTCATACAGTAATATTATTATCCTTCGTAGAGATAGTATTATTTTTTTTAATTATATCCTTCATACAGTTGTCGTAGTAGTATTATTATATCCTTCATATAGGGATATTAAGATTATTATAACCATCATGTAGTGATAGTATTATTATATCCTTCATACAGTGATAGTATTATTATAACCATCATTTACTGATCGTATTATTATATCCTTCATACAGTGATAGTATTATATCTTTCATACAGTGATAGTATTATTATTATTATATCTTTCATACAGTGATAGTATTATTATATCCTTCATATAGGGATATTAAGATTATTATAACCATCATGTAGTGATAGTATTATTATATCCTTCATACAGTGATAGTATTATTATAACCATCATTTACTGATCGTATTATTATATCCTTCATACAGTGATAGTATTATATCTTTCATACAGTGATAGTATTATTATTATTATATCTTTCATACAGTGATAGTATTATTATATCCTTCATATAGGGATATTAAGATTATTATAACCATCATGTAGTGATAGTATTATTATATCCTTCATACAGTGATAGTATTATTATAACCATCATTTACTGATCGTATTATTATATCCTTCATACAGTGATAGTATTATATCTTTCATACAGTGATAGTATTATATCTTTCATACAGTGATAGTATTATTATTATTATATCCTTCATACAGTGATAGTATTATTATATCCTTCATACAGTGATAGTATTATTATATCTTTCATACAGTGATAGTATTATTATATCTTTCATACAGTGATAGTATTATTATATCCTTCATACAGTGATAGTATTATTATACCCTTCATACAGTGATAGTATTATTATACCCTTCATACAGTGATAGTATTATTATATCCTTCATACAGTGATAGTATTATTATATCCTTCATACAGTGATAGTATTATATCCTTCATACAGTGATAGTATTATATCCTTCATACAGTGATAGTATTATTATATCTTTCATACAGTGATAGTATTATATCCTTCATACAGTGATAGTATTATATCCTTCATACAGTGATAGTATTATATCCTTCATACAGTGATAGTATTATTATCCTTCATACAGTGATAGTATTATATCTCATACAGTATAGTATTATATCTCTATACAGTGATAGTATTATTATATCTCATACAGTGATATATCCTTCATACAGTGATAGTATTATTATATCTCACAGTGATGGTATATTATATCCTTCATACAGTGATAGTATTATATCCTTCATACAGTGATAGTATTATATCTTTCATACAGTGATAGTATTATTATATCCTTCATACAGTGATAGTATTATATCCTTCATACAGTGATAGTATTATTATATCCTTCATACAGTGATAGTATTATTATATCTTTCATACAGTGATAGTATTATTATATCCTTCATACAGTGATAGTATTATATCCTTCATACAGTGATAGTATTATATCCTTCATACAGTGATAGTATTATTATATCCTTCATACAGTGATAGTATTATTATATCCTTCATACAGTGATAGTATTATTATATCCTTCATACAGTGATAGTATTATATCCTTCATACAGTGATAGTATTATTATATCCTTCATACAGTGATAGTATTATTATATCCTTCATACAGTGATAGTATTATTATATCCTTCATACAGTGATAGTATTATATCCTTCATACAGTGATAGTATTATATCCTTCATACAGTGATAGTATTATTATATCTTTCATACAGTGATAGTATTATATCCTTCATACAGTGATAGTATTATATCCTTCATACAGTGATAGTATTATATCCTTCATACAGTGATAGTATTATTATATCCTTCATACAGTGATAGTATTATTATATCCTTCATACAGTGATAGTATTATTATATCCTTCATACAGTGATAGTATTATATCCTTCATACAGTGATAGTATTATTATATCCTTCATACAGTGATGGTATTATTATATCCTTCATACAGTGATAGTATTATATCCTTCATACAGTGATAGTATTATATCTTTCATACAGTGATAGTATTATTATATCCTTCATACAGTGATAGTATTATATCCTTCATACAGTGATAGTATTATTATATCCTTCATACAGTGATAGTATTATATCCTTCATACAGTGATAGTATTATTATATCCTTCATACAGTGATGGTATTATTATATCCTTCATACAGTGATAGTATTATATCCTTCATACAGTGATAGTATTATTATATCCTTCATACAGTGATAGTATTATATCCTTCATACAGTGATAGTATTATTATATCCTTCATACAGTGATAGTATTATTATTTTTTCCAGTTTCATATAGACTTTAATGGAGTTGGAAATGTAACCAGACAGAGCATTGGTAAACCTACCAATCAAATGTAATTTATTTAGCCTTTACTGTGTTGCATATAATTTTCTAGGATTATACTTTATTTGGATAATTCGTCGTGTTCGTTTTCGACCACAGTGATAAAGCTGATTCAACCTTGACATAAGAACAAAATGGGTAGCTTCGAATATCTAATGGGAAAACATACTGGACATAGTGTGATAAAGTAATGTCCCAGTGAACACGCATTATGTAAGTTGTGCTCACAAGAGCGTAAGTAGAATCAGGCCCATCATCCTTAAATCAGGTAAATGAGATTAATCTGCTCCGAGATGTAGATAATCTTCTTAAACTTCAAGAAAAGCAGAAAGCAAAAATAGTGCAGCTTGTATAAAACAAATATTTATTAAGATTGCATTTGCAAAATAGATGATAAAATAGGCTTGCCTCCACTCCCAGTGGATATGGATGCTACTGATGATAAACTTGTCTGGCGACTGATGTACTAATGGCACTGCTGCAGGTGGAGTTATACCTCCAACAATATAAAATATCTCTGTATCTGCAGCTTTATAATATGAAACTCTGCGCATACAAACTCCAGGCACTATGACCACTTCAAATGACTGAAATGGTTGTGGTGCTTGGAGTAACGCTGTTCATTGTGTATTGATGGATTTGCATTCTAAGAATGGGATTAAGGCTGGTTTCTGTGCTTTGTGTGTGTGTTTTATAACATTTTTGCAGTGAGAAGGTTCCTGTTATCTCTGCAGGCGCAAGTTCAATTAACTTGGGTTTATGGAATTAATTTACCAAAAATGTACTAATTGCATAATTATACAGGCACCATAACCACTTGGCGGTAAGGGTTATAGTGCTTGGAATGTCCCTTTTGTCATTATGCCTACTTTATGGAAGTGTGTATAAAAGTTAAATCTTTCAGTATGAATTTAAAAATCAATTCTCAGTTTTAAAGTTAGATCTACAAGTTTAATGTAAGAGCTATCTTATTGTCATTGTGATGAAGGGAGGATGTCCATTGATAGAATAATGTAGGCTGAAGTTCCAGATATCTGCATGTGAGAAGCTGGGGATAGTTTATGGGATACATTTATTTTCATGGTGCTGTATTCCACACTCCATCATAATGAACCTGTTGCAAATATGTTTTTTATGAAACATTTGCTGAACTGCTTTTTCATTTTTATATAGTGTGGAGCGGTATGACCCAAGTAAAGATTCCTGGGAGATGGTGGCATCAATGGCTGATAAAAGAATTCATTTTGGTGTCAGCGTGATGTTGGGCTTCATTTTTGTTGTTGGGGGTCACAATGGTGTGTCTCACCTATCGAGTATCGAGAGGTACGATCCCCATCAAAACCAATGGACTGTTTGCCGGCCTATGAAGGAACCCAGAACAGGTGAGAAGTATTAAATATTGATGTATTTGGACACTGTTTAAAAACCTGTCTTATTTACATATGAAAATAGCCGCAATGAGAAATGTGATGCAAGAGTGTAGATAAATTGCTTCCCTGATGTTTACATTGTGCTATGTGCAGTAACATGCATCCTTCAGTATTTGGATGTGCACAGTACTTGCTGTAATATTCATTATCATTTTTGACCAGATTTTGCTGACCGATATTTTTGAATCTGTATGATTTGGAATAACTCTTGAGTCACTTGCCAATTTTTTTTTTCTTCTTCACCAGCCTAAAGTTTATTCCAAATTATCGGTATGTAGGAGCACGCAACTCACCATAGACCAGACCATCAAACAAGATATACTACAATGTGCAAATCTAGATGCATTGTGAAGATATAAAATAAATAGGACTGACTGCACATTAAAATATGCAAAATACTTTTTATTCTCTTTAAACAAACTCAAACCGTGTAAAAAAAATAAAAAAATAAATAAAAAATCTTACATAGTGAGACTATTGTTATAGCTGGTAATAGCCATAAATGCCCCGTAATTTACCATGACATGTACAGAGGTACTCCATCAAAAGCAGAAAAACAAACTAACAAAATAATAAAAAATCCTAACAGAAAATCAAGCAATTCTTGTCTGTGTATAGTATGAGCTTTACAAAGACAATTAGGATGGATCCCTTTATAAAGGCTACTTGTAGCCGCTGGAAGGTCAGGTGACTTTTCTCCGGTTCATCATTTGTAAAGGTAACAATTGATACAAACCAGTATCGCTTTGATTTTATGCTAGAAAATGTTTAATTTGCTATAAACAGAAGTACCCATTTATGTAATTTCCTAGAGAATTACCCCTTGTGCAACCAGCAAAAATGAAATATTGAGAGTGTGTTTTTTGTCTTTACACAGGTGTTGGCGCTGCTGTCATTGATAACTACATCTACGTTGTGGGTGGACATTCTGGGTCATCTTATCTTAACACTGTGCAGAAATATGACCCTATTTCTGACACGTGGGTGGACTTGGCAGGAATGGCATATTCTCGCTGCAATTTTGGTCTCACTGCTCTATGATGGAAAGCGTGAACACAAGCACAGTGTATGATTCTATCGCTGCATGAGAGAGCGTACAGGGGTTTTCAAGCCAGGCATGGCTCCCAAAAGGATTGGAGACAGGCGGAGGGTCAGTTCTAAAAAGAATGGTTATTCCTAGTCAATGACTTTCAGCCAGCATGACCACATGTCCCCAAAATTACTGCAGTAAAATGTAGACAAAAGTAAGAGTGTTAAATAAATGTCTTAGTTGCAATTAGAGGTTGCGAGGATTCATTGTACATTGTCAAACCTCAACATTTTAGTTTATAAAAAAAATGTTCTGGTGCTTTAAAAAAACAACTTGAAAATAACAGTTTATTTTAGAGCATTAAGCAAAAAAAATATGTAAAGGGATTGCAGTAAGTTCTGAGATGGGACCATACTGTCCCTTTAATTTACAAGCAGTTTCTAAAAGATGCATCTCGCACAGCATTAAGTATCTGAATGCAGCCCTGCAGCGTGCATTTTCCATAAGAGGACCTAGGAGGTGAATTATGGACACTTATCTGGAACAGATGCTCTGATAGTTTTCAGTTATCCTACATGTGCAACAGTTTCCGGAAATGTTGAGAGGTTCTGGTTTCATTTTCAGCACGTTTTCTCTCTGATCTCTGGGTTACGCTGCAAGGTTTTTTTTTGACCAGGAAACAAATTAATTAATTGCGCTGTCACATGCATCATACAGCCAAACAGCTCCACTGTGTCAGTTTGGCTAATAAAATACACAATTGTCAGCATGGCCTATGCGACCGCAATATTCAATGTGTTTTAAAAGAAAACCCTTCTTTCACAGTATGATATTTACCCAAAACACATCTCTTGTCAGTGAAGTGCACAATGTTAAATCTGTAATCTGCGGAAAACCATGCATTTAACATGGGCAATATGGTGCCCCAGCCCTGACTTTAACATTAATCAACTGGAATTTAAAGACTGCAACACTGGGGCTCCCTTGTGCTAAAACAGGGAGATCAGAAATGTTTGCCAGCAGCTAAAAGAGAAACTACTTTGTTTAATATTAAGATGGGATCCGTTTCTGGCTGCTTCATCAAGGCAGTAAACCTTGCAGGCAGTTAGATTTTAATTTTATTTTTCATTTTACATTTGCAATATGTATTATTACATAGGAATCTATGATGCACATTTCTGAAAAACCACAGGAATCTAGGAGTTACGCCTGAATTATATAAACTTCCTATGGGAATAGAAAAAGTTTTAATGGTAGATGTTAGTGTTCAGTTAATGTAGCCATTCTAGATCTGAATCCATGCAAGGCCTCATTCACTTGGTACAATGTTATACCAATTCATGGTCTAATAATTTACTGGGAGCTGGCTAAAGTCTATTATAAGAAACAAGCGTGCCTCTGGTAATTGAGTAGATGTCAGTGGAAGAATATTTAATTACCAGCATTCACCAACTCAGCTATTTTTTTTCCAAATTATTTATTTTTGGTTAACATTTTGCATTCATTTTCCATCATTCATGAGTCCTAGTTTAGTGAATTCATCCAAAAGTCTCTTGCTTTGTTTTAGAATTTTTGAACAAAGCAAGTATTGTTAGTATAACTTTTATTCTTATAACCTAACGTTTTTAACAATTCTTCAATTTAAAATGCAAGAAAGTGAGTTATTGGTGTAGATGTTCCATACATGTAGCTTGTTTCACTACTGACATTGGAACAATTCGTGTCAGGGGTTTACTGATGTGACTCAATATGCAGAGATTAGCAAGTCCTTGCAGTGTTGCCACTTACTGGAAGACATGGTTATGTGACTGGGCAACCACAATGCTGAATGGCCGCACAGGGGCTTTCTGTTTAAAATAACCGCTCAAACAAAGTCCAAAAATAGTAGACCTCATACAATAGGTTTGTACAGGGGGCATAGTTTCATAGTTGGTGATAAAGGCTGGAGTTTTTATTACAATATAAACAAACTGGTAGCATAGACTGTGATAGCATGCACAGGGATGTCTGAGTGATGCTCTAGTGCACTAAGAGGCCTTATGTAGGAGAGAGATTGTTGAACATGCCAGCTCCTTTACCCGTCCGCATCACCAGCATCTTCAAAATCCACCCGTGTCCACTGCCTTATTTGGGGATAAAAGCAGGGTGAGTGTGTTATTGCCGTGTGACTAGATGGAATCGCTAGTACAAACCTTGATGTGGATGCTTTGGAATAGCTTCCGCCACTTGGATAGTGGCATGGAGAGAGACCGACAAGGACAGTCTACCTCTCCAGATCTGGTATGTAACACTGGTAGGGCATTGAAGATGGTGGCAAGGTGGTTGAAGCACTAGTAGGGCATCTTCCATCCTTAGACCAGTATGATTTGTGGTTTTGTCTGACCGAAGCAATAAGAGTATACTGCATTTATTAAGTCTTGATACATTTTTCTTTATTCCCGTGTAATTTCATAGTAACACCACATACAACTTGCACATGTCATTAGCTAATGAAGATGTTCTTTTATTTCACACTAAAGGCATATAAGCTATCACCTAAACAATAAAAATGAAACTGTATCCACTTATCCTCAATTAGCAACAATGTGCCCTAAATGTATTTATTTTGTTTTACTCCCTGTGAAATACACTTGCTTTGAGACTTTTTTTTTTTTTCAATATTAACCAATCTGTCATTCATGATTGTCAATGAAACTCTGACCATGTGAATGAGGCCTAAGTTACACTCCAGAGATGCGCATGGGCTTCTAAACATTGGTAATGTCTCCTTCAAACTCGTACATCAGCAGTTGAATTACAGCACTGCATTGCTCTTCATTTAGTAATTTGTACTTTGTGAAACTGGTCTCCAACTCAAAACGAACATTCGTTAATCACATTTGGCTCCCCCCACCCCCTCTTTCTGTATACTGTGCTGACTAGATGGGGCAACGATAGAGTGTGCAGTGATATAGACATTCCTTTGTATAGAAAATATGAAAAATCAGTGCTTCTCAATTTTATATTTAACAAAAGGGCTGCTTTTTCCTGTGACTCAAGATTTGTGAATAGTAAATGCCATAGTTTACTGCCTGTTTCATGTTACTTTTGAAATGTTTTAGGGCTGGTTTATTTACAGTAATAACTTTATAAGAAAACAGACCCTACCGTATGTATAGAGAGGTTTTACTTATTAGAAATGTAACAAAAAAACATAATTCTTCAGAGTAGAGTGTAGCCAAATCTGCATTTCACAGTGTATCAGGTTTAAATGTAAATTGACCTATCTATCTCATGCAGTTGGCCACAGGATTTGGGACTGGTCTATACAACCTGTATATTGTTCTAGCAGACGTCCATCCGCATGTAGGATTTAAAATGACTCTTCCCGTCTGTCACACCATTGCGGTGGTCAAAGACAGATGGGAATAACCCCTCTAGATCTGTACATGTATTTGTAATTTTTCTAGTTCATTATGTAGTTTTATTTCATTTTTCTTTTTGTTCTTAAAGGGGAAATAGTCAAATTTTTAAAATAAGAATATTTTTAAAATAATTTAAAAGTAGCTACTTTTTTCATTATATCAGGTAAATACAACTATATCAACCATACAACTGCTTTCCTAAACTATATACAAGTCTATTGAGTTACACGGTGAAAGATTTATTTCTTCCTGAAACCAGTTTGGAAATTCTCCCTCTGATCTATAGTCATAGCTTGGCTATCTGAGCTTGAATTCTGCAATGTGCTTTTTGATTCACTTATTCCTCAGTGTTGATGAAAATCCGTGGAGACATTACAGTTGTTGTGAGGTAGCTTTTCAAATGATCCTCTTGTTTTGTTTCCTTGGAATTGCTGAAGCTGCTTGGCTCATTTTGGCTTTGACTGGTCACTCAATTGCAAGCCTCCACCACACTGAGCTATCTAGGCAGAGCTAATATATAGATACTAGCCCAAAGCTGCGATGCACTCATGTGTCTCCTCAGATGAATAGGGCAGTATTTGTCACTTACTGCATAATAAGCAGTGTTTCATTTTACATATTCATTGGCATTTCTTATTACGGTTTGCCTTCAGACTGATTACAGGGGCACTCCATGCACCATAAGCACTACAGATAACTGTTGTGGTAATGGTGATAGATGTCTGTGGGTGACGGTTTCACAAATTGAAGCTTTTCCCAGCACCCATAGCCCAGCTTTCTTCAGCCACACTTCTAATGTAGAAGGTGAAACCATTCTTCTACATGGTGATGTGTGATCCCATCTAACCTGGATGGCAGTGGTGTGCCGAAAGCACTGAGGACGTGTTAGGGACAGCAATTTACTAATCGTATCATAACCCCCACAATGAGCTGTAATATTTATTGTACTTAAAGTGCCGCCTTAATATCAGGAGGATTTTGTTTTAACATGGTGCTTCCTTGGGCTGTATATAATGCATGCAATGTAGAAAATACCCAAGGGGCATTATATGAAAATGACAAATGGCTACTTTTATAAAGTTACAAAAATATTCTTACCTAACAGATGACTGTCGCTGCTTAAAATTAGAAGCTGCCCCTTTTTAGTTAGTTGATGCCCAGTCTCACTGCTGTTTAGCAGAATCTCCTATTTTTGCAACTTGCAAAGGCTGAGAAGCTGCAGTTTAATGTATACTGTATGAGAAAAATCATCGGAAAATTGCTTTGTATGTGTGTACAATCTTCACCTTTTCTGTTCTGTTAATACAAGGTAGCACTTGGACTTAAATTTCCACTGGCTATCTTTTTATTAAAACTAGTGGGAAACCGAGCTATCAAATCCATTTCATTTCAGTGCCATGCTTTAAACAAAATGTAAAAACTAAAAAAAAAAACAGTCCTTTTAAATCCAGGCATTTTTGCATTGTGTGACAACTAAACTCTGGTGCTATTTGTAGGACTGAAGACTGCTGTTACAGGGTTTAATTAAACTATTCATGATGTTGAGCTTATATTTTGTTTATTGTGCCTGTAAATTGTGTTTCTAATTATCACTCAATGTCATGTATTCTTTTGTCTCTTTTGATTTTATTTTTATAGGTGTGTGTGTTTTAAACAACATATACCCAATCTGCTTACTGCTTGTATGGTATTGATATTATACTGAAGACAAAATTGTTATACAATTAGGCTTTATTTTATGTCCGGAAGAAAAATCTGACTGGCTAGATTTGTGACTTGTTAACTTTTGTCCCTGATTTTTGTAATTGTGGTAGTAAGTATTTGAATGTGTCATGCCATGATCTACATACATTTTTCTTAAACTTTTACAGAGAAATACCTCTGCAGGTCTAAAAAAACAAAGAAAAAATGTCTAAAGTGATTTAAATTCCAAATAAAATGTGTAGACACTGATATTTAAGTTAATCCCATATTGGAGAACAAGTCTGATTAAAGATAGTAAAGAGTATCTTTTTTTTTAAAAAAATGACATTTGAATATTGTGTATGTAAGGAGGTGTGTATGAACTATTAATTTGAAGTATAATAAATGGAAATATAATACACACAGAATAGTTAAACATAGAGAACACTGACACATAGTTACCTAAAGATATAAAGTACATAAATGACTTGGCGCAAACCTGTTTTTTCTTGTTTTCTACCTATTATTTTCCCTTGGATTGTTAGGGTATCCAATTAACAGAATCTGCTGCCATTTGAGTGAGCGCTGTATCTTTTGTTACATAAAGAGAACACACTGGGGCAGGAGTGGTGTCCTAACCCGGCTCCCGGTATCACCACAGGGCACATGAGGGAGCATGGTCAAGACAACATAGCTGAGACTCATGGTACATGCATAAGAGTAGGTTATTAAGAAGTCTTATTGCCTATCCTTCTATGTTGGCTTTCTTTGGTCAGAAGCAGCATTTGGTTATCTGCATGTCTTTTGTTTGGATAAGCCCAAAAAGGACTCCATGAGCAAGAGTAAACCAGAAGATGCCCTGAAAATACTTATATATGCACACAGAAGCTTTAATACACATATTTTAAATAATAGAGTTTTGCTTTAACTTTTTTTTCTGTCTAAATGTCATACATATACTAGTGAAATGGCAAGTAAAAAGCAAATTAGTGGTTGGAGTAAACATGTTAAAATATTGGAGAATCGGTTATGTCTGCCAGTTGCTAAAAGTGATTTTTGCCAAAGTATTTCCAAAGTGCAGCCATCATCTTGGGACGGAGTACAGGTTTAGTTTTTTTCAGATTTGTTTATTCTTTGTTCTAGTGTGTTTCTTTTTTTTTTTTTTTTTTAGTAAGAAGATCGGCAAGTCATTCTGCCTTGAACTCCTTTTATTCTGTTTTGGTCTTCGTATGTTGATATTGAACAGGTGTTTTGTTTTTTTCTTTCTTTCCTTGTGTATGAATTTGTATCATTTTATAGACGGTGATACAAGTTTTTGAGGAACAGTATCTTTTCATATTGGTCTATGTGCATGCAGGGAATGTATTTTCGCTCAGGTGCATGATTAAGGGTTCCCTCTTCTAATCTGCAAATTAAATGTCTAATATCACTCATACAACGTTTTCTTCATAGATGCAGCCTATTTAATAAACACCCTCAGCTGTTTTGATTAAACACGTTTTTCAACAACACACAACGGCCTTTTTTTTTTTTTTTTTTTAAACGGTAACAAACTATGCACACATTTCAACAATTTGTGGTCGCTTGGGACACCTTCAAAATAAAATAAACTAGTACAACGCCTGTTTTTAGTTGACCTTATTCCCTATTCTAACTTCTACTCCATAACCGCTTTACATTCAGCCCAAGATCTGTTTTTGGTTGTAACAAGCTACAGGTCCAATATGCGTCACTTATGAACACTGTACAACTGGTCTCTAAGGGGAGAAACATTATACACATTGCACACTGTCTGGGATGAACTGATAACCTGCTCAATGACTAATCTTGTCAGTAGGTGATTTATTGCCTGGAACAAAGCTCACTTTTTAGTCTTTTAAATGCCCATGGTACAGGCAGCCGTGTGGGTCCTCGGCAATTATAGCTCTGAAGTGAAGGATCATGGGAATTGCAGTTCAAAAACTATCTGCCCTTAACATTGGGTTGATAATGGAAGTGCTGCTTTATCAGGTTCGTATGGTTTTTTTTTGGTAGGTGTTAACAATAGAAAATAACTTTATAAAATAATTGGCTTGCTTACATCCCTTTAGGTAATTGTTCCGTGTGGTTCTATTCATTTCACCAATAAACAATGCAAAAAGTTCCAGGTTTGCCTTAAATTCCTAATGATACCCTACTTTTCTTTGCATAACTGGATTTCCCCCCCTTTATGTATGCGCTGTTATAAACCTTAACTCTAAGAGAAGTGCGCTTTTTTTTTTTTTTTTTTTTACACCAGCTTTGTTAGCCCTTCCAGTGTTGGTGGGTGATAAGCAGAATATTTCACGAGCGCTGTATTTGCACTCAGATGAAGGGGTTTTAATAACATTCTAGAAATAAACCTTTGTGTTTACAGTGATGTATATTCCTTTTTATAAAATGTTTTTATTCTTTGTTTACATCATAGAATTTGCTTTGGCGCTTTGAGTATCAGTGGAGTGTGAAATGTTTTCTCACTCCCCGGGCTCAGTTTATTTTATTTTCATCCTGTGCTACTGTTGTTAAGTCTCTGTAATGATGGTGCAGGTCATTTACTGTGACGTGTTTACTAAATAAATAATAATTTCCCAGTTTTTCGTTGTCCTGTTTTCAACTTCTTGCAAAAAACACACAACTGATAAGACAAACATTAGAATAAAGAACACGGACCTATGTCAATCAAGGATGGCAACATTAGCAAGCCTGACTGCATGTTTAGTCCATAGGAATGAATGTTAATTGCTGGTGCACAGGTAACACTTTTTCAGTTGACTCAATCTGGAATGTAGTGATTGTACGGCTCCGGTAGCAATGGGTGCCATTTATTCTTGCTATAAAAAGTGCATAACCAATAGTGAGCTTACATCTCTATATTCGCACTGCAGACACTGACTAAATGAAAGGAATGTCACTTGGAGTAATACTGTACTTATTTAAAAAAGAAAAAAAAATCTTGCAAACATATTTTATGCACTGATTATTAGCAAACCTGTATGGAGCAGGTGAGTTAATGTGTTGTATAGAGCTTCCAGCTGTGCCATCTGTGTCACAGAATATGTCAATTCTCTGGAAATGTAATTATTGAATAAAACATTGGAAATCTCCTATAGCTTACCTTTTTCCGTTTTTTTTTTTAATCAACTGAAATAAGAATCCAGTTTAGTCCTGGACAGTCAGGGCACATGGTGCATTGGAGAAGGACGAGAATCACAAGTAAACACGGTTTTTCACCTCACTCTGCTGAAAGGGAGTCAAAATGTTTAGTCTAATTGCAAGGATAGAACAGTGGGTTTCTACACTTGGATTTCATTTTTCAGACGTCACAAACTTATTTGTTCAATAGTGGGGGATACGTAAGTAATAAATTAAAGAGTTTACAATTGTAAGACTGTATTGTAATATAATATGCAGAAAGATTTCAGCTCACTCTGTTCTACTTACTGAGTACAGGGAGTGCAGAATTATTAGGCAAGTTGTATTTTTGAGGATGAATTTTATTATTGAACAACAACCATGTTCTCAATGAACCCAAAAAACTCATTAATATCAAAGCTGAATATTTTTGGAAGTAGTTTTTAGTTTGTTTTTAGTTTTAGCTATGTTAGGAGGATATCTGTGTGTGCAGGTGACTATTACTGTGCATGATTATTAAGCAACTTAACAAAACACAAATATATACCCATTTCAATTATTTATTATTACCAGTGAAACCAATATAACATCTCAACATTCACAAATATACATTTCTGACATTCAAAAACAAATCAGTGACCAATATAGCCACCTTTCTTTGCAAGGACACTCAAAAGCCTGCCATCCATGGATTCTGTCAGTGTTTTGATCTGTTCACCATCAACATTGCGTGCAGCAGCAACCACAGCCTCCCAGACACTGTTCAGAGAGGTGTACTGTTTTCCCTCCTTGTAAATCTCACATTTCATGATGGACCACAGGTTCTCAATGGGGTTCAGATCAGGTGAACAATGAGGCCATGTCATTTTTCTTCTTTTATACCCTTTCTTGCCAGCCACGCTGTGAAGTACTTGGACGCGTGTGATGGAGCATTGTCCTGCATGAAAATCATGTTTTTCTTGAAGGATGCAGACTTCTTCCTCTACCACTGCTTGAAGAAGGTGTCTTCCAGGAACTGGCAGTAGGACTGGGAGTTGGGCTTGACTCCATCCTCAACCCGAAAAGGCCCCACAAGCTCATCTTTGATGATACCAGCCCAAACCAGTACTCCACCTCCACCTTGCTGGCGTCTGAGTCGGACTGGAGCTCTCTGCCCTTTACCAATCCAGCCACGGGCCCATCCATCTGGCCCATCAAGACTCACTCTCATTTCATCAGTCCATAAAACCTTAGAAAAATCAGTCTTGAGATATTTCTTGGCCCAGTCTTGACGTTTCAGCTTGTGTGTCTTGTTCAGTGGTGGTCGTCTTTCAGCCTTTCTTACCTTGGCCATGTCTCTGAGTATTGCACACCTTGTGCTTTTGGGCACTCCAGTGATGTTGCAGCTCTGAAATATGGCCAAACTGGTGGCAAGTGGCATCGTGGCAGCTGCACGCTTGACTTTTCTCAGTTCATGGGCAGTTATTTTGCGCCTTGGTTTTTCCACACGCTTCTTGCGACCCTGTTGACTATTTTGAATGAAACGCTTGATTGTTCGATGATCACGCTTCAGAAGCTTTGCAATTTTAAGAGTGCTGCATCCCTCTGCAAGATATCTCACTATTTTTGACTTTTCTGAGCCTGTCAAGTCCTTCTTTTGACCCATTTTGCCAAAGGAAAGGAAGTTGCCTAATAATTATGCACACCTGATATAGGGTGTTGATGTCATTAGACCACACCCCTTCTCATTACAGAGATGCACATCACCTAATATGCTTAATTGGTAGTAGGCTTTCGAGCCTATACAGCTTGGAGTAAGACAACATGCATAAAGAGGATGATGTGGTCAAAATACTCATTTGCCTAATAATTCTGCACTCCCTGTAAACCCAGATGCCTAGTTATTGTTTTCATATTTGAAACAGAAATTAACATGAACCTTCAATGGCCCACTCACTAAACTGAGAATTGTCAAGGCAAAAAAAGCTGAACTGTAGTAATTCTCTGAATGTAAACACACATTCTGTTATCTTACTTTGATACGGATCATACCAAAAAACAACCTAATAAATTAATTTATATGGTAAACCTCTGTCTGTTTTTTAAATGACAAACCTAATGTGTATTCACAGTGCTTGCATAAAGTGAATGCGAAAACAGAAAAAAAGAACAAAATATATATATTTTTTATTATACATCAATTTCTGCATGTGTATAAAAATATAACCAGTACAAAGAATTATAAAGTATTGCATAGGTTTCCTCCTGGGTTTTTTTTTTTTTTTTTTTTCCGGAAGGTTTTTTTCCTCCAGACAGTTTTAGAACTACTGTAGTTCAATCAAATCACCTTGGATGCCAAGTCAACACACACGAGGAGCCCTTCATATTGCTTGGGCGAGAACAATTTCCTCTCTTTTTACTAATGCTCCTTCTCTGCAGCACGCACATAGACTAAAGAAGAAAGTAGAAGCAGCTCTGGAGGTTTGTTTAATAAGATTAAGTTGACGTTCCTAAGGCCGTCGTAATGCATCCAATAGCCATCAATCTGGAAGGCTGCGGAGTAATGGTGTTCATCTTTATTGAACAGTGTGGCACCTTCCAACAAATACCTGAAAGGAGAAGGGGTGGACAGCACTGTTACCATCGTGACTAGGGATTTACCATCTTACATTCAGCCATCTGATGTGCCTCTATTTAGTATATAGAAAATGCCCAGCTCAAACTAGACAGGGCTTGCCATTAAACAAACTCATCCACCAACCACTAAGACACATAATGGTGTGTAAATAAAGATTTTAATTCTGTTAATTTCCCCTTCTCAATCCTCACATTTTCTCCAGGAAGTGTCCTGTGCTTACAATAGCAGTGGTGTGTAAATCTGTGCTTTATAGGCATTAGAGGGACTTCGAGAGTTGCAGTGACATTAACAGCTTTCTTCTGTGAATGACAGTCATTATGTTATGTACAGAAGTGTCATTGGAGCAAATGGTAAAAACAGCAAGATGGGATTCATTTTAATGAATTATTAAATTGAATGGGGGAAAGAAAATAAAACAATCTTGCCCAATCAAGTTATTGTAGCTTTCCTGCACATATTGCCTGACACGCCTGTTTAAAGGAGTTATATTCTACTTGAGATGGTGTAAAGTGCAGGATGTGACTATATCAGCTCTGCACCCTAGTGGTTATAAACACAGGGAAACCTGTTGGCTAGTATGCAACAGTACCAATCTTACATCAGTCTTAGACTTTGTTGCTTTTTCTTCTTTGATAAGAAAAGTCACCATCGGGTTTTGTTTTTTCAGATAGTAATTCATGATTCCTCCTCTATTTATCCTTTTCTTTTAAGTAACATGAGTCCTGTACATAGAAACTAATAACATTTATTTTCTTACTTATGTCCACTCTTATATCTATCAGAATCTGAGTGCACCTGGACACACTGATATACCTTGGGTAGCATAAGATTCTATCTTTACACCCTGCAGACAATTTGCCAACAGATAATTAATGAAACGTTATTTGGCATTTTGCTACTGGGATGCTATCTGCATAGTAGCAAAGACGGCACCTACGGGTGGTGATCTTCAGATAACTAGATCTTTTAATGAATACACTATGGGGAAATTATGCCAACACAATGTATACATTATATTAATATTTACACAATTTGTAAATAACATGTTTACAAAATATCATAGAAATAAAAAGCACACAGTGAAAAGCGTTCTATAGTTTATTTCTTTTGAACTGACACACATTATTTTATAATATAGAACCCTCTTTTTAGAGGATATTTTATATTTGCCAATATGGGTAAACGTTGACATTGCAGTTGTGGGTCCTACAGATTCATGTGGAACACTGCCCAGAACGACAAGCAATAAAAGGTTTTAAAGTAATCCACAGGTTTCTGTTCCCTAAAAGAGCATCTTGGCATCACAGACTGGCTGGCAACTGTCATCAAATGTTCTCTGCTCGTTATTATTTTTTTAATCAGTAAGGGAGGGTTGAAATGCCAAGATCACATCCCCAAACTAAAACACAGGCAGATACTCTCTAACAGATAAACCTGAGAATATTGTTGTATACAGGAATTTTACGGTGAGTGCTGATTTCAAGTTGTGACTCAATCACCTGCCCATTATACTTACTTCTGCTCTGATAGATCCAAATAATAGGGTACGTAAGCCAACTCTTCGGACTTCCACTGCTCCATGTTTAATATAACAAAGGGAGGGGGCCCGTGGCAGAAAATTCGAGCAGAGTACTCCCTCAAGCATCCACACCTACGAGAGAGAGATGCTTTACATGCATGCACAGCACATCCACTCCAATCAACTAAGTGTTGTTTGGGGCCTGAATCACCTACCCGACCTCTTCACACAGTTCAAACTTGGAGCAGAAGAGCTCATCCACTGCCATCTGAATCAGGTCCCCGTGGGGTATTTCGTGAGGAGGGCTGAAAATTAAAGTTATACAAGATTAATGTGGCTGTTCATTAAACCTTGCTGCATTGGGGGTTGTGTTTCTTTTACCTCAATCTGGTTTCTGGTTGCAATGTTATCAAATGATATTGAAGAGAAACATATACAGACAAACATTAGGCCAAAATAGCGAAGTTAGAAACCTAGCTGACGTGGAGAATTCCTTCTCCTTTCAGGTATTTGTTGGCAACTTAGATTTTTCTTTAACATTTTTATGAATTAAAAAGCAACAATAAAAACATACACTGTATTTACACTGTAATATTTGGGAGCTGCTCTACGAACACTCACTTGATAAGGACTGTCTGCATGTGTTTCTCCTGAAAACGAGTGGGACATTGCGAGTTTGAACAGTAGCTCTCTTGAATTGTGGCCATCAGATGCTCGAGATTTCTAGTAAAGTTCTCGTGCTCGTTCCCAAACAAGTCAATTTCTAAGGACGCTTTGTGAATTCCAGATCTGTATTGGCGTTTCTCCATCTTGTCCCAAATCCACAGCAGCTTGACAGATGTAAAATTGTAGGAGTCCATCAACTGAAGGAAACAGTCCACAAACTCACGGCCAAGGTAGTGGGACAGTTCTCTGGGGAAGTTCTCATTTTCCCGTAAAATGACATAGAGCAGCATCAGAAATCCATCTATTGTGCATGTGTTTTTCAGCTTTATCTCAACATATAGCGGTGTGCACGAGACCGCTTTACGCCCGGCTTTTATAGTGAAAACCCCTCCCCAAGGCAGCACAGGTCTCCAAAACGAGCGGTCATGATCAGCATTGTTTTTAATTGAAGCCTTGATTTCTTCAAACAATGTCTTCATCCTGAGAAAGCCAACAGGGATTATTAGTGGCAAACTCAAAATGTTAGGTTAAATTGGGCCCTTTCATGATACATATCAATGAAAAAAACATAATAAAATCATCCACAGAGGATTACATCAGTACCAGAATTACTACTAAATATACAGAGATTCTGTTAATATAATAAAACTTGTGCTACCTTCCTTCAATGGTCGATAAATCATCAGGATGGCCCTCTATACCATGAACATTAAAGGACCACTCTAGGCACCCAGACCACTTCAGCTTAATGAAGTGGTCTGGGTGCCAGGTCCCTCTAGGATTAACCCATTTTTTTAATAAACATAGCAGTTTCAGAGAAACTGCTATGTTTATAAATGGGTTAATCCAGCCTCTAAAGCCTCTAGTGGCTGTCTCATTGACAGCCGCTAGAGGCGTTTGCGTGCTTCTCACTGTGAATGCTTTCCTATGAGACTGGCTGAATGCGCGCGCAGCTCCGGCCGTGCATGCGCATTCAGCCGAGGAGGCGGAGAGGAGGAGGAGAGCTCCCCACCCGGTGCTGGAAAAAGGTAATATTTAACCCATTCCTCGCCATCCAGCCCGGCGGGAGTGGGACCCTGAGGGTGAGGGCACTATAGTGGTCCTTTAAGGTCTATGCCAACAAATGACTGACAAGAGGGAGTAGGTGAACCATCCTACATGGGGTTCTCTTGCAATCCATCACGGATATAATTCAAGTCACTGATACTGTAATAATCTGCCATTTACCTATTATACCCCCTCGCTGATACCGTAAAAATCTGCTATTTACCTATTATACCCCCTCACTGACACCGTAATAATCTGCCATTTACCTATTATACCCCCTCGCTAACACCGTAATAATCTGCCATTTACCTATTATACCCCTTCGCTAACACCGTAATAATCTGCCATTTAGTTATTATACCCCCTCGCTAACACCGTAATAAACTGCCATTTAGTTATTATAACCCCTTGCTGACACTGTAATAATCTACGATTTACCTATTATACCCCATCGCTGACACCATAATAATCTGCCATTTACCTATTATACCCCCTGGCTGACATCGTAATAATCTGCCATTTAGTTATTATACCCCCTCGCTGACACTGAAATAATCTATGATTTACTTATTATACCCCTTCGCTGACACCGTAATAATCTGCACATTTACCTATTATACCCATCGCTGACACCGTAATAATCAGTCTATTTACCTATTATACTCCTCGCTGACAACGTAATAATCCAACATTTACCTATTATACTCCCTCGTTGACACCGTAATAATCTGCCATTTACCTATTATACCCCCTCGCTAATACCGTAATAATCTGCCATTTACCTATTATACCCCTTCGCTAACACCGTAATAATCTGCCATTTAGTTATTATACCCCCTCGCAGACACCATAATAATCTGCCATTAAGTTATTATACCCCCTCGCTGACACTGTAATAATATGCCATTTAGTTATTATACCCACTCGCTGACACTGTAATAATCTATGATTTACCTATTATACCCCATCCCTGACACCATAATAATCAGTCCATTTACCTATTATACTCCTCGCTGACAATATAGTAATCCAACATTTACCTATTATACCCCCTCGCTGACACGGTAATAATCTGCACATTTACCTATTATACTCCTCGCTGACAACGTAATAATCCAACATTTACCTATTATACCCCTTCACTGACACCATAATAATATGCCATTTACCTACACCCTCACTGACTGTAATAATCTGCTATTTACCTATTATACTCCTCGCTGACACAGTAATAATCTGCCATTTACCTATTATACCCTCTCGCTGACACTGCAATAATCTGTCATTTACCTATTATACCCCCTCGCTGACACTGTTATAATCTGCCATTTGCCTATTATACCCCCTCGCTGACACCATAATAATCTGCCATTTACGTATTATACCCCCTGGCTGACATCGTAATAATCTGCCATTTAGTTATTATACCCCTTCACTGACACCGTAATTATCTGCACATTTACCTATTATACCCATCGCTGAAACCGTAATAATCAGTCTATTTACCTATTATACTCCTCGCTGACAACGTAATAATCCAACATTTACCTATTATACTCCCTCGCTGACACTGTAATAATCTGCCATTTATCTGTTAAACCCCCTCGCAGACACCATAATAATCTGCTATTTAGTTATTATACTCCCTCGCTGACACTGTAATAATCTGCCATTTATCTGTTATACCCCCTCGCAGCCACCATAATAATCTGCTATTTAATTATACACCCTCGCTGACACCGTAATAATCTGCCATTTACATATAATATCCCCTCACTGACAACGTAATAATCTGCCATTTACCTATTATACCCCTCGCTGACACCGTAATAATCTTCCATTTATCTATTATACCCCTCGCTGTCACCATAATAATCCAACATTTACCTATTATACCCCTTTGCTGACACAGTAATAATCTGCCATTTACCTATTATACCCCCTCGCTGACACTGTAATAATCTGCCATTTACCTATTATACCTCCTCGCTGACACCGCAATAATCAACCTTTTACCTATTATACCCTCTCGCTGACACTGTAATAACCTAACATTTACCTACTATACCCCTTGCTGACACAGTAATAATCCCCCTAGTTGCTCTGACTGTGGCCCCTTAGTTGCTCTGCCTGTGGCCCCCTAGTTGTTCTGACTGTGGCCCCCTAGTTGCTCTTACTGTGGCCCCCTAGTTGCTCTGACTGTGGCCCCTGGTTGCTCTGACTGTGGCCCCTGGTTGCTCTGACTGTGGCCCCTGGTTTCTCTTGCTGTGGCCCCTGGTTTCTCTGGCTGTGGCCCCTGGTTGCTCTGACTGTGGCCCCTGGTTGCTCTGGCTGTGGCCCCCTAGTTGCTCTGACTGTGGCCCCTGGTTGCTCTGACTGTGGCCCCTAGTTGCTCTGGCCCCTGGTTGCTCAGGCTGTGGCCCCTGGTTGCTCTGACTGTGGCCCCCTAGTTGCTCTGACTGTGACCCCTAGTTGCTCTGACTGTGGCCACCTAGTTGCTCTGACTGTGGCCCCTGGTTTCTCTGACTGTGGCCCCTGTTGCTCTGACTGTGGCCCCTGGTTTCTCTGGCTGTGGCCCCTGGTTGCTCTGACTGTGGCCCCTGGTTTCTCTGGCTGGGGCCCCTAGTTGCTCTGACTGTGGCCCATGGTTTCTCTGGCTGTGGCCCCTGGTTGCTCTGACTGTGGCCCATGGTTTCTCTGGCTGTGGCCCCTGGTTGCTCTGACTGTGGCCCCTGGTTGCTCAGGCTGTGGCTCCTGGTTGCTCTGACTGTGGCCCCTGGTTGCTCAGGCTGTGGCTCCTGGTTGCTCTGGCCCCTGGTTGCTCTGGCTGTGGCCCCAGGTTGCTCTGACTGTGGCCCTATAGGGGCCCCTGGGAGCCAGGCTCCGCTCTTGTTATGACAGCTGTAGGGGGAGGAGCTCCAGGTTCTGGCTGTGGCCCCCTGGGGCCCCGAGGCTCCTCCCCTCCCGCCGGTCCTCACCCGGTCCCCTCGCCGTGTCTCAGCCGTGGATCCCGTGCGGAGGGCCCCGGGGGGCGTGTCCACCGAGCACCGACATCAACCCGTCCGCCTCGCTCGGCTCCGGGGGCGGCTCCCACAGCGCAGCGTCAACAAAGGGTGCGTCACCACGCTCTGCGTCAGCGTTCCACCGTGACACGCACGCACGCCGTCATTACGCTGAAAACGTTGCGTGAGGCGGAGAATTCGCGCGTGGCTGACGCTGAGCGGAGGAGACACGGCTGGAGGATCCCGGGGGTCAAGAGCGGCCAACACTGCCGGTAACGGAGGGAGGGGGGACCGAGAGCACTGCCGGTAACGGAGGGAGGGGGGGGGAGAGCACTGCCGGTAACGGAGGGAGGGGGACCGAGAGCACTGCCGGTAACGGAGGGAGGGGGACCGAGAGCACTGCCGGTAACGGAGGGAGGGGGACCGAGAGCACTGCCGGTAACGGAGGGAGGGGGACCGAGAGCACTGCCGGTAACGGAGGGAGGGGGACCGAGAGCACTGCCGGTAACGG
>OW240924.1:89760244-89792076 GCA_933207985.1 Pelobates cultripes | reverse complement strand
AGGGGGACCGAGAGCACTGCCGGTGAGGGAGGGAGGGGGACCGAGAGCACTGCCGGTGAGGGAGGGAGGGGGACCGAGAGCACTGCCGGTGAGGGAGGGAGGGGGACCGAGAGCACTGCCGGTGAGGGAGGGAGGGGGGAGACCGAGAGCACTGCCGGTAACGGAGGGAGCGGGGAGACCGAGAGCACTGCCGGTAAGGGTGGGGGAGACAGAGAGCTCTCGAAAGCATTGCCTGTGAGGGGGGGGAGACCGACCGACCGAGACCACTGCCAGTAAGATGGAGGTGGGGGGGAGACCGAGAGCACGAGTCTCCTATTTCCTAATTCCATAAATCAATAGTGGTCATAAAGCAAGAGGAGCTCTGTAGGGGCACATAAACATAAGTGAATGTTCTGAGGAAGTTTTTTCTTTTTCATAAAAAATGCTGGTATGTATGAAATTCAGATTCCAGGAGTTGCTGGTGTATTGTACCTTTCAGCTAAATTACATGGTACTCGAAAGTCACTGGTAGCTAAACTTAAATACAAACTGACATCCCCTCCTTTTTATTCTCAACTAATGGCTTTTGTTTTCATTTCTCAGGTAATTGGTATCAAGATGCAGAACTCCACTACAGACGACTCAGCACAAGATGTCACCCCAGTATCTAAGTCTTCAGACGTTAACATCGAAGGATCGCAATCCAATAAAGACATCTTAGAAGTGACAGAGATGGAACAATCTCCGGAGCAAACCACCCCTGAGGAACTTCCTGAGGTGGCTCCAAAAATAGAAATGGAAATTCCTCTTCCAACAGAATTCGAAAAGCATTGGAAGTTGGTCATGGACAATCCTGAAGAATTCACTTCATGGACATATTTATTGCAATATGTTGAGCAAGAGGTTCGTAGCTAATGAGATATATTATGTTTGTTTTTGTACAAGTTTAGATCCAAACCTTTGGAAATGTTAACTTGGCACAAGGAGAGTGCAGTGATTGGATAAGTGGATTAAAGTAACACTCCTCTTCTTTCCTATGTTACCTCAGTCCTTTGTTTAATTATGTAGGTTCATTGAAAGGTAATACAAGATAAGTATCATGGCAAATGAGAGCAATTAATGGAATACCATATTGTGTATTCCTAACACTATGGTATTCTTTTAGCCGTTTAGGTCTTGGTTTAGGACACCACTTGTAGGGAGTAAATAAAAATGTAGATCCTTGGGTGATATCAAGATCAATAAAATAAGCATTGAGGGGCTAGCAGGTATGTGCTGCATGAGCCAATCAGGTGATCTCTATGAAAATCTGCTTAGTTTAGCAAAAAACAGCGCCTCAGAGGGGTTATGCTGGCATTATACAAATATATTTGGGGCCAATACAAACCATTGTCTGGAAATCTAGTCATAAATAGAACACAAGGTCACATATTTAGACTGGAAGAAAGGAGATGTAGTCTAAAGCAAAGGGAAGGTGTTTCTTTTGTTTTTCTTACTGTAAAAACATTAAGAATGTGGTATTCTCTGCCTGAAGAGTTGGTTTGATATCAATGTTTGTACTAGGGTGGATTTGATTTAAATCACTAGTCAAGACTTGATTTACGTCATGATTTTAAAATATAAAATCTCATTCTTGCTTGTAGTAATAAATATTTGCAACCAGGTGAAGATTTAATAGTTAGAATAACCTGTCAGATTAGTAAAACTAAGAGGGTAGCCAATTTGTGAAGATAGACACTTTGAGATGGATAAAAATTGTAGATCGTATTCTTTAGGGTAGCTAAAAGGGGCTCGGGTAACACGATTACCAAATCATACATGTCAAGTATGATACTACCGCATACTGAATCGTTGATACTGACATCTTAGCTACCCAAAAAAATAAGATCGCTCCACTGTAAACCTTACTCTGCCCCTGAGACACTGAGGCTTAGGCACGGAGAGGAAATATCTCGTTAGGTTTCGGGAACGATCACTGAATAATCGTGGTGACACCGTATACTTAGCAAATGTACATATTACCTTTTGCCTCAGATATACTTGGAAGCAGGCACTGAGAAAATATATTAGTTGGTAGATACTACCGCTGCGGAGATATTTAGATAACACAGCCGATTAATTATTCAGATACTCTCAATGTGCTTTGTCTCTTATTATATATTGGTTGGGCTGGGAAAGGTGGGCTAACAGTGAGAGTTTTTGGGTAAGGGGTGCCCTTGAAGGCACATTTTCTGATTTTCTATAAAGATCAGGGCTACCTATATTTAATCCTTTCCCAACTCTCTATTGCCTTTACGATACTATCCAGTATTATACAGTTTTTGTACCACGACTAAATAAGGCACTCAGTGTGAATTTATGCACTGCTTTGCCCTTACAGTGGAATAGAGTTTGTAAATATTTTTATAATCTTTTTATTTATTCACACTTTACTTTATATTTATTTTAAACTAAGTACAATAAAAGTAAAATTTTAGCATTTGCTTGTTCTCACACAGACAAACTTTGGAGATGTATGTATTTTGTTTTCGTTTTGGATTTCCATTTGTAATTTAACTTACTCATTTGGAGGGGAAAAAAAGTGGTTCTTATTTATGATTATGTATTCCTTATTTCTTTCACTCGGTACAGCCTAACTTATCTTTTTTTGAGCAACTGTATACAAATGCAGTGTCATGCAATAACTAATATATATTATTGGCAGCTTTTAAAAAGATTATGGTGAAATAAAACCGTTTATCAGCCTGAAGGTCCTGCCTCTTCAAACATGTTCCTTTCATCACAACACTTTTCGTGATGTCTCATTCGGGCCTTGCATTTCTTTGTAGTATTGCTTGCGTTTTGCCTGCCTTTACCTATTGGTAGAGGAATTTAATTAAGATATTCCCAAAGTGGGTCTCTCTTATAATCTGCTGACATTTTGCTCCTCAAGGGATGGAATAAGCATGTCAAGCTATGTGCACAAAGATCCCAAGGTTTGGAATCTTCCAAGGTTTTACTGATAGTCTCTCCTTTCTCACAGTTAGAGCCTGGTACAGATGTATTTCACGTTAAACAATTGTGAAACCTAGACCTTTAGCACTTCATGTATTCATTGTTTGTACATAGATTTGCAGAGCAACAAGGGGGTTAAGGTCCTGAACCTTTTTTACTGTGGGATAAGTGCATGTTAGCACAGCTTGGATAACTTGGATTAATTTAATTTGAACTATAATGTATCTTAATAGAAAACAGTCTTTAGATAGTTTTTTTTTTTTTTCTCCAAATAAATTTCATTAAAATAAATTCAATTATTTATAAAAAAATCATATTTAAATATGTAAAAAATATGATTTAAAAAAATATAGATTTATCTACCCTGGTCTGTATGGATGTTTTAACAGCAACTGAATGAATACTTGGAAAAAGAAAACCTACAGGGATATTATTTTTAGTTTGTGGGGTAATAGCTTCTTGATCAAAGGAGAGATCTGACTGCCATTTGTTGCAAAATTAGAAGCGCTTCACACTTAAAAATGAGAATTTTTTTTTATTTTTTTGCCTTTTGGATCAACCGCAAAAACAGATACTAGAAAGGCTTAACTTGATGGACAGTGTCTCTTTTTAGCCTATGGAACATTTTAGTATATACAGGCACTCCTCACCGACCAGGTTCCGTTCTTGCAACTCGGTTGTAAAAAGAATTGGTCAGTAAGTGAGGATGCACTAGCGAGCATGTACAGGAGGTTTCCCCTGAACATAGACCAGTTCACTAGCAAATCATAGATTAGCTCACTAGCGCTGAACTCTGTTTGGGGAAAATTCCCGGAACATAGACTAGCTCTCCGACGTGGGGAATCCCTTGAATCCACGCTAGAAAGCTGGTCGTAAACTGAGCACCACCTGTTTATTTTTATCAGGAGCCCCTCTATTGCCTGTATGACAGCCAAATGTTATTTAATTCCTTAATGACTAAATATGAGACTGCAGGAGACTGATATTGATATATATATATATACACACACACCCCCAAAACTGCTTTGCTGAGCTAAATCAGTTTTGGTCCTTAGGGTTTTATCCCTTGAACCCCAAAAAAAGCATGTGAAAGTTGCTTATTTGTCTCAAACGCCCGGTCTGACAGTGCAGGAAAAAATTTCAAAAGTGGCAAATATATGACCAAAACAAATTGCTTAAAGCTAAACTTGCTTTGTTGCTTTGAGAGTCGGGCATCATCTGCAGGTTTTACTATCAAATCATTATGGTATGGCTCTTAATTGCAAGTGCAACATTACTAGCCAGGCCTGAAAATGACTTGCCATGGAGGTGTTTGTTTTTTTTTGTTCAGTTGTTTGCTAATCTTTTTAACTTAAATTTCCAGAATAATATTCTTGCTGCCCGGAAAGCGTTCGATGCTTTTCTTGCACGTTATCCTTATTGTTATGGCTACTGGAAGAAGTATGCAGATATAGAAAAAAAGCGCAACAACATTCTTGAAGCCGATGAGGTAAGCTGACGTTCCGTCCATATTGGTCTAAAAATAGCTAAACTTACTCATTATCTCCGGTCCGTTTCTGCAGACCACATGTAAGGTCATTGCAGCATTGTTTTTTTTTAAGGGCATTTGTCACGGTCTGTGACATTTGTAGCTAATATCTCCTTTCTTTGTTGACAGGTACGTTAAAACATCCACAGTTTGTCAAGCTGTGCAGTGCAAGCCTCTGTATTACACTGCAGCTTAACAAGTAGGGCAGGGGTCTTATTTTTTCTGTCGCTTATGTTAATTTTATTTTATTTTTCTGTCCAGTGGCGTAGATTTAATTTTGTTAGTCTTATTTCGCTGCATGTTATTGCATTGTTGGTCAGACGCTGTGAATGAGTATCTAATGGGTCTGTGCCCTATGGTCTGTACCCCAAAGCCAGCCCTCAGTTCCTGCAATGAATACAGCTACGCACTGAAGATCAAGACCTGCAAGTGGAGCTCAGAACATATCCCATGTTCTATTCAACCTCCACTTCAATGGTAATGGCAGATTAAATGAAATTCCAAATATTTAGCTTTTGTAAGGTTGACCGGATACAATTGTCATTTAAAAAAGTGAAATCTATTTTAAGTATCATTCTTCTTGCTTTTTTTTTTTTTCTCCCAAATATTTTGTTAATTTAGGTTTACCGTAGAGGAATTCAGGCCATAACCTTAAGTGTTGATCTATGGATCAGTTATCTCAATTTCTTGAAAGAGACTTTAGATCCTGCTGACCCAGAGACCGGCGTCACTTTACGAGGGTAAGTCTTTGTCTGCAGTGGACACCGTAGCTTTTTACATACTCTTAAAATTGTATTTTGCTTGTATAATGCTTGAAAGCCTCTAATTTAAGTATCTGGACGTTTTGACTGAAGTGACAGATGCAATGGGGAGGACCTTGATTGGTTGAGATTTTTGTCTAATTTATAGGACTGAACATTAAGATTTACTGAATGGCAGTTTACCTCCACGTGCGCTTTTTTTCTTACCAGCCCCAGTTAACCACCTGGTTTCTCTTCCAGAACATTCGAGCACGCTGTGATGTCAGCAGGGCTAGATTTCCGGTCTGACAGGCTATGGGAAATGTATGTTAATTGGGAAATGGAGCAGGAGAACCTGAGTGGTGTCACATCAATCTACAGTCGTCTTCTTGGTATTCCCACGCAGTACTATAGTAATCATTTTCAAAAGTAAGTTGAACAAACAGAATACGGCGTAAAGCCCGGCGATAACTTGCAAATTAACATTTGAATGCTGCTTTTTTTTTTTTTAACTAATGTTTATATGGTGGGTTTAACGTGATGAACACACATTTAATCAAAGCCACGATTGTCCAGTCTTTGTCCTTTTAGAAGTGGTTTGTTTAAAATGTGCATAATTCTCTGCCAGCCTATTCGCCAAGTGCACTAATTCAGAATGAGGTTAGTAAACGGAACACTATAGCGTAAGGAATACAAACACCCCTTTTCCACAGCTAATAAATGGTTAACCATTTATTTGCTTACCTTAATCCAGCGCCAGGCTCCCTCAGCGCTGGTGACCTCTTCTACTCCATCGACATCTGCTCCCGAGTGGAGCTGAATGCACATGCGTGGCCAGAGGTGCGCGCATTCAAACCCAGCCATAGGAAAGCATTACTCAATGCTTTCCTATAGGGATCTTATTTGACGCTGGAGGTCCATGAGGACGTCCAGCGTCGAATAAGTGCGATTTACGCCGTATAAATCGCGGAAGCGCCTCTAGTGGCTGTTAGGGAGACAGCCACTAGAGACTGGATTAACCCTGCAGTGTAAACATAGCAGTCTCTTTGAAACTGTTTTCAGCAGCAGGGTTAAAACTAGGGTGACCTAGCACCCAGGCCACTTCATTGAGCTGAAGTGGTCTGGGTGCTTCTAGTGGTCTCTTAAATGATCATAAAGAACTCATTTTCTTTCTCATTTATAGTTTTGTGTGTCTGACATTTAAAGTACTTTTGTACCAATACAGCAAAAACTAGCTGGTTCGTAGTGTTGTACAAGTCAGAAAAATATCTATTTTTCACACCCTACTGCATAGTCACAGTAATCTCCAAGTAAACCTTATTAGTTCTAGTAAGTGGTGCAAAGTTATGTATAATGACCACTAGAGGGACCCAACATTTATCATGAAGAGTACGCTAGTAACCCTTTCTCTGTGTGCAGTGCCCTTGTGAATTGAGCCTCCTTTTCATTGCCTTTAACCCCTTAAGGACCAAACCTATGGAATAAAAGGGAATCATGACATGTCACACATGTTATGTGTCCTTAAGGGGTTAAGAGGGTAACTGTCTCTTTGACTAGGTTTTCCACTACAGCTGCATCTAACATTCTTTTGGGGAAGACTGTTTCAGTCAGAGAAGGAATAGGTGTAACCAGTGTCTAACTCGTTTGTCCCTACCCAGAATCTCTAGCGGCTGTATGATCCATGTAAACTGAGTGACGTGAAAGCTTGAGATGTCATTGTGCGGACGTAGCAGTGCTCTTTGTACAGTTTGTGAACGTGATCTGCTGATTGCTGCCCAGTTTAGTTTAAATTACTTTAATCATGCATGTTAATGAACAGTTCCCAGATTTGACCAGGATATTCGGGGTCTGAAAAATTATTGCCTAGACTCAGTGTCACAACCCTCACCAAGTGAGGCCTACTCTTATATAATTGTCCAGCCACAGCGAAGTATGTGCTAGTTCTAACACTGCTTCTTTTAACTTACTGATAGCTTGATCAAAAGCTCTCTGGCTGCATTATCATCTCACCCTTGTTTAGGGTAGTTTGTGCCTGCCCCACTAGTTTTGTCATGCATATCCCAGTAGCTTTAACAGAACAAAATACATACGTATAAGGGTGTCAATGGGCCCTGAATTATGTTTAAAGAGGTCATTCTGATTATTTTTTTTCAATGTAGTAAGTTAACGCTAGCTTGCTAGTTTCTCACAAATGAATAAACACCAGCTCTCGGTCATCTCGATTTATTAATATGGGCCTTGCTGATTAGAATCTACGTTGTCACTCACAATAATAAGAGCTTGTACTGCTCCCTAATATTTTTTTATCTGTATAGGTGAACTTTTTTTGTTTTAACATTCTTTTTAAAAATGTTGCTTTTTTTTTTTTTGTCCATGTTGTATTATATATTGAGTAGTTTAATGTTTTGCAGACCATGTCCTAGGTTGTGGTCAGAAACAGAAATGTGAGAAACTGTTTCCCGAGTAGTAGTTTTTGCTACACAGTACTAATTGCTACGGCAACCCTTTTACTATTCCCGGCAGAGTTGTAGGGCTAAATGTTGTCTCCGTATGGTTGTGGCTCTTAACCCTTTCAGTGCTAGAGGGGTGAGTGGCTATTAAATCTCTTCAAATACCAGTCTGTCATTTACAGTGTGAGAATTGTATGTACTTCGTTTTGTTTGGTTCTTGTCTTGGTTTTTTTTCCCACTCCTCATTTTAGTTTTTTTATCTAGAAAGCTGAATAGAGGTAGCAACAAAATAATGGCTCCTTTTTTTCCCCCCAAAGGAATCTGTGTAATTTCTGGATTGCTTATGTTTTTTTTTTCCAAGGTGCCTGTACTAAATCTGCATCGTTTCCAGTCTAACAATGCACTCCACTGACCTTAACAGATTAAGTATCGTACCATGCAGAGTGTTCATTGTCATGGGGTGTTGAAGGAGAATTTTCTCCTGGACATGAAATGCAGCTTTGACAGATTGGGTGATTAATAGTAGGTTGTATAACCTTCTTTTTCTATTTGAATAAGTATGACTTGCATACTTTTAAATGCTCACTATGTCATTTTTTTGTTTTACTCTCTTCAGATTTAAAGACCACATACAGACTCGTCTGCCAAGGAAGTTTCTGACAGATGACAAATTTCTAGAATTACGGACAGAGCTGGCTACAATGAATGAGCACTGCAGCTCCGTTACTGACCTTCCAAATGGGCTGGAGGAGATAAAAGACCCTGCAAAGGTGAGAAACCTCATGCGTCTTTGCTAATGGTATTGCAACAAACTTTCCATATTGGCACAAAACAGATTTGTGCAGCACGAATAGTTCACTTCTCACCCTTTTATCTGTGGTTTGATGGTTTTCTTTGATATATTTACATCATTTTAGCGCACTACAGAAATTGAGAACATGCGGCATCGAATCATTGAAGTCCATCAAGAGATCGTTAATCTCAATGAACATGAAGTGACCAAGAGGTGGTCTTTTGAGGAAGGGGTATGTTTTCTTAATTTATTCTTTGAGTTTGACATTTCAGATACTTTTCTCAATTGTTTTGCTATCTGATTTATGGTCCGCTCTGCAAATTTTTTTGTGAAGTATGTGAATTGATGTATAGTGGTGTGTTTGTTTATTTTTTTGTTTGTTTATTTTTTTCTTCACTTAGGAATGCATTCACTATTTTTAACACTTTATTTATTTTTTTTATTTTTTTTAAATCCTTTACTTATGAAAAGATAAAACGACCCTACTTTCATGTAAAACCTTTGGAGAAAGCGCAGCTAAACAACTGGAAAGAATATTTGGACTACGAGATTGAGAATGGGTCCCATGAACGCATAGTTATCCTCTTTGAAAGATGTGTAATCGCTTGCGCCCACTATGAAGAATTTTGGATCAAGGTAACTTGTCCATTTCCAGCTCATGTCCATTTCCTCCTACCATAAATTAATGAATGGCCACTTGTGCAACTTTATATTTTTTTCCCTTTATTTTTTTTTTTCTCTTTATTTTGTGTTTTGTTTTATCTATAACTATATCTATTGCATTAGGGGATGGTCTGCTTGCAACCTGATTTGACTGCTGCATATACCAACAGCGTTGCCTCTCTACGCCCTTCCTTACAGAGTCTAGTCTAGTGGTTCAATAAAGGTGCTGATCGGGTTTAAACCAGAACTTTATTGTTCACAAACACATTTATTTAGTTTTTCACTATGTTTGCTGGCTGTTATTAATGTACCTTTCTCCTCTGTTTAGTATGCCAAATACATGGAGAAGCACAGCATCGAAGGGGTGAGACATGTGTACAACAGGGCCTGCAACATCCATCTATTGAAAAAGCCTCAAGCTCATATACTGTGGGCTGCATTTGAAGAGCAACATGGTGAGAATTTCTAGCTTTATTTTAGAGAGCAAATCCTGATCACTGTTAAAGGATTACTCCAAGCACCATGACCACATTAGTGATATCTTTGGTCGTTGTGCTTGGAGTCTATGTGAAGAGTTTCAGTTTGTTAAAGCAAATTTAGAGAGAATCTGTTTACGGTAATTTTTTTAGCTATTTATTGCCTTCAGTCCAGCATCACGATATGCTCAGTAATGTGAGTGTTATATTCCTGTAACACCCACCCTAGGGTCTTCCTTCACTCTCATTTAATCTTCATTGCCAGAACATGGTCAACTGGGGTGGTATCTGTGTGATATGGCAATGCAACCAGCATGTTGCCATCATGGAGATGGATTGCCCTGTTTTGGGGAAGGGCCCACTGGCAGGACCAAAGTTAAGCAATGGATCCATGTGCCAAAGAACTGATTGACATATCGCACCCCAACTATATTTACATAGGGTTTATTTTTCTCCCATACATGTGATATAAATTCTGCTCGCGCATTATATAGGTGGAGCTTAATTTCTCGTTTAATTTGTTGAGTATCATGATAAACAAATATAATCTATGAGCACATGGTTTGTTTGGCTTGCCATTTTGTATCTATCATGATTTTAAACACCTGTGCTCACCCCACACTCCCAACATGCCTGTGTAACATGTCAAATTTAATTGAAGGCCTAGCTTCCTATCTGCCCATTACAGCTCACGTAGCGCTTTACAGGTTACACTACAGTAGGAGGTGAAGTAGGTATACCCTATATTTTATATAGCCCCAACAGGTTGTGGTGGTTTTCTTCCTTTTTTTGTTAGCAGGTTTATTTTTTATATTAGCAGAAAATTATTTGCAAAATTCCCCCCCCGCATTGGGTTGCTGAGTGTCAGCTGACTGCTTTCAGCCTATCACAGCTGCTCATTGCTGGAATGGATAGAAAGTATGTAATTTTTGACTTGGCCATACCTCCAGCAGATGGCTGGGCATTGGCCACTATAACTAAATGAATGAGATGAAATTATTATGGTGCCTACAGTGTCACTTTAATTTTATAGCTTGCATACTGCAATTTATTCTCCTTTTAAAATGTGACCATGTTATGTACTTGTGTCTCTTATCCAGAAAATGTGGAAGAAGCCAGACGCATTCTGAAAACACTGGAAGAATCTGTAGGTGATCTGGCAATGATTCGCTTACGTAGAGTTAATTTGGAAAGGAGACATGGGAACGTAAAGGAAGCAGAGAATTTACTTACTCAGGCCATGAAAAATGCAAAATCTAACAGCGAATCTTCTTTTTATGCAATTAAACTTGCTCGTCACCTATTGAAAGTGCAGAAAGATGCAGAGAAGGCAAGAAAAGTGTTGCATGATGCCATAACTAAAGACAAAGTAAGGCTTTCTCACTCTGCGTTCTTTGTATGTCTGTCCAAATGGTTTCATTTAAAGACCTGTAGATTCTGTGTTTTCACATACTGGCAATTATGATGATCAATACAAAGTACTGTATGTCATTTCCAATTTAATGCATGTAGACAACAGTCCCTCTAAGCTGACGTTGCCTTCACGTAACATTTTAGAGGTTTGTTTTTTTGGGTCTTTGGTGTAGCTTTTGGAATTGTTGATTTGGCCCCTAATTTGCCTTTTTCTGTACAGGACAATGCAAAGCTATACCTCAATGTCATTGAAATGGAATTCAGTGAAGACCTGAAACAAAATGAAACCAACATCTTGTCCGCTTTCGATAAAGCAATAAAAAGTACAATGACCATTGCAACAAGAATAAAGTTTTCACAGCGTAAAGTGGAATTTCTGGAAGATTTCGGTTTCGACATCAACAAGTAATGCATATTTCATTATTAAGGCGACGCTGTCATGCTAAACTTACCTTTTCCCAGTCGATTCCTCTTCTCTCCCTCTGTCAGGATCTGTTCTTCATTTCTTCCTATCTGCTCTAGTTTTCTTTAAAACATAAGACAAAGTAGGGACTATTTGTCTTATGGAGGTTTCCTATGCCGTGACCAGCGAAGGAGCAAAGTGTGCTTCATTTCTGGTGGTTAGAGCAATTCCCCCACAATTCTCACCTTTCTTCCGTGTTCCCGTGAAACCTCCTTTCACTTTTCCCGAAGTCCATTCATTTTAGACAGAATGCCAACGAAACTACCAAATTGCGTCCTATCAGAATGAAAACAGTGTCTCCATTCGTGTTAGAACGCAATTCGTGACTTTGTTCGTATCTGAATTTTTCATTCTGTTAGGATGAAAACAGAATGAAAAATTCAGAGTACTTAATTCAATTCAGTGATTTTTTTTTTTTTAAACTATGACCTATGCTTCTTAAATTGGAGAGCTCATATAGAATCTGCAAGGGTGGATTTGATTTAAATTAGATTTAAAGGCACTCTCTGGTCAACATAACTTCATCTAAATGAAATTGTTATGGAGCCAGGAGCTGTTTTCACTTTACGAGGTTAAGCGCTAATTGAACGGTTTAGCCCCAAAGGAAGTCTCCAGCGCCACTCAGCTTGCGAGATTGATTTTCATGAAGTTCCGCTGTGCACGGGCGCCATTGTTAGGCAAGGGCGGTCAGCTGACACTGTAAGCCAACCCGTCTCTCCACATTCATAAAGTACATATCTTTTTAGATGTTAGTGTTCCTTTTAACCCCTTAAGGACACGTGACATGTTCCCTTTAATTCCAGAAGTTTGGTCCTTAAGGGGTTAAATCACTAGTCAAACTCCATTTTAATCAGATTTTACACAAAAAGACGTATTCTTGGTTGTTGTAACATTTTACATTTCCAATCAGATTATTTCATATTTAGCATAATAACTTTTCAGATTAGTTTAACAGTTATTTTATAAATGATTTGTATATACCATTAGCAGGGATTGGTTAAGAGCCTTTTGTGCCTGTTGCTGAGGATTATGATGGGTCTGATTAGACAGAATTGTCTTGTACCTGGTGTAGATGGTGTCAGAGAAACTCTCAGCATGCATTTCTAAGAAATCCCATAAAATACTAAACTCTGATTTTCATCTCTCAGACAAGTTTTATCTGTCCATATTACAAGCCCAATAGCTTTCACTCCTCAGACTCTGAATCCTGTCTTCTCTCCTTCCCTCTTTACTAGCAGGCAGAGCTGTTCCTTGTGAGGAAGGAATACATTTATAAATTGGATACACTGAAATCCCCCTTTGTTTTCTAGGTTGTTGACTGCATATGATGATCATCAGAAACTATTAAAAGAACACGATCTCCAGAAGAGGAAAGCTGAAAATGGGTAAATTTCCTTATTTCTGTCTAAAGGGAGCAGATTGGCAATATCTGGAAACCAGATACAGAGAAGGAATAACGGCTAAAACGTTAGATTGTTGGCTTCCAATGGTTCCGATATGTTTCACAGCATAGCATGGCTGGAAAAGTATTTGAAAGGTTGAGGAATAATATTCAAGAATTCCTTGAGAAGAACATGGTTATCAGCAATAATCAGCACGGTTTTATGAAGCACAGGTCATGTCAAACTAACTTGATTGCATTCTACGAAGAAGTAAGTAGAAGTATAGATCAGGGTGTTGCCGTGGATGTGATCTATTGGGATTTTGCCAAGGCATTTGATACGGTTCCTCACAATAGGTTAGTGTTAAAACTCAAAGAAATCGGTCTAGATGAAAATGCTTGTTTTTGGGTAGAACATTGGCTTAAAAACAGAGTACAAAGAGTTGTCATTATTGGTAAATTTTCAAGCTGGACAGAGGTGGCAAGTGGTGTCTCTCAGGGTTCTGTTCTCAGACCTCTTATATTTGACATGTTTATAAATGATCTTGAAAAAAGCATTGAAAGTCATGTTCAGTATTTTTTTATTTTTTTTACTGTAAGAACAATCAGAATGTGGAATTCTCTGCCTGAAGTGGTTTTATCAGTGTTCATACAGATGTTCAAACAGCAACTAGATGCATACTTGCAAAACAGAATATTCAAGGATATAATTTTTCAATGTAGGGTAATAACTGCTTGATCCAAGGATTAATCTGACTGCCATTCTGGGGTTAAGAAGGAATTCTTTTCCTAGTTTGTTGCAAAATTGTGCTTCAAACTGGGTTTTTTGCCTTCTTTTGGATCAACAGCAAAAAACAAATGTGAGGAAGGCTGGACTTGATGGACGCAAGTCTCTTTTCCGCTATGTAACTATGTAGCATGGCAGACAGATGGTAATATAAAGAACTTAACAGAAACAAAGCCACACTGGAGAAATAAGAAACTGGGTTTCCTCACCTTTCAATACATTAAGTTAGAATACTTCCACATCTGCATCAATCTTAATCCCCTTTTCCTTGTTAAATCCATATCTTTATCCTGTCTGCAGCTTGGAACAACCTGATGCAAAGCGAGCACATATGGAGGAAATGGCAGCGGTTGCTTCCACTCCAGCAGTTCACCAAACTGCTGCAACTCCTGGCACTTACAACTATGCCAACTGGTATCAGGTAGGATCTCCTCATTTGCTGACATTTTGTAATTTTCTTTCCTGGATTGTTGTAAAGGCACACATACAAGGCAAGAGCGGATGTACACCAATTCAGATGTTTAATTTACCAGGCGTTATTAAACTCTGATAGAGCTCAGCGATTAGATGACCTGGAGGGTTTTTCCCCAGGTGTTAGACCTGGGAGTGGTGCTTTTTAGGCCAAACTATTTAAAACCTCTCTGGTGTAAGCCCACATGATAAATTCACAACTGAAACAGGCATTCATGCAAGTGCCAGCTTAATTTCTACAGTTATTTACCTGTACCAATAGTCTCTGAAAATGTACAGTTCGTAATTTTACAATGTCTCTGCCTTATGTAGTTAAAATTGTGTGTATGTATAGCTATCTTGCCAGCAACACTGCTTTGATGGGTTACAAATGTAGGAGAAATGTGATTGGGGGTGTTAATCTCTATTCCCCACAAACTATGAAACTGAGGTCTCATTAGACTTGTCATTAACGGTATATGACATCTAGGGGTCTAAAGGAACACTTCAGTGCCCAAATTGAAATTACTGTTTAGTGGATATACCCCAATGAATACTTTTTTATTTTTTTTTTTATTTTTTTTTTTAATGCATGTATTAGTTGGGATAAATTTTAAGAGCTTGCAAAGGCTGCAGTTCTTATGATTGCAGCATTTGCAAGCCTATTGAGAAGAAGCTGGAGGTGCTGATCTTTGTACAAAAAGGCAGGCTCATTTGCCACTTCCGTTAGCTATGGGGAACTTAGAGGAGGCTGTAAATCTCCCTTTTTGACAGCCAGGTAAGGTGTTCCATATTTTATTTTATTTATAGAAGTGCAGATTTCTCATATAAACTGGCTCTTTAACAAACTGGACTTTAAAATAAAATACTCCTCACCCATCCCATAAAGTACTTCGGCAAGCTGAAGTGATTTTGGGACGTGGAGTGGACCTTTAAACTGCTCCTGTTCAAAAGTGCTGGTCTCTAGGTTTTCTGAAACTAAAAATAAAAGAGATGACGTTTGCCATTACAATGTCTGGTTTTGCTTATAAGACATCTTTCTGTTCACAGTACAACTACCAGAATTACCCGAACACCTGGAATTATGGACAATATTATACCCCGCCATCCACCTGAGGCACTCTCTTCCTTTGTTCCAGAGTTAGGTTAAGAACTTGTGTTCACCAGGAGTGTTTACGAAGGAAACCGCAAGAATTATTTTTATTCCTCGTGGTCTTAGTTTTTTGGGAAAATTATCTGCAAGTAAACGCTTACCAAGCACAGAACATCATTTTCATATTCTGCTCCAAAATGTTCCCTGTTTTTTTTCCCTCCACCTCTGTTCTTAAAGTCCACAGAAAGAAAGTTTGATAAATGACATATTTTCCTGCTTTTTCTTGATTCTGTTTCAAAGAAAATATGTAAACCAATGTGTGCCCCCATCTTTGTCTCCACAATACTGTTTTTTTTTTTTGTTTTTTTTTGTTGGTTTCTCCACCCCCCCCTCCCCCCAATTAAGGTTGTCAGAAAATTGGTTAAAAGGGAACTATACCAATGAGAGAGGACGTGGGTGGGGGGCTCTGATTTTGTTTTGTTTTTTTTGTTTTTATGCTCTTCTTACTCTTTGCAAAACCTTTTTACAGATTTGTCATTTATTAATAAATAATGTGCAAATCTGTATCTTTTTTTTTTTTTCTAAATGTACAGATGAGTTTGTGTTCATGACCTATATATTAGGTACGTTTGTACGATATGTTTCTGTAGCCAAACGGTGGAAATTGTTCATAAAAGTATTGTACAACTCTACGTTTAACACACCCTTATCTATTTTTCTGTTTCATATAGGTGCCAATTTGTATAAAATGTTTTTGAACGCTGTATTCTCAAAATAAAGTTCTCCATGTGGCTGAGTTTGAAATAACGGTCTCATCTCGACTTTTCTTAACCCCTTGACGACCAATGAGATTTTATGCTATTGTGTACTATGCCAGTATGGAATTTGTATAAATCTGCAAGAGCCAAGAAAGTAACACTCTCTCAGAAAATGAATGGGACTCCATTTATTTTCATTTTGATACAGGATCTAGAAAGGCTGCTAATTGTGACAGAATTATTCAGTCGTTGGTCCTTGAGGGGTTGAAAATTCATGAAAACGAGAAGTGTACACTTTATAGCATTTAAGGTCTAGACATGATTGTACGACGTTCACGGTCAGCATGATAACAGCCTCTGCCATGCTTTCTTTTCCTCTTGGCAACTCCCGGTGCCGTGTGAGTGGTGGATTTGATTAAAGGAGCACAATAGGGTCAGGAACACAAATATGTATTCCTGACCCTATAGGGTTAAAACCACCATCTAGCCTCGCCCTCATGCCTCCCTAAAAATAGCAAAATCTTACTTGTATTCAAGTCTGGAGCAGTTAGCTCTTGCTCTGTTTCTTTTAGACCTGCCTGCTGACATCAGAAGTGGTAGCCTGATCCAATCACAATGCTTCTCCATAGGATTGGCTGAGACTGACAAGGAGGCAGATCAGGGGCAGAGCCAGCATGATTCAAACACAGCCCTGGTCAATCAGCATCTCCTCATCGAGATGAATTGAATCAATGAATCTCTATGAGGAAAGTTCAGTGTCTGCATGCAGAGGGAGGAGATACTGAATGTTTGGATGCATTTTAGGCAGCCATGACCCAGGAAGGATCTCTAACAGCCATCTGAGGAGTGGCCAGTGAAGTTATCACTAGGCTGTAATGTAAACACTGCATTTTCTCTGAAAAGACCGTATTTACAGCAAAAAGCCTGAAGGTAATGATTCTACTCACCAGAACAAATTCAATAAGCTATTGTTGTTCTGGTGACTATATTGTCCCTTTAATACCTGATGTAATAAGACATTTAAAAGAACATGCTCCATTGAAATACAAGTTTTTGTTAATTTTTTATATATTGGGGATAATATATTATCCCCAATGAAAAAAAAGTGATAGCTGTGGATTTCTTGTCTGCAGCTTTTTTGCAAGCCTTCCCCTTTTTCCTTAGTATTGACGTTGTCTGACGGGGTAATGACCAGAGGCATAGCAGGCCCCCTGTTTACACGGTTAATGGTCAGTCTTGTGTCTGAGTTCTTACATACCATTATGTATGAACATGTAATACTACAGCTACCTAAAGCACCAGCAGCAGACTGAATTCCCACAGACCATAAAGAATAAAAAGGTTATACTAAAATGTTTGAAAACGCTGCTATTTACATGCATGGCTATGTATGGAAACTAACTCTTGATTGCCTATGCACGGCATTGTGTATGTGAGCTGTCACAGAGAGGAAAATTGCCAGAAAGATGAGGTGGGGTTTGTATTACTGTAATGGCTTTTACTGGAACCCAGTAGCTGTCACTTGTTGATAATGTAAAATATTAAAAAGAATCCACCTAAATGAACATTTCCTGCACCAGAACCACTGCAGCTCCGTGGCATGCCCCCAGGTTAAGAAAGCACTGACTGGGTCAATCGGATATTGCTCTTTGAAGCTGGAAGTGTCACCCAGTAGGAGAGGAGCCTCGCAGCCTGTCTGGTACCCATGCAGGAGGGCAAACCGTTACCGAATGCTTTAACCCATAAGCAGGCCAAGGTATTCCAGGCATAACTACCATTACAGGGGACTGTGGTAGCCGTAGTTCCCGGAATACTGTTTTCTTTTAAATTTAGATTAAAAGATTTAGTCAATGATATAAATTGGGTTTAGACGCAAACACTGGAAATAAAGAGGAAAAACAAGCTTAAATTTCTCCTCTCTATACTGACTGCCATGTGTAAAGGGTGGAGCTTATAACAATGATTGACAGGGAGCTAAGATGGAGGTGGCTCTCTATACTGACTGCCAGGTGTAAAGGGCAGAGCTTATAACAATGATTGACAGGGAGCTAAGATGGAGGTGGCTCTCTCTATACTGACTGCCTGGTGTAAAGGGCGGAGCTTATAACAATGATTGACAGGGAGCTAAGATGGAGGTGGCTCTCTCTATACTGACTGCCAGGTGTAAAGGGCGGAGCTTATAACAATGATTGACAGGGAGCTAAGATGGAGGCGGCTCTCTCTATACTGACTGCCAGGTGTAAAGGGAGGAGCTTATAACAATGATTGACAGGGAGCTAAGATGGAGGTGGCTCTCTCTATACTGACTGCCAGGTGTAAAGGGCGGAGCTTATAACAATGATTGACAGGGAGCTAAGATGGAGGCGGCTTTCTCTATACTGACTGCCAGTGTAAAGGGCTGAGCTTATAACAATGATTGACAGGGAGCTAAGATGGAGGCGGCTCTCTCTATACTGACTGCCAGGTGTAATGGGCGGAGCTTATAGCAATGATTGACAGGGAGCTAAGATGGAGATGGCTCTCTCTATACTGACTGCCAGGTGTAAAGGGCGGAGCTTATAACAATGATTGACAGGGAGCTAAGATGGAGCTCTCTCTATACTGACTGCAGGTGTATTATAACAATGATTGACAGGAGCTAAGATGGGAGGCTCTCTCTATACTGACTGCCAGGTGTAAAGGGCGGAGCTTATAACAATGATTGACAGGGAGCTAAGATGGAGGTGGCTCTCTCTATACTGACTGCCAGGTGTAAAGGGCGGAGCTTATAACAATGATTGACAGGGAGCTAAGATGGAGGCGGCTCTCTCTATACTGACTGCCAGGTGTAAAGGGCGGAGCTTATAACAATGATTGACAGGGAGCTAAGATGGAGGCGGCTCTCTCTATACTGACTGCCAGGTGTAAAGGGCGGAGCTTATAACAATGATTGACAGGGAGCTAAGATGGAGGTGGCTCTCTATACTGACTGCCAGGTGTAAAGGGCGGAGCTTATAACAATGATTGACAGGGAGCTAAGATGGAGGCGGCTCTCTCTATACTGACTGCCAGGTGTAAAGGGCGGAGCTTATAACAATGATTGACAGGGAGCTAAGATGGAGGCGGCTCTCTCTATACTGACTGCCAGGTGTAATGGGCGCAGCTTATAACAATGATTGACAGGGAGCTAAGATGGAGGCGGCTCTCTCTACACTGACTGCCAGGTGTAAAGGGCGGAGCTTATAACAATGATTGACAGGGAGTTAAGATGGAGGCGGCTCTCTCTATACTGACTGCCAGGTGTAAAGGGAGGAGCTTATAACAATGATTGACAGGGAGCTAAGATGGAGGTGGCTCTCTCTCTATACTGACTGCCAGGCGTAAAGGGCGGAGCTTATAACAATGATTGACAGGGAGCTAAGATGGAGGTGGCTCTCTCTATACTGACTGCCAGGTGTAAAGGGCGGAGCTTATAACAATGATTGACAGGGAACTAAGATGGAGGCGGCTCTCTCTATACTGACTGCCAGGTGTAAAGGGCGGAGCTTATAACAATGATTGACAGGGAGCTAAGATGGGGGTGGCTCTCTCTATACTGACTGCCAGGTGTAAAGGGCGGAGCTTATAACAATGATTGACAGGGAGCTAAGATGGAGGCGGCTCTCTCTATACTGACTGCCAGGTGTAAAGGGCGGAGCTTATAACAATGATTGACGGGGAGCTAAGATGGAGGCGGCTCTCTCTATACTGACTGCCAGGTGTAAAGGGCGGAGCTTATAACAATGATTGACAGGGAGCTAAGATGGAGGTAGCTCTCTCTATACTGACTGCCAGGTGTAAAGGGCGGAGCTTATAACAATGATTGACAGGGAGCTAAGATGGAGGTGGCTCTCTCTATACTGACTGCCAGGTGTAGCAGTGAGGAGCTTATAGCACAATGACTGATGAGGGAGCTAAGATGGAGGTAGCTCTCTCTATACACTACGACTTTGCCAGGTGCCAAAGGCGGAGACTTATAACAATGATTGTGGGAAGCTAAGATGGAAGCTCTCTCTATACTGACTGCCAGGTGCCAAAGAGGCGGAGAAAGCTTATAACAATGATTGACAGGGAGCTAAGATGGAGGCGGCTCTCTCTATACTGACCGCCGGGTGTAAAGGGCGGAGCTTATAACAATGATTGACAGGGAGCTAAGATGGAGGTGGCTCTCTCTATACTGACTGACAGGTGTAAAGGGCGGAGCTTATAACAATGATTGACAGGGAGCTAAGATGGAGGGGGCTCTCTCTATACTGACTGCCAGGTGTAAAGGGCGGAGCTTATAACAATGATTGACAGGGAGCTAAGATGGAGGGGGCTCTCTCTATACTGACTGCCAGGTGTAAAGGGCGGAGCTTATAACAATGATTGACAGGGAGCTAAGATGGAGGTGGCTCTCTCTATACTGACTGCCAGGTGTAAAGGGCGGAGCTTATAACAATGATTGACAGGGAGCTAAGATGGAAGCGGCTCTCTCTATACTGACTGCCAGGTGTAAAGGGCGGAGCTTATAACAATGATTGACAGGGAGCTAAGATGGAGGTGGCTCTCTCTATACTGCTAGGTGTAAAGGGCAGAGCTTATAACAATGACTGACAGGGAGCTAAAATGGAGGTGGCTCTCTCTATACTGACTACCAGGTTTAAAGGGCGGAGCTTATAACAATGATTGACAGGGAGCTAAGATGGAGGTGGCTCTCTCTATACTGACAGCCAGGTGTAAAGGGCGGAGCTTATAACAATGACTGACAGGGAGCTAAGATGGAGGCGGCTCTCTATACTGACTGCCAGGTGTAAAGGGCGGAGCTTATAACAATGATTGACAGGGAACTAAGATGGAGGCGGCTCTCTCTATACTGACTGCCTGGTGTAAAGGGTGGAGCTTATAACAATGACTGACAGGGAGCTAAGATGGAGGTGCCTCTCTCTACGCTGACTGCCAGGTGTAAAGGGAGGAGCTTATAACAATGATTGACAGGGAGCTAAGATGGAGGTGGCTCTCTATACTGACTGCCAGGTGTAAAGGGCAGAGCTTATAACAATGATTGACAGGGAGCTAAGATGGAGGCGGCTCTCTCTATACTGACTGCCAGGTGTAAAGGGCGGAGCTTATAACAATGATTGACAGGGAGCTAAGATGGAGGCGTCTCTCTCTATACTGACTGCCAGGTATAAAGGGTGGAGCTTATAACAATGATTGACAGGGAGCTAAGATGGAGGCGGCTCTCTCTATACTGACTGCCAGGTATAAAGGGCGGAGCTTATAACAATGATTGACAGGGAGCTAAGATGGAGGCGGCTCTCTCTATACTGACTGCCAGGTGTAAAGGGCAGAGCTTATAACAATGATTGACAGGAAGCTAAGATGGAGGCGGCTCTCTCTATACTGACTGCCAGGTGTAAAGGGCGGAGCTTATAACAATGATTGACAGGGAGCTAAGATGGAGGTGGCTCTCTCTGTACTGACAGCCAGGTGTAAAGGGCGGAGCTTATAACAATGATTGACAGGGAGCTAAGATGGAGACGGCTCTCTCTATACTGACTGCCAGGTGTAAAGGGCGGAGCTTATAACAATGATTGACAGGGAGCTAAGATGGAAGCGACTCTCTCTATACTGACTGCCAGGTGTAAAGGGCGGAGCTTATAACAATGATTGACAGGGAGCTAAGATGGAAGTGGCTCTCTATATACTGACTGCCAGGTGTAAAGGGCGGAGCTTATAACAATGACTGACAGGGAGCTAAGATGGAGGTGGCTCTCTATACTGACTGCCAGGTGTAAGAGTGAGCTTATAACAATGATTGACAGGGAGCTAAGATGGAGGCGGCTCTCTATACTGACTGCCAGGTGTAAAGGGCGGAGTTTATAACAATGATTGACAGGGAGCTAAGATGGAGGTGGCTGTCTCTATACTGACTGCCAGGTGTAAAAGGCGGAGCTTATAACAATGATTGACAGGGAGCTAAGATGGAGGCGGCTCTCTCTATACTGACTGCCAGGTGTAAAGGGCGGTGCTTATAACAATGATTGACAGGGAGCTAAGATGGTGGTGGCTCTCTTTGTGCTGACTGACAGGTGTAAAGGCCAGGGCTTATAACAAGGACTGACAGGGAACTAAGATGGAGACGCACAACTGCACGATAAAGGTATGGAGTTCTTCCTTTATTCAGGTCTTATCTCTATGCACCCACTGTATTATAACAGCAGCTATAACTTATCGGGAATTTAAAGGGACACTATAGTCACCAGAACAACTACAGCTCAACGTATTTGTTGTGGGGAGTATAATAATTTCCTTCAGGTTTTTTGCAGTAAACTCTTGTCTTTTCAGAGAAATTGCAGTGTTTACATTAGAGCCTAGGGATACCTCCACTGGCCACTCCTCAGATGGCTGTTAGAGGTGCTTCCTGGGGCAGTGCTGCACAATGTGACTGACATTCAGTGTCTCCACCCTCTACGTGGAGACACTGCACTTTCATCAGAGATGCCTTGATGTAGTTTGGTCTACTTGGCCCAATTCTTACTTTAGTAAACTAGAAAAGCTACAATTTCTGGGGAAATTGTGTGAAGTATTCTTGCCTCCACCAGTAGTCTACAACTGGAGTGGGCGGAGTGCCTGTTATCATTTATATAGCACATTTAATTGCAATGTTGTTGCCCAAACTGCTTCACAGTTACATTAAACCATACATTTATAAAAACATTAGGTGTACAAAAGGCCCTGTCTATGACATCACTTGCTGCTGCAGCCTGACACAGGTCAGAATATTTTGGCGGTTGCCATCTTCCAATGGTCATATTTTAAAAACTGTAAATTCTACAGTGAAGAGCTTTATATTGTGAGAATCACAAGACCCAGACCTACATTTTGATGCATAGTATGTCTCTGAAATATTAAAAATGAAGGCACAGTCGCAGTTTAGAAATTGCCCTTCCAGTTTGAGCTGGCTAGGGTGGAGTTTCAATGAATGTCAATGGACAGCGTGAGTTGCAAACAAATGTTCATATTGTGAAAATGATCAGGACTATGGCTTAGCCGTGAACATTTTTATTGGCAGCAGGGATAGCTGAATGTTTTGAAATAAGATTTGTGTAGGTGGGCTTGAAAATGAGGGAGTGGTGGCAGTTTAGAAATCATGTCCTGATTTTTCTGCTTTTGCCAGCTCCCACTCTAGCTTTGAACAATTTCCCATTCATTCCTATGAGGCCAATTTCACCACAAGAACGACGATATTCCGTGAACCATTCGGTGAAACGTTCCACAAATTATATTACTGTCTATGTAGTGTAAGAGTGTATTTGGCTATAATAAGAATAATAATATATATGTGAAATAACATTAAGTGGTCTTGCTATGCAAGAACACTTAACCCTCATAGTGTAGCAATTTGCAGAAATCAGAGCTTTTATACTCGCCTCTTCAGTATCTGATATCAGAGCAGTAACTCCCCCCCCAATAAATTGAAATAAAGCCTCACCTTTATTAACAGATTACAGAAAACAATATTTCTCAAGAACAGTAGTTTCTCTAAATTCTTTTATTAAATATTGATACAATATAACCATAAAAGAACTTATTTAATATCAGCACAAATGCAAACTCACAAGGCTGCTTTAAAAATGATATTGGAGCAGACATAAAAAAGGGAGGCCCAACCAATTCAGTTTTCAGAAAGTATAAAAATTTAGGGTTGTAAAAGAAAAAGAAAACTGACTGTGCATTCTACATTTCTTAAATTTTTAAGTAATTTACACTTCTACAAAACATTTAACCGGTCATTTCATGCACAAGTGAAATCCTGTTTGCCTATTACAGACAGAAGCACTATGAACCATGGACATTAAACATTTAAAGCGTGCCTGAGTAAAAAATGAAACTCCACTTGATGGCAATTTATAGTCCGTTAACACGTAATATAAGATGAAGTCCACAAACAGGCAGACGCAACGCCTCCATTCATGGAGGTATCCCATAAATGTCACGAGTGGCTGCACACTAGGGATTATGGGAAGCCATCTACCACTTCTACACTGGAGGGGGAAGATTAGAATATCGGTTTAGGAAATATTGGAATCTACACAATTAGCATTATGCATAGGTTGTGGGTGACATCCATTTTCCAAGAGAAATAAAAATGTTTTACACACGAAGCAGCTCACAACAGTCACCTGTGTTACTCTGCTGCTTTCAGTCTGTATCTGCGTCGTTTCTCTTTATCTTGTGTCTCAGACCTAGCACTGAACGAAGGATCTATTGCCATGTTTATCTGTACACAGAAACATAGAAAGGAAAATGCAATAACCAGGACATACCCTTGTCATTCACCAAATTGGGGAGTAGGCTCAGATATGTGTACTTTGTGGGCAATAAAATGTTTACAAGGCACAGATACTGCTAACCAAACTGCTCCCAGATGTACAGATGCGGTAAATGTCATGCCATTGGCACCAAAGCTGTCAGAATCCCAAATAGGAAACTGGCTCTAATATCAAGATGCAGGTCCACAGACAGATTCCATGCCGTAAGGCTATTTGATATATGGATTATTAAAAGGGAAAAGGGGGCACTCTTCAATAAATACTTTCTTTCACTTCTACCCTCAAGATGTCTGGTTTTCCGGTTACCCACCTGTTACTTCCTACTAATTTCAAAATTCATACACCATTTCTTTGTTCTCCTTTTATTCAATATTAAACCTCAGCTTTTAATTATATTTTTACCACTATATTATTTCCTCTATACAATATTTCTGTTACCATTCCACTTCAATAGCGGTGAGATGTACAGACCTTTACTGACTGCTACAGAACTGGCTTTATGGGTAGTCCCCATAAAATGGAAATTGGTGGGATTTGATAAGGACTTGAGATTTTAATTATTATTAATTCTACCAGGTCAGTGATTGAAACCACACATGGCAAGCAGGTGTGAGCGTGCCTATTTGCTGTATAAGTGCCAAGAAGGTTGTCCAATTAAATGTGCCATTACCCTCAAGCACAATAAATATCAGAGTATACAAATTGTATGTAAAAGTTATATTTGGAAGGCTTTCAAGGAAAGGCTGTCGTATTAATAAGACCTATAAATGCCTCTAACTCAGAGAGCCGTTGATGTTTGAAAGCATAGCACAAACGGCCCAGATTTGATTAGTTACAGCTGCTAAGGTCAAGGGCAAAATCTTATCAAAAAGATGGTACTGCTTAACCCGATCAATATCCTGATCAACACAAATTCTTAAACGAGCGAGTGCATTTATTGCACTGTCCATTCCTCTGCAGTCCTCTACATACTTTTCAGGATCTTGTGTAGACATCACTACCTCCTCTCTGGTGTATGATGCTACTTTTACAGTGCCATCATTTTTGGGACTACTTTGAAGATCAGCTGTTTCCATGACATGAGCTCCATGCTCCTCCAAGACCTCTTGCACGTTTGTAGACTGCGTCACGACTTCCACTTCCCGCTCCTGCATCATATTTTCCTCTCCATCTTCTTCCTCTCCTGCTGACTGTTCTAATTCTACAACTGCATCCTCCAGACCCGATGATGTCATAACCAAGGTCTCGTGCTCTTCTACTGTAGACGGGGCCAAAATAATCATCCCACTGTGCTTTTCCGCAGCCTGGTTTACCAAAACCCTCGCCTCATCTTCCACAGACGTCGTGGTTGCAATGATTGGAAGGATTACTAGGTTTGCACCGGCTGATTCCACTAGGTCCTGAATAAGGAAATCTTTATCTGTAATGACTAAGTCATCTGGTTCCAGCAGATCTAGAATGCCTGAAGACTTAGTAATATCTCTTATTGATGCACTCCCAGAATACAAAGGGCTTATAAAAATAACTGCTCCATGAGGAGCTATCCCCAGCAAGCCCTTGCATGTAGTTTGGCTGTTGTAATATGTGTATAAAGGAGAGGTTATGTTCTCTGTGTTGCTTGTCTGTACTCTAACTTCGGCACAATGCAAAATGACCCTGGCACGCGGATACCAAGCCTTAAAGCAATCTGGAACATCTTGACTTCCATTTTCTCGGCTCCGCCATAGAGGTACTTCACCAAGTACAAGGTACAAATAATTGGCCCATGTGATGATAATCCTGGTAACCCTGGATTCGGAAATGTTAAACCTCACAGCCAAATCCTGGTCAAAGAAGCCCTGGCGAACTTTGCATAAAAACATGAAGAACTGGTCAATCATTGCCAAGGATTCTTCCTCTAAATTGGAACCTTTACTAATACTCAGATCTCCCTCCTGTTGACAGTGTTTCCATTTCACCATGTTATCATCTGCCGGAGTCAGAGTTGAAAAGACATCTTTTAAGGTGGCGTAATCTTTGAACCCGGTGTAAAAATGTATAAGGCTTGAGTCAGTGGAAAACCGTTCCAGTGAGAATATATTTTTTTCCAAGGCAGCATTGCGTTGCTGTAACCTCCCAATTTCCTCCCGAGCTGCATGTAGCATCTCAGTGTCTGTCATAGGAGGGAGGTCGTAACAGTGGTCAAGGACTGATGTCGTCCATACTATTGGGACAGACTGCTTTGTTTTCTGCACTGGAGTTTGAGAAGGCAAAATTGGCTGGAGTGTGTTCTTACTGACATTATTGCTGTGGAAGACAAGCAAGATAAGTTTTATTTCATGAATGTACGGTGTGACACTGCAACAGCAATTACAGGGCAGTAAAACTCTACAGAATCTCAAGTACAAAATCTCAAGTTTTTTTTAGATTCATAAAAAGACTGAATGCAAATCACCATATACGAGTCATCATTGGCAAAGGGCTGAATGTTAGCATTTTATTTAGCCAACAAGAATGCAAGAGAGATGAAAATCTAACTATTGTATTGGTTGTATAAACCTCGGTCCTGAGTTCTTGTGATGAACAGAAAGTATAGAAAACAGAATAACTAGCCACAAACAATGAACTATATATAATGCTTTTACTTCCCAGGTTGGGAATATGATAAGCTTACCTAAATAATATATTTATTAAACTTTATTAATGCAAAGGCTGCTGTCTCCATTACGGATACAGTACCACGTAGGAACTACACAAACATTTTTCACAGTGAGTTTCTCTCTAAAGAGCAAATATTGTTCCATTATAGAAAGCTAAACTATATGTCAATGATCAACAAACTAATACCTGAACCCGTCTATTCCTCAACGTCCCAGCAGCAATTAGAAAAAGCAGCACAGGTAATTATTTATTCTGATACTGTATCGCTCAGCCAGGAGAATAAACAGCAGCTACAAACGTATATAATGGATGTCTAGGATCAGGATAATGTGCCTGTAATAAAGTGCTTTTGGAATGAAGTAACAAGTAAAGTGTTTTATTGCACTTTCCACCAATTATCAGTGTTTGTTGTTTTTAAATAAACCACGAATGGAGTTTACTGCAGGTGCTATTTGTTGTCCCGACTGGGATACTCTACTCTAGTGTGTCCTTCTCCCTGTTGCGATTCACACCTAGAAAAACAACAATAATTATTTCAGCAGAAATGAAATGGATCCACCATTACCCTAGGTTTTTCTTTGGGGATGGTGTTTGCTGCTCCATCAGTTCATCTGTCGTCCATTGAAATATACACGGGACGCTGGTTGGCTTTAGATTCCTCTTTCCGGTTAATGTTCTCACAAAATCCGACGGGAGAAAGTGTTTGGAGCAGACACGAGTGCAGCTAGACACCTAGAGCACAAAAAGAAAAAACAGGAAATGGAAACCATTGGAGTCCAATGAAGATCAAACAGAACCACTGCAGATTAATGTCACAAGCTACTTTGGCCTTAAAAAAAAACTTACAATTTTCACTTTACTGAATAGCCCTGCGTATCGCTTAAAAGAATTAAAGAATTATGTTAAAATTGCAGAACTGGTCCCTTTGTTCAAAAGACAAATAAACTAAGGATAGACAGATTATCAGTTTTGCCAATATTCGGCACTTTACCGATAACTAACTTACTTACAGAGATCAGGTGAAGGCAGGGAGGGGTGACACTGAATAAATTACTGTAATATACTGAGCTGCCTGAGAGTGATAGGAGTGTGATTGCTCTTAGCATTTTAAGTAAATGCCAGATTTGTGTATTAATTGTGTTGCTTTTTCAAAACTTTAAATGTAAAGAATATCAGAACCAGTTTTTGGCAAAAATGAGATCAGTTGATCTCTAAGGAAAAATACCTGCAAATCTGTGCATTCTAGTGTGTAATTTCCATTACTTTGATAAATGCAGTGCCACATTGAAATCACCTTAAAACTTGGTCCTGGCTCTCTACGGATCCTGTTTAACCAATCCCGGTGTCTCCTGGGCTCCACGTGGATAGCAGGTATTCTATGAAAAGAAATCTTCTTATCCACATTATAGCGAGAATCACTGTTACAAAATGGGACGCAGCAATGGTACGCAGCCATGGAGGGTGGAAAATGGGGTCTTCAAAAGTCCTAGAACATGCCTGAGGAAGAGAACTAATTGATCTTGAGTGACTGAATTCAAAGAGAGAGACTGTATTTACTTACTAGAGATCAAAATGCAGTCAAGATTGAAAATGGCTATATTTCGCTAATAATTGAAAATGTTCGAAAAATCTTCCAACTAATCTACAGTTATTACTTACTACAGTATAATGGCAACAAGAAGTTGCTTTTTGCTTTCAATTCACACTTTTAGTGACTAAACCCCACTGCTGATCCAGAAACAAGATCACACCAAGATCTCTCGAGGGCTCTGTAGAGGCACACCTATTACCACAATCCCTACAATTTAGCCATGAGCCCAGAACTCCCAAATCCCCATTATAACACTGTTTATTCACACAGCTTGTAAACATCCCTAAAATCAGGTCCTCACAATTTCTCTCCATGTCTTCACAGCAATAATTATATGTATAGCGCCCTATAAACGTTAAATGTTGGACATTCCCCTATACAGTGTCTCCTGTACAGGTTACATAGAAACACAGGTCTCATGTGCTGATAATGCAGCTATATTAGCTCTATACACACAGTCCCACTGACACACACTGTGCTATATTAGCTCTATACACACAGTCCCACTGACACACACTGTGCTATATTAGCTCTATACACACAGTCCCACTGACACACACTGGGCTATATTAGCTCTATACACACAGTCCCACTGACACACACTGGGCTATATTAGCTCTATACACACAGTCCCACTGACACACACTGTGCTATATTAGCTCTATACACACAGTCCCACTGACACACACTGTGCTATATTAACTCTATACACACAGTCCCACTGACACACACTGTGCTATATTAGCTCTATACACACAGTCCCACTGACACACACTGTGCTATATTAGCTCTATACACACAGTCCCACTGACACACACTGGGCTATATTAGCTCTATACACACAGTGCCCCTGACACACACTGGGCTATATTAGCTCTATACACACAGTGCCCCTGACACACACTGTGCTATATTAGCTCTATACGCACAGTCCCACTGACACACACTGTGCTATATTAGCTCTATACGCACAGTCCCACTGACACACACTGGGCTATATTAGCTCTATACGCACAGTCCCACTGACACACACTGGGCTATATCAGCTCTATACACACAATCCCACTGACACACACTGGGCTATATCAGCTCTATACACACAGTCCCACTGACACACACTGTGCTATATTAGCTCTATACACACAGTCCCACTGACACACACTGTGCTATATTAGCTCTATACGCACAGTCCCACTGACACACACTGGGCTGCATAGCTCTATAATGACAGTCCCACTGGACACACACTGGGCTACATAGCTCTACACGCGACAGTCCCACTGACACACACTGTGCTATACATGAAGCTCTATACGCACAGTCCCACTGACACACACTACATACTCTATACGCACAGTCCCACTGACACACACTGGGCTATATAGTTTATACACACAGTCCTGACTGACACACACTCCTCGTGCTATATTAGCTCTATACACACAGTGACACTGACACACACTGAGCTATATTAGCTCTATACACACAGTGCCACTGACACACACTGTGCTATATTAGCTCTATACACACAGTCCCACTGACACACACTGGGCTATATTAGCTCTATACACACAGTGCCCCTGACACACACTGGGCTATATTAGCTCTATACACACAGTCCCACTGACACACACTGGGCTATATTAGCTCTATACACACAGTCCCACTGACACACACTGTGCTATATTAGCTCTATACGCACAGTCCCACTGACACACACTGAGCTATATTAGCTCTATACGCACAGTCCCACTGACACACACTGGGCTATATTAGCTCTATACGCACAGTCCCACTGACACACACTGGGCTATATTAGCTCTATACACACAGTCCCACTGACACACACTGGGCTATATTAGCTCTATACACACAGTCCCACTGACACACACTGAGCTATATTAGCTCTATACACACAGTCCCACTGACACACACTGTGCTATATTAGCTCTATACGCACAGTCCCACTGACACACACTGTGCTATATTAGCTCTATAATGCCATTGGGTCCCAATTGACACACACTACATATTAGCTCTATACTATTGTAGTCCCACTGACACACACTGTGCTATATTAGCTCTATAACACAAGACAGTCCCATTGACACACTGTGCTATATTAGCTCTATACTAGACAGTCCTACTGACACACACACTGGGCTATATACTCTATAATGCGACAGTCCCACTGGACACAATATCGGCTATATTAGTTCTATATCAAGACAGTCCACTGACACACACTGTGCTATATTAGCTCTACACGCGACAGTCCCACTGACACACACTGGGCTATATTAGCTCTATACACACAGTGCCCCTGACACACACTGGGCTATATTAGCTCTATACACACAGTCCCACTGACACACACTGTGCTATATTAGCTCTATACACACAGTGACACTGACACACACTGAGCTATATTAGCTCTATACACACAGTCCCACTGACACACACTGTGCTATATTAGCTCTATACACACAGTCCCACTGACACACACTGTGCTATATTAGCTCTATACACACAGTCCCACTGACACACACTGTGCTATATTAGCTCTATACACACAGTCCCACTGACACACACTGGGCTATATTAGCTCTATACACACAGTCCCACTGACACACACTGTGCTATATTAGCTCTATACACACAGTCCCACTGACACACACTGGCTATATTAGCTCTATACACACAGTCCCACTGACACACACTGTGCTATATTAGCTCTATACACACAGTCCCACTGACACACACTGTGCTATATTAGCTCTATACACACAGTGACACTGACACACACTGAGCTATATTAGCTCTATACACACAGTCCCACTGACACACACTGGGCTATATTAGCTCTATACACACAGTCCCACTGACACACACTGTGCTATATTAGCTCTATACGCACAGTCCCACTGACACACACTGTGCTATATTAGCTCTATACACACAGTCCCACTGACACACACTGTGCTATATTAGCTCTATACACACAGTCCCACTGACACACACTGTGCTATATTAGCTCTATACACACAGTGGATGATTCTGACCCCCAGGCTGCCTGGGACTGTAGCTGAGTTGCTGACCTGTGGCCCCTGGCAGTGAGGGGCCCATATCCTGGTGTCAGAGCCAGGCTGGAACGCACGCTCACCTCTCACAGCTCCAAAACTTGCTCAGCGCCGCACTGCGCATGCCCAAAAACCTACCAACTTCCGGTAAATGCGTTCACAACATGGCTGGACGGGAAGTGACGTCAGTCAATGTATGGGGCAGCAAGTGTTCAGA
>OW240924.1:89548011-89760144 GCA_933207985.1 Pelobates cultripes | reverse complement strand
CTATACACACAGTCCCACTGACACACACTGTGCTATATTAGCTCTATACACACAGTCCCACTGACACACACTGTGCTATATTAGCTCTATACGCACAGTCCCACTGACACACACTGTGCTATATTAGCTCTATACGCACAGTCCCACTGACACACACTGGGCTATATTAGCTCTATACGCACAGTCCCACTGACACACACTGGGCTATATTAGCTCTATACACACAGTCCCACTGACACACACTGGGCTATATTAGCTCTATACACACAGTCCCACTGACACACACTGGGCTATATTAGCTCTATACACACAGTCCCACTGACACACACTGGGCTATATTAGCTCTATACGCACAGTCCCACTGACACACACTGGGCTATATTACCTCTATACGCACAGTCCCACTGACACACACTGGGCTATATTAGCTCTATACACACAGTCCCACTGACACACACTGAGCTATATTAGCTCTATACACACAGTCCCACTGACACACACTGTGCTATATTAGCTCTATACGCACAGTCCCACTGACACACACTGTGCTATATTAGCTCTATACACACAGTCCCACTGACACACACTGAGCTCTATACACACAGTCCCACTGACACACACTGTGCTATATTAGCTCTATACACACAGTCCCACTGACACACACTGTGCTATATTAGCTCTATACACACAGTCCCACTGACACACACTGGGCTATATTAGCTCTATACACACAGTCCCACTGACACACACTGGGCTATATTAGCTCTATACACACAGTCCCACTGACACACACTGTGCTATATTAACTCTATACACACAGTCCCACTGACACACACTGAGCTATATTAACTCTATACACACAGTCCCACTGACACACACTGAGCTATATTAACTCTATACACACAGTCCCACTGACACACACTGGGCTATATTAGCTCTATACACACAGTGGATGATTCTGACCCCCAGGCTGCCTGGGACTGTAGCTGAGTTGCTGACCTGTGGCCCCTGGCAGTGAGGGGCCCATATCCTGGTGTCAGAGCCAGGCTGGAACGCACGCTCACCTCTCACAGCTCCAAAACTTGCTCAGCGCCGCACTGCGCATGCCCCAAAATCTACCAACTTCCGGTAAATGCGTTCACAACATGGCTGGACGGGAAGTGACGTCATTCAACGTATGGGGCAGCAAGTGTTCAGAGGTCCGCAGCATAGAGCCTCCCTCCAGCAAGAACGTTCTAAGCACTAGAGCGAAGTATGTTTGTGTCGCCAATCCCTGTAGTTCTGGACACAATAGATTGGAGGATTGTGGGATTAAAGGGTGGCAATAACTGTCTGCCATACACCCATGATCTGCCTTACAGTGAGAGCAGACAGAGGGAGGCTGCAAGTGTGAGACCCTCCAGCTTGACTTGCTAACCCACCCAGTGCCCAGTTGGCATACCAAGTCACACATATTGTACTGCGCTGCGGAATCTGTTGGCGCTTTATAAATCATAATAATATTACATTGTTACCTCAGTCCTCCCAAACACTCAAATTCATATCTACCAAGTGTTCCGGGTTAGGCGGACAGTCCCTAATATGGGCCCAAACACCTCTTCTCTCAGAGCGCCGTATTATTTGTGTGTCTGTATAACAGAGCTCCACAGCAATAATACTCCCAGTAATGTGTCTGTGTATAACAGAGCTCCACAGCAATAATACTCCCAGTAATCTGAGTGTATAACAGAGCTCCACAGCAATAATACTCCCAGTAATGTGTCTGAGTGTATAACAGAGCTCCACAGCAATAATACTCCCAGTAATGTGTCTGAGTGTATAACAGAGCTCCACAGCAATAATACTCCCAGTAATGTGTCTGAGTGTATAACAGAGCTCCACAGCAATCATACTCCCAGTAATGTATCTGAGTGTATAACAGAGCTCCTCCGCAATCATACTCCCAGTAATGTGTCTGAGTGTATAACAGAGCTCCACAGCAATAATACTCCCAGTAATGTGTCTGAGTGTATAACAGAGCTCCGAGGCAATAATACTCCCAGTAATGTGTCTGAGTGTATAACAGAGCTCCACGGCAATAATACTCCCAGTAATGTGTATAACTGAGCTCCACAGCAATAATATTCACAGTAATGTGTCTGAGTGTATAACAGAGCTCCACAGCAATAATACTCCCAGTAATGTGTCTGAGTGTATAACAGAGCTCCACGGCAATCATACGCCCAGTAATGTGTCTGAGTGTATAACAGAGCTCCACGGCAATAATACTCCTAGTAATGTGTCTGAGTGTATAACAGAGCTCCACGGCAATAATACTCCTAGTAATGTGTCTGAGTGTATAACAGAGCTCCACGGCAATAATACTCCTAGTAATGTGTGTGAGTGTATAACAGAGCTCCACCGCAATAATACTCCCAGTAATGTGAGTGTATAACAGAGCTCCACAGTAATAATACTCCCTGTAATGTGACAGTATATAACAGAGCTCCACAGTAATAATACTCCCAGTAATGTGTCTGAGTGTGTAACACAGCAATAATACTCTGCGTAATGTGTCTGAGTGTATCAGAGCAATAATACTCCCAGTAACGTGTATAACTGAGCTCCACAGCAATAATACTCCCAGTAATGTGTCTGAGTGTATAACTGAGCTCCACAGCAATAATACTCCCAGTAATGTGTCTGAGTGTATAACAGAGCTCCACAGCAATAATACTCCCAGTAATGTGTCTGAGTGTATAACAGAGCTCCACAGCAATAATACCCCCAGTAATGTGTCTGAGTGTATAACAGAGCTCCACAGCAATAATACTCTCAGTAATGTGTCTGAGTGTATAACAGAGCTCCACAGCAATACTACTCCCAGTAATGTGACTGAGTGTATAACAGAGCTCCACAGCAATAATACTCCCAGTAATGTGTCTGAGTGTATAACAGAGTTCCACAGCAATACTACTCCCAGTAATGTGTCTGATTGTATAACAGAGCTCCACAGCAATACTACTCCCAGTAATGTGTCTGAGTGTATAACAGAGCTCCACAGCAATAATACTCCCAGTAATGTGTCTGAGTGTATAACAGAGCTCCACAGCAATACTACTCCCAGTAATGTGTCTGAGTGTATAACAGAGCTCCACAGCAATACTACTCCCAGTAATGTGACTGAGTGTATAACAGAGCTCCACAGCAATTATACTCCCAGTAATGTCAGTGTATAACAGAGTTCCACAGCAATAATACTCCCAGTAATGTGTCTGAGTGTATAACAGAGCTCCACAGCAATACTACTCCCAGTAATGTGACTGAGTGTATAACAGAGCTCCACAGCAATTATACTCCCAGTAATGTGAGTGTATAACAGAGTTCCACAGCAATACTAGTCCCAGTAATGTGTCTGAGTGTATAACAGAGCTCCACAGCTATAATACTCCCAGTAATGTGTCTGAGTGTATAACAGAGCTCCGAGGCAATAATACTCCCAGTAATGTGTCTTTAACGCCAATAAATATGTTCAGAAATCAGTCCGTGTAAATAACATCTTGTTCTAAATTACATTTCAGTTTCAGAAATTATTAGTAAATCACCTAAAACTTCTCAGCACATCCCCACAATGAAAACGTGTCCCCCTTTGTCACATTGGAAGGTTTGCATCAAAGCAGCTCACTTGGTGTCAGAACGGATGTAGAGTTTGATAGGATTACAGGTTTAACCACACTCAGTGACTTGATTTAATTCAAACCATGTAGTTCCATCCTTTACTGCTTCTTATTGGCACGTGGGCAGCAGTGATTGTGTCACACTGCCAAAGTGGCGTATATGCTCAACATGATTACATCTCCCTACCCCACCACTCTTAAAGTATATTAATAAACATGTACCTCACCATTCACTGTGTAGTACATGAATTCCATCTACAGTCAGGCAGCACTATTTCACCCTGACCAACAGAATAAATAGCACAAAAAAAATAAAAATAAATATTGAATATAGTAAAACCAGGTACACTATAAAAACCTATATGTTCTGCTACCAAAACTTATGTTGATGGTCTCTGCTGGTGAAGCTTTCTTCAGGAGAAACAGACAGATCCTTCTCCGAGCATTGTGGAGATCGTACACGGAAATTGTAGATTTAGGTCAAGCAGCGCAATGGCATGGATTCACCAACCCAGCGGTATAGGAAGAAAGTGAAATGTGAATACTCAACAAGTGAATTGTATATTTTAATCCACAGCAGGCGCGTTGGAAAAGGATTTCCAGCTTGGAAGAAAGTTTTACATTTTCTTGACACTTCTCATCCCTTCGATTTAATTAATAATCTCATTAGCCCTTTGTGGATTCTCACTAAACATCCACTTGCGAGTATAAAGACACCATGTAGCCTTCTACAATCCCCATTGTTTTAGCAATGTAACCGCTGATCTTGTTAATGCATAAAATGCATCTCTGCTTCCGGACCCCTGCCGTATCCCCGATTAGGAACTGCCGGAAACGGTACGCAGAAATATACATTGAATGAAAACCATCCTGAAAGTTTGTAAAACATTAAGATAAAGCCAAAATCACAGGTCACGTGTAGTTTTATTTACAGTTTTTGGCCAGAATAAGAACATGAAGTCAAACTTAGTCACGTATTTCTCACAGAAATGCTCATTCTATATCCACCAGCTCCACTTCAAAGAATAGCTTAGCATTAGGTGGGATTCTGATTAAAGTTAAGGGAAATTGAACAATATTTTTTAAAAACATGAAAGAAAAATAAACAAATAATTCGGTGAATTCTAAGCACTTATTGCGTCAAGTAACAGCACACATACTAGAATGTCCCATGTAAATGGAATACTATGAACTGAACATTTTGTAAAGTACATCCAAAAAGAAATCCATTAATTCCAAATACGTCATCTTAAAAACACGTCTCAAGTGTAAACCGTATGGATTTGGTCACATCATGTCAAGGTACCCCAATATTGGTGGATACTTACCTAGTTTTAACATGAGACAGGGGTGCTAGTCCACTCTGCCCCCTTATCCATTTCTTAGATGAATGCATATATAGTGACAAGAGATAAATAAGCAAAAAGGGAGGCGGGGGGGGGGTTATTGTTAATTTGAGGAAATACTTCTTTACAGATGGGGAAGACAATACATGGAGTATGCTTCCAATGAGGGAAATTAAATATTGACAACATGCTTGGAATCAGCAATATGCTGTATTTTAGAACTAAATAATTAACATATTCCATTCAGCATGGGCAGATCAGATGGCGTAATAAATAAATTCTTATCACGTTTGGGGTTACCATAGAAACCGCTCACTAGTGCTAGAAAGGATACTTTGCATCAGGCATTCCTTTTTTGCCGTAGGCCCATTCTGGCTGGATTTCGAGTTTGGCTTTCTCGCCCTTGGTCATTGTAAGGAGAGCTTCATCCCACTGAATGGAAGGAAACACACATTTAGCATCAGCAGACAATGTCTCTGACCTTTGCAAACACCATTATCAGGGCACAGTATCCTCAATACTCTTCCAATAGAACGAACAGAGCTTTAATTATATTTTGTGGGTGACCCATCTGAAAAACATGGTTTAGTGAAACTTACTCCTCGAATGACTTTGCCAATTCCAACTTTAAAACTCAGAGGTTTAGCAGCTTTCTTCTTCTTAGCGCCTGTCAAAAATATATAAAGAACATTTAAACCAACAGCTAATCCTGCAATTATACTGTGTATGATTGTGTCCCTTTAAATATCAGACTGTATTTTTAATTCATCAACATAAACTATGCCTACAGCTTAAAAATACAGCACCAATCATTCCCCTCTGAGTGAATCAAGAACTTGTATATCAATTTCAGATGCTCACAACGTCCCAAAGGCCTCTGCACCCTCCTCCAATCACTGCACCCATTTAATTTTACAAAGCGAGTTAAATTTCTTACTTGTCTGGATATTTGAGTCAAACACGGTGCCATCCTCCAAGGTCCCAGTGTACCAACAGTGTACGGTATCTCCTTTTTTAGGGACATTAACTTTATCTCCCTTTTTGAGGATAGATTTGGTATATTTGGGAGGACCCTAAGAAATATAAATCATTAGTATACATCTGGCTTTCCATGTTCACAAAACAATTGAGAGAATATGAGGTTGCAAATTTTTTTTCCAAATTATTACAAAGCAAATCTTCCTAATTGCATGCTAAAGCTTGGAGATATCTGTCAAATCAAATTATGTGCATATTACACACAAGTGTAAGATGACCAAAGACCATTTGGAAGATTTTTCCAAATGTTGCATCAGTTTTCAATTTGCTGCAATTCGTTGATTAGTGAATAAATACTAACGTTTTGCCTCAAATGTATGCAATTAACAATGCACGTGCAGTGCTTCCGCTCTATGAGAAGCACGGGGTTCACTGCTTCTCATACAGGGGGCTTAGTAATCTAAACACCGGAACATATCTAATTTAATTTAAATATAGCTTTATCCATTTAGCAATGGGCTCTGAGGCGGGCGGGCGAGAGAACCACTCTCAGCCAATGAATGACACACTGTACATGGGAATTTGCACAGAAATGACATTAGCCAGACTGACAGAACTCTTGTTCCAAGCTTTCTAATGGCCCCCACACTTCTGGAAGTAAAGGGGTTAAACACCATATAGAAACATAGAATGTGACGGCAGATAAGAACCATTCGGCCCATCTAGTCTGCCCAATTTTCTTAATACTTTCATTAGTCCCTAGCCTTATCTTATAGTTAGGATAGCCTTATGCCTATCCCATGCATGCTTAAACTCCTTTACTGTGTTAACCTCTACCACTTCAGTTGGAAGGCTATTCCATGCATCCACTACCCTCTCAGTAAAGTAATACTTCCTGATATTATTTTTAAACCTTTGTCCCTCTAATTTAAGACTATGTCCTCTTGTTGTGGTAGTTTTTCTTCTTTGAAATATAGTCTCCTCCTTTACTGTGTTGATTCCCTTTATGTATTTAAATGTTTCTATCATATCCCCCCTGTCTCGTCTTTCCTCCAAGCTATACATGTTAAGATCCTTTAACCCTTCCTGGTAAGTTTTATCCCGCAATCCATGAACCAGTTTAGTAGCCCTTCTCTGAACCCTCTCTAAGGTATCAATATCCTTCTGAAGATACGGTCTCCAGAACTGTGTACAATACTCCAAGTGAGGTCTCACCAGTGTTCTGTATAATGGCATGAGCACTTCCCTCTTTCTACTGCTAATACCTCTCCCTATACAACCAAGCATTCTGCTAGCATTTCCTGCTGCTCTATTACATTGTCTGCCTACCTTAAGTCATCAGAAATAATCACCCCTAAATCCCTTTCCTCATATGTTGAGGTTAGGACTCTATCAAATATTCTGTACTCTGCCCTTGGGTTTTTACGTCCAAGATGCATTATCTTGCACTTATCCACATTAAATGTCAGTTGCCACAATTCTAACCATTTTTCTATGTACACACTCCTGACACCATGGCCACTTCAAATCAATGAAGTGATCATGGTGCTTGGAGTAATCCTTTAATACAACTGCTTCAATCTAGAAGTTACTAATAGAAATGAGCAGGTGGTCAATCCATGTGTTTTAGGATTAAACTCATAGATTTATTCACCAAACTGGAATTTGTTACCGAACTAAAATCCAATTTACAAAATAGCCCAGCTGTGACTATAGCGGCGATGGAGAGGTATTCCAGGTTAACTAATTTAGTCAATCAGAATCTAATTCTCTACAGTTAAACGGATCCTCAGCGCTTCATACCTCGTCTACTGTCTCTTCCGGTTTTGTTTCCTTGACCTTTTCGTCTACTTTAAGAGCTTTCACATCTTTTGCTAAGTTGTCCTGCGCATCGCTGCCTTTGAAACGCTAGGAGAAAATAAAATAAACAGAAACAAACTTTAACCTAAATAACATCATTGTCAACCCCCTTACAGTACAGAATACACACACACACAATCTAATCAGCATAGACATCACGAATCATAGGGACAGGCACCAGAGTATTTGGGAGCTATATCTGCAAAGTCATGAAAGATGCATTGTACTCACAAGTTACAGAAAAGAAAACATTATAACTACAGTATATACTCAAGTATAAGTCTAGTTTTTCAGCACATTTTTTGTGCTTAAAAACCCCCACTCGACTTATACTCGAGTCACTGTCTGTATTATGTATTATGGCAACTTAGAGAGCCGCGGCCGTCAGAGCCGTGGCAACGATCCGCACGGCAACCAGACTGCGAGACTTGCAGTGGAGCTGACCGAAACGGAGGAGAAGGAAGCTGACAGGAGCTGCAGGAAAGGTAAGTAAATGCTTCCTGCCGCCCCCCCCACTGCACAGCCCATGCCACTGGACCACCAGGGATTAAGATAGCCCCCTCCCTGACCAGTTAACAAGCAGGGAGGGGGGGACAAAAAAAAAATTAAAATAATAAAATAATAATAATATTAAAATAAAAAAAATTACAATAATAAAAATACCCTCACCCCACCCAGTTCACACACACTACACAAACACACACTCTGCATTATATACACACAGAGTTCTAAAGGTAAATTTGTGGTGCTACTTCTGTAGTGATGCTAAATTGAGTGCTGCTGTTTGTTTTAATTTATTTAAATATTTTAATCATTCAGATTTTATATTGTTGTGGATTATATGCAGATTATATTGAGTGTGTATATAATGCAGAGTGTGTGTTTGTATGAGTGAGTATGTGTATATAATATAGAGTGTGTGTTTGTATGAGCGAGTGTGTGTATATAATGCAGAGTGTGTGTTTATATGAGTGTGTATGTGTATATATAATGCAGAGTGTGTGTTTGTATGAGTGTGTGTGTATATATAATGCAGAGTGTGTGTTTGTATGAGTGTGTGTGTGTGTGTGTGTGTGTATATAATACAGAGTGTGTGTTTGTATGAGTGTGTATATATAATGCAGAGTGTGTGTGTATATAATTATAAAAATCACAGAATTTCATAGCCCCAAGTTTTACCCTCGACTTATCCACGAGGCATAGTATATTTCACAATTGTTGGTCACAAAACTGCACTCGACTTATACACGAGTATATACGGTAAATACTTTTATTCCATACAAGCTGAGAGGGCCATATACCACTCACATGACCAGATCTAAAATTTTATCTGCATGAATAAGCCATAAGAGTTGGGTTTGGCCACATTAAGGCCTTGAGGTAATATTTTTGAATATGTTTTAAATACAAACAAAGTAATAGTTTTAGATAAACTTTAACAAGGATTTTGAAATTTTTTTGAATATTTCTTGAGTGATATATATTATTTCTAAAATATATATTTTAAAAGATTACCAAATAAATAAAATCCTAATGAAGGTATCAGCTAATGCTAAACATTTATATTTTACAAAAAAATTAAAATTATAGTGAAAAGACGTCTAGCAGAATTAAACACACCGTACATACCTTAGTCTCAAAAAGTTTATTAAAAGCAGCAACCAGGTGATCTTTCTTTGCAGTTTTGGCTACATTCTTTATGTTCCCATGTAGTTTATATTCTGAAAGAAACTGAATATTAAAAAAAAAGGTTAGTCTACTGCAATGTAAAAATTCACTGGAGCAGTTTATAATAACGTATTGTGCGTAATGACTGCAACGTGCAAATTCACCGAAGCAGTATATAATGTATTGTGCGTAGCGACTGCAACGTACAAATTCACCGGAGCAGTTTATAATAATGTATTGTGCGTAACGACTGCAACGTACAAATTCACCGGCGCAGTTTATAATGTATTGTGCGTAGCGACTGCAATGTACAAATTCACCGGAGCAGTTTATAATAATGTATTGTGCGTAGCGACTGCAATGTACAAATTCACCGGAGCAGTTTATAATAATGTATTGTGCGTAGCGACTGCAATGTACAAATTCACCGGAGCAGTTTATAACAAATGTATCGTGCGTAGCGACTGCAATGTACAAATTCACCGAAGCAGTATATAATAATGTATTGTGTGTAGTGACTGCGACGTACAAATTCACCAGAGCAGTTTATAATAATGTATTGTGCCTAGTGACTGCAATGTGCAAATTCACCGGAGCAATATATAATAACGTATTGTGCGTAGTGAACTGAAATTTCAGCAGTGTGAAAAAAAACTGGTGTAAGCAACACTTTTTACATGTGTGCTTAACTTGTGTTGAATGTGTATGTCACTATCTGTGGCCCTCTCGTGCGATTAGAACACTGGCATCAAGCGAGGTCGTGGTGGAACATTCACATAAGCCAGACAGGGTGCCTAAGGATAATGGTCTCTAAACTGTGCCTTTATTGTGACATTTCTTGCACGGTGCCGAGAATTTACCCCTTGTCCTGCTAATGATGGCCCAAATAATCTATCCTATTCATAGTTTATAATAAATTAAACATTTCAACCGATTGGCTGCTGACCAAACTTGATCAAAATAGAATTTTTGAGAGATATCAGAAATAAATGTGATCAGTACAGTTCTGGGCCCTTATAGCACTACTCCCTTAATAAGAACATAGGCCAAGTGTCTCTCATACCCCCCTCCCCCCCAAGTTGCAGTCAGGGACCCCTCACCCCCAGTAGCCCCTCACCCCCGTGTCCCCAGTAGCTGCCAGGCCCCTCACCCCCCCCCTCCCTAGCTGCCAGGGGCCCCTCCCACGTGTCCAGGGATGTGCCAAGTGGCCCCCTCACCCAATCCACCGTGGCTGCCAGGCCCCCTCCCACCCCCAGTAGCTGCCAGGGGCCTCATCCCCACCCCCGTGGCTGCCTCCACTCCCAGTAGCTGCCAGGGGCCTCACCCCCGTGTCCCTCCCAGTAGCTGCCAGGGTACCCCCCAGTGGCTGCCACCCTCACCCCCCCCCCTCCCAGTAGCTGCCAGTGTCCCTCCCCAGTGGCTGGGCCCCTCACCCCGTGTCCCTCCCAGTAGCTGCCAGGGGCCCTCACCCCGTGTACCACCCAGTGGCTGCCAGGGGCCCCTCACCCCGTGTACCCCCCCTCAGTGGCTGCCAGGGGCCCCCACCCCCGTGTCCCCCTCCCAGTAGCTGCTATTCCCTCACCCCCGTGTACCCCCTCCCAGCTGGCCCCTCACCCCCGTGTCCCCCCCAGTAGCTGCCAGTGGCCCCTCACCCCCGTGTGGCTGCCAGGGGCCCTCACCCCCGTGTACCACCCCCAGTGGCAGCCCCTCACCCCGTGTCCCCCTCCCAGTGGCTGCCAGGTCCCTCACCCCCGTGTCCTCCCAGTAGCTGCCAGTGGCCCTCACCCCCGTGTACCCCCCCCACCCAGTAGCTGCCAGGGGCCCCTCACCCCGTGTACCACCCCCCAGTGGCTGCCAGGGGCCCCTCACCCGTGTCCCCCTCCCAGTAGCTGCCAGTGTCCCCTCCCCCCGTGTCCCCCCTCCCAGTAGCTGCCAGTGTCCTCTCACCCCCGTGTCCCCCCCCAGTAGCTGCAGGCCCCCTCACCCCGTGTCCCTCCCAGTAGCTGCCAGGGCCCTCACCCCCTCGTGTCCCCCCTCCCAGTAGCTGCCAGGGGCCCACCCCCCCCTCCCAGTGGCTGCCAGGGCCCCTCACCCCCGTGTCCCTCCCAGTAGCTGCCAGGGGCCCCTCACCCCCGTGTCCCCCAGTGGCTGCCAGGGGCCCCCTCACCCCGTGTCCCCCCAGTGGCTGCCAGCCCTCACCCCTGTCCCTCCCAGTAGCTGCCAGGGGCCCCTCACCCCCGTGTACCACCCCCTGCCAGTGGCCCCAGTGGCTGCCCCCCTCACCCCCGTGTCCCCCACTCCCAGTAGCCAGGGCCTCACCCCCGTGTGTCCCCCCCTCCCAGTAGCTGCCAGGGGCCCCTCACCCCGTGTCCCCCAGTAGCTGCCAGTGGCCCCCCCGTGTACCTCCCAGTAGCTGCCAGGGGCCCTCACCCCCAGTGGCTGCCAGGGGCCCCTCACCCCCCGTGGCGGAGTACCGAGTCGGAGGCGCTGTCCTGCAGGAATGTAATGATGTCTTTCTTGGGCAGATCGTCGCTGTGCAGCTGCTCCTCAGTCCAGGGCCGAGCGGGCTCCCCGGGGGCCGCCATGACACTTTATTAACCCTCACAGCTCACACTTTATCAGAGCACCGCCCAGCGCACACACCACGTGACTGCACGCAGGCCGCCATCTTGGAGCAGGGCAGCCAGAGCGGACACTTTCACAATGTGAACTTCCGGCGGGGGGAGAATGCCGTGCGGGTCACGCTGACACGCACGCTGTCCTTCCCGGAAGTGACGCGCATTGAGCGCGCAGTTTCAAGGCTGGCTCAGTGAGTGTACCATGGGCTGCCGGTCTCTGACACCTGTGTACCCGGGCTATGGCTTCCAGACAGAAAACCCTCTTCCAGTCCTGGGGGTCCAGCCTGCCCCCCACTGCCAGAGCTCCCAGGGACCCCAAGAGGGGCAGGGGGGCCAGCTCTAACAGGGGGCGTCACAGGCCACAGAGACAGACCCCCAGCCTGTTCAGACCCCCCCCTCCAGGACAGCCAGGGGATGAGGAGGACGATGATGTGCTGCTGGTGGAGGCCTGTGAGGTCGAGGAGAGCTTTAATAAAACTGCCATTAAAGAAACTGGGTGTCAGGACCACCAGGACCACCAGCAGAGCAGCCCAGCCAGGACCCCAGCCCAGGCCCCAGGTGAGAATACCCAGCATGGTTTGAAAGGACACATACATAATACCACTGAAATAAGGCTGCCTGAGGGTTATGGGCAGGAACTTTCCACATCTCAAATCCAAAACTTGCCAGGGTTTGACTTGTCAGCAGGCGCTCTATGGATTTATCCAACCAATTATCCAGTGCGAGACTATCAGTTCAATATTGCACAGGTGTCCTTACTGCACAACACCTTGGTCTGTCTACCCACCGGTCTGGGCAAAACCTTCATTGCTGCCGTGGTTATGTATAACTTCTATCGCTGGTATCCTTCAGGGAAGATTGTCTTCATGGCTCCTACGAAACCCTTGGTGGCCCAGCAGATTGAAGCCTGTTTCAAGATTATGGGAATCCCACAAGAGCACATGGCAGAGATGACAGGTATTGAATGGGCATTATGTGAAATTGTTGAACACATCTACTTCATGTATTCTGTGATTCTATGTTTAGGATTTGTGATTTATCCTCATACTAAGCATTGGCTAAAAAGTATAAACTGCAGTTATGACCATTGGCATGTATCCAATTCCATTCACACAGGGATTTTGACTGTATACTCTGTCAACAAATAATTCCCAAAGTTTTGCTTTAGCATATCAGTGCAGACAGGAAGGACCCGGAGCACCTGACAGGGCTAGGTCAGTGTCAAACCATTTATAAACTGTTTGGAAAGTTGCCCGGAAATGGAGCAACAAGGCTTCTGCAACCATAACCACTGCCATGCTCTGTAGTGTGTATGGTACTTGGCTGTTTATTTTTAACATTTCTCGTTGACTGTGTTCAGCATGATGCCATAGAAGTATTACTGCCCTTAACCCCTTAAGGACCAAACTTCTGGAATAAAAGGGAATCATGACATGTCACACATGTCATGTCTCCTTAAGGGGTTAAAGTAAAACTATTTTTCTACAAACTCTTTTCTTATTTCAGTAAATGCTATTGAAGGTTTTTTTTTTTTTATTGCAATATTTAATTACATTATTATTTTATTAATTTATTACTGGTATTTATAAAGCACCAACAGATTCTGCAGCACTGAATTATTCGATTTAAGCAAAATTGATTCAGATTTATAGTGTAAATTTAATCTAAATTGATTTCTCTTAACAGGAAACATTCAAGCTCAGAAACGTAAAGAAATCTGGCAGAAGTGTAGAACTTTTTTCTTAACGCCACAAATCATGGTGAACGATCTCATGCGTGGAACCTGTCCTGCTACTGAAATAAAGTGTCTCGTTATTGATGAGGCTCATAAGGCACTTGGAAATCATGCATATTGTCAAGTATGTTACAGTCTGTGCACCGCATAATGTACACAAGAACATGTTTTTAAAGACTTTGTGTTTCATGAGCACACCTCAACTTTAAGTGTAACGTTTATGAAATAATTACACTGTGATAGATGCTATGTACAATAATTAGCACATGGAATTTAAGTACATATATTTGTTTGTCTTATGCTGTGCATATTATTCTCACTTGAATTGGTTATAGTGACTTGAGTCACCAGACAACATCCCTTTCATTTAACGGTAAACTATTTTGAGTATTTTACCACTGAATGAGGGTCCATGGTTACCACAGCCCAGCATCCACTGGAGGTATGATAGTCTGAGAACAGTCATCTGACATTTTTGGCCACCCACTTCCTCCCTTTGCTCCCTTTCCCTCTAAACGGACACTATTGTCATCAGAACCACTACAGCTTAATGTAGTGGTTCTGGTGTCCATATCCTGTCCCTGCAGGCAATTTAATGTAAACACTGCCTTTCTCTGCATCTTTCCACGCATGCGCAGTTGCCTCCCAATGCTTTCCTATAAGGAAGCATTGGATTGGCTGAAATCTTTAATATTGATGATCTCCACTACGAAGACACAACCAGGTGGGGCCAAGCGTGACAAGATAAGCGTAGCATGGGAGAAAGGTTTAGAAAACTAACCTTTTTATTACATGGACAAAGGAGTCAGAGACTTCAACAGTCAAACCAGCACTATAGTGTTCTTTTATACTCTGATGCTGTGTATGCACACTCAAAAATAACCAGAACCATATCAGATGGTCGTGCCCCCTTGAGCTATACTTTTTTTTTTTTTTTTTACTTAATTTCAAGGAAACATTTCAACCACATTATATGGCTTGACTGGGGATGTGGTTTAAATGACTTCATACTGCTATGGGTATAGTGTAGCCATGATGCTTAGCAGCTACATACCAGTCATTGTGGGCCTGTACATGACTAGGACACAGTTTAGATAAGCCAGTTTGTTGAATAGACCCTTGAATTCTTTTTGGGAACTGTCTTTTAATGGATGTTTGCAAATCTGAGGGTCATGTTCATTCCATAGTTTTATTACTTCTCATTTCTACACTTTTTTTTAACAATTTTTGTTTTTTTAGGTTGTCAGAGCATTACTTGGTTACACACAGCAATTTCGGATCTTGGCTCTTACCGCCACACCAGGAAGTGACACTAAGGTAAGAAGATATACACATGGAAATATATGGTGTGTTATTAAACCCTTACTGTAATGGAAACACATAATATTAAACAGTGACCCTTTTATCGATGATGCAACAAGAAGCTTGTAGATGGCTAAAAATGGCTTTAAACATGTGATTGTTCATGGTGGCATTATTAGACTTTCTGAAATGGAAATGAATAGTTCTAGGAACATATACAGAATGTAATCTTTCTATTTTTTATATTTTTCCCACCATTTTTATTTGGAATTTTATTTATTTATTTTTTTAGAGAAAAATTTGAAAAAAATATTGGATACAAATTAACAAAAAATGGGTTTAAAACCATTTAAAAATTGAAACAAACTTCTTTTATTTGTGTTCACTTTATTTTAATTCTTTATTTCTCTCTCTTTCTCTTCACTCTTTTGCCTTTTATTTTCACTTTTATATATTAGGAGCAATTTTCATAAATTTATTTTGCTTGACCACCCACCATGTGAACATGTGAAACCCAAACATTTGGCTTTTTAATGGATTTTATCCAATGTTGCAAAATAAAGTCCTGCTACTTTTATATAACCGTGTTGATCATGTAACTCAGAAAGTGTATCAGTTAGGAAAACTTTCTTCTGCTTTATTCATAAATTATTGAACTGTATTGTCTTGAAAGTTGAATTGCAAAATTTAGACTAAAATAGCTCATTAAAGAATTTATCTGTTATAGTGACATCCTGCTTATTTTAATCTGAATTTTACTATTTGGTTTCAGTTTACTGTTTACTGTTAGTGAATAAATACCTACATGTCAGTCCATCTGCTCTTAGAACTAAAAAAACTGAAAAACGTAAAATCTGATGTTCTCCAGAATTGGGACCTGTCTGAATTCAGGTTTATAAGGTTCCATCTCTGGCTGTTGCGTACCGACCTTTAACCTTCATACTGTTAATCAGACCATTGTTTGTATTTCAGTCAGTGCAGCAAGTGGTGTCTAACCTGCTGATTGCGCAGATAGAGCTGCGGTCTGAGGATTCTCCTGACATTCAGGCGTATTCTCACAATAGGCAGCTGGAGAAGTTTGTGGTGCCACTAGGAGAGGAGCTGAAAGTCTTGCAAACATGCTACTTAAAGGTGAGTCCCTCTTGTTTTCTTTCATAATGTGTATTCACCGTACGACTTCATGGGTGCCCGGAAATCTTCTGAAATGGTTAACTGGGACGAATGTTACTTCTTAATATTAGCATTAAGACAATCTGGGGGTCACATAATTCAGGTAGTTATCCCATGCAAAGGGCCACACATGCTACAAGTAGGTGAGTAGTGACAATGATTTGGCTCTAAATAAAGACTTTGTTTAAATGGACACTATTGTCACCAGAACAACTACAGCTTAATGTATAGGATACAACCTTACGTATTTGTTCTGGTGAGTAGAATCATTCCCGTCAGGCTTTTTGCAGTAAACCTTTTTTTTCAGAGAAAATGCAGTGTTTACATTACAGCCTAGGTATACCCCCACTGGCCACTCCTCAAATGGCTACTAGAGGTGCTTCCGGGGGCAGTGCTGCACAGTGTGACTTTTCTGGTGCATTTTAAGGTATAATTCCAACTGATATCTGGCACATTGTAGCTGGACTTTTTGTTACTAGATTCTCTGTCTTTGTATCTTAATGTACTCCAATGGTTAATATGATCCTGATGACGTGCCTGTCACTCACATGGATCAAGGCTAAAAACATAATACAACATAGAGCTATCGGGGAATGCAGCTAGTTTGGTAATTCTCTAAAGTTGTGCTCATGCCAGCGTGTTGTGTGATGGAAGCAATGTAATGTATGAAACTGACCCAGATTAAGCATCTCAGAAGTAGAAAGCAGTGGAAACTGGGTAAAAAAAACAAGAAACCAATTCAGTAAAAAAATTGTGAATCAACCAAGATATTTACATTTCTATTCAAAACAAAAAAAACCCACCCCAACTTTGCTATTATTATTAAATAAACTCTGAAACTGTAAGTCGGTTGCTGGTAGTGGACATATTTTATTAGCGTACTCTAAAGTTAGTCCTTGCTCAAATCTCAAACAAAACAGAGAAATCCTAAACCCTATACGGATTGTATGTCAGACTGCTCCCAGCCACAGCAATATCCACAACTAAAATGCCAATCACAAGGGAAAGTATAACCCAATGTTTATTTTGGACACCTTGAGCCTCTTCACCAACCTGAGGCGGATGTATATCCAGGAAGACTGGAAACACTCCTCAACAGATTAGCAAATAGACCAGAGGCAACTCCAAGAAGGCATCGATCTGTGCTAGAGGTATTGCAGCTTGTTACAGGGGTCCGTTAATGTCTCCACTCCTGATATTTATAGACTGTCAATTTTGCAAACAGCCATGAATGATGTAGGGAGGCCCTCATCAGTTGTGGTCTATGTCTTGACCAGAGCCATGTCACTGTAAACCCCTTTATGATGGAGGCAGTTTTCCAAGTTCTGACCAAAACAAAACCAAGAATTTGAGCTATATGTCTGTTCAACCATAATTTACTACTTTCATCTTAGATACACCCACACATATTCTATATCATTTTGTTCAGGAGAAACCAGGCTTTCATTTCACATCAAATATTTCCATAAGAAACCTGATTTAAAGGGACACCAGAACAACTACAGCTTATTGAATTTGTTCTGGTGAGTAGAATCATTACCTTCAGGCTTTTTTCTATAAAAACTGTCTTTTCAGAGAAAATGTAGTGTTTACATTGCAGCCTAGTGATAACTTCACTGGCCCTCCTCAGATGGCTGCTAGAGATCCTTCCTGGGTCATGGCTGCCTAAAATGCATCCAAACATTCAGTATCTCCTCCCTCTGCATGCAGACACTGAACTTTCCTCATAGAGATTTACTGATTCAATTCATCTCTGAGGAGATGCTGATTGGCCAGGGCTGTGTTTGGATTGTGCTGGCTCTGCCCATGATCTGCCTCCTTGTCAGTCTCAGCCAATCCTATGGGGAAGCATTGTGATTGGATCAGGCCACCACTTCTAATGATGTCAGCAGACTGCTTGTTTTTCTGAGTCTAACAGCATGCAGAGTTACAGCTTCTGGCTTGAATACAGTAAGCGTTTTACTATATTTTAGGGAGGCATGAGGGGCCCAGGGGGACTAGATGGTGGTGTTAACACTATAGGGTTAGAAATACATGTTTGTGTTCCTGACCCTATAGTGATCCTTTAATATGAATACAATGTAAAAAGTGTGAGAAATGTTGTTATATTCCAAGTTCTGCATGGCATTTTAGCTGCGGATTGGCTTGGTGTCTTTCCACGCAGGCGCAATTGCCTTGGATTGGCTGAAATCCTTAGTATTGATGATCATCACTACTATTTAGCTGTAAATATCATAATACTGTTAGTTTTTACTACTCTGAAATACTCAATGTACAGGTTTCATGGTGTTTTGGAAAGTTTCAGGGTCAAAGAGTTTGCTCATTTCAATTTTTACACATTGAAATTTGCCAGATTGGTTTGCTGGGCCTTTGCGACCATATGACAGCCCAAGAAAAAAAATGTCCCCTGTCTTGGCATACCTTGTGCAAATGTAGACAACCCAAGGTCTTTAAAATGGGGTATGTCCAAAGTCTGTGGTTTTGGTATGTCACAGACAGTATGGCAGCCCAGGAAAGAAACTTCCTCCCTGTGATTGCATGTCACTCTTAAGGCTAGGCAACCCCAGGGTATTCCAAATGGCATAATTTGAGTTGTTTGGCCTAGTCCCTTTATCACAAATGCCACATTTAGTGGTCATATTTTCTTTTGTGGTTTTTTTTTTTTGTTTGTTTGTTTTTTCACACATATGAATTCCATTTTCATGGGAAGTTTCATAATCCTGTAATCCTGATATGAGTTAGTGCAATAAAGCCTCAATATTTTTATTACACATTGTCTCACGAATATAAAAGTACCTCCACGTACCATTTTTTTTTTTTTGTTTGTTTTGTTTTTGGTAAGTCAAAGGGCCAAATATATTAGATGCTCCTTTTCATTCTATACAATTAACCAAGTGATTTTCTGGACCTGTGTCATCTTTGAGGGAGCGTAGCACCCTAAAATAGAAAATTGCCCCTATGAGGGTATGCCCAAGTATTGCTAATGTAGTATTTTCAGTTGCTTGGTGTAGCCACTCTATAATGGCTGGGTGTAACGTAATCCGGCACAGGCCAAGGTTGGGGGAATCCAGAAGTCAGAGTATACGGCACACATTACCTGAGAATTGCAATCTGGCTTAATTATTTCATACAGTATTTTCCCAGCAGGTTCCCGAGCAGGTATAATTGTGCCTGGAGCATTATCGAACAATGATGTGCAGGTAGGACGCACCTTGAAGTATTTCAATAGCATTTACTGAGGGAACAAGGAACTGCCTATTAAATTGCAATATATCTCACTGTGCTATATTTCTGTGATCCTGTTGCCCTCAAAATACGTGAGCGGCGTCCAAACTTCAGTTTAGATCCAGTTGTTGGTCTAATAAAATCTCTATCAAATGTATTGATTAAACATGAAGCTGTTTTTAGACGCCTGCGTGATGGATCTTTTATTGGATACACAGCAGCCATGTTTGTAGTATTGTGGATGTTTTTTTGATTATTATAATTTTATTTATATAGTGCCCGCAAATTCCGTAGCGCTGTACAAGGGGGATAATCCACCTGTGTTCGAGTGGCTTTAACCCCTTCAGGACGGGTGACGGACGAGGTCCGTCACGCAGGGGAGACCCTTAACGACGGGTGACGGACCTCGTCCGTCACGCGGTAAAATTAACCCCGGATCGCCGCGATCGCGGGGTTAATGGTGCTCCCGGTATGCCTCTGCATTAGAGGCATACCGGGAGCACCCGGTCAGCTGCCCAGCACATGTGCTCGCTCTGACCGCAAGTCTGAGCGAGCACATGTGCTCAGTATACTCACCTACCGGCTCCCTGCACTTCCGGGTTCTGTGTGAAGTGCAGGGAGCCGGATCAGTGCTGATCCTGCCCCCTGCTGTTAAAAAAAATAAAGTTTATTTAAAGTGTCCCCCCCCTTACCCATTTTAATAAAAAATTAACCCCTTCCCTGCCAATTGATCACTGACTACAGTGATCAATTGGCAGGGATTACATTTTACTATGATCTGATTTTTTTTTTTAACCCCTGAGGGTTAATTCTTTTTTTTTTTAACCCTCAGGGGTTAAATTAATTAAATTAATTAATTAAATTATTTTTAAATTATATATTTAGATAGCTGGGGTAGGTGGAAGTTAGTGGGGAATTGGGGGATTTGACGTTAGGCTAACTAGGGGTTAACGTTAAAAAAAAGTTTTAAAAGAAACTTTAAAAAGTTAAAAATTAAGCTTAAAAAAATGTTTTAATAACATTTAAGTAATAAAAACAAAAAAACACACTTTACCTAGTCCAAATAAAAATTAACCCCTTCCCTGCCAGTCGATCACTGCCTACAGCGATCAAATAGAGATCACAGTATTATACTGTGATCTAATTTTTTTTAACCCCTGAGGATTAACTTTTATTTATTTTTTTAACCCTCAGGGGTTCAATTTATTTAATTAATTAATTTAAATATTTTATAACTATATATTTTGCTAGCTGGGGTGGGTGGGTGTTATGGGAAAATGGGGAATTTACTGTTAGTGCTGCGTACTGCTAGTTAGGGGTTAACAGTAAAAAAAATAGCTTAGAAAAATGTTAAATCTGTAAAAAAGTTTTAAGAAAGTTTAGGAAAGTTTAAAAAAAATTTATAAGCAAAACAAAAGTTTAAAAACTAGTTTTTAAAAGTAAAAAAGTTATAAAAAGTAAAAAAATACATTTTAAAAACGCTCATTACCACTACACCTGGAACAAACTAGAGAAAAAATTATCCCACGCCAAGGTTCAAAATATGCCTTTTGAATTACCCCAGGGTGTATTCTTTAATAAATAGTATGTGTTTGTGGGGAAGTTTCAATAACCAACCGTCTAAACTACTCCAAATTGGAACATGGACACAGCGTAAAACTTCAAAGTTAGAAAAAAACTGAATGGCTGCGTCTCAAATGCGCCCCTTCAACATCCACATATACCTGGCAAAGGTACATACGGGGGTATTGCTGTACTCAGCCGACATAGCTGAGCAACATATGAAGTATTATACAGTCATAGCACACATAAGGTTTGCAAAATATGCTGCGCAAACTCACTTTGTATGTCAAAAAGGCAGAAAAAATGCTTATTACCACTACACTTGGTACAAGCTAGCGGAAAAATGATCCCACGCTAAGGTTCAAAATATGCCTTTTGAAATACCCTGGGATGTCTTCTTTAAGAAATGGTATGACTTTATGGGGTATTTTGATTATATAGCCTGGTAAAATACTCTAAAATGGGACATAGGCACAGCATAAAAATTCAAAGTTTGAAAAAAACTGGAATGGCTGTGTCCCAAATGTGCCCCTCCGATGTCCACACATACCTGGCAAAGGTACATACGGGGGTATTGCTGTACTCAGCCGACATAGCTGAGCAACATATGAAGTATTATACAGTCGTAGCACACATAAGGTTTGCAAAATATACTGTGCAAACTCACTTTGTATGTCAAAAAGGCAGAAAAAACGCTTATTACCACTACATCTGGTACAAGCTAGCGGAAAAATGATCCCACGCTAAGGTTCAAACTATACCTTTTGAAACACCCTGGGGTGTCTACTTTAAGAAATGGTAGGCCTTTGTGGGGTAGTTTGAATTTAAAACCTGCGAAGATGCTTGGAAATTGCACATAGGCCCAGCGTCAAAATTCAAAGTTTGGTAAAAACGGATATGGCTTGGTCTCCTATATGGCACTGTAGCTTCACAAAATAGTGACAAAGACATTCATTGGGGGTGTATTTTTACTCAAAAGACTTAGCTGAGCATAATTTGGGAGGTTTGAACTTAGTGGCACATATGAAATATACAAAACGCCCAGCAAAAATGCAATCCGTATGTAAAAAATGCACAAAATTTTTTTTACCACATACTTTGGCATATATTGGTGAAAAAATGGGGGTATGTTAAGGCACAATATGCACCTTATGAGATACCCTGGAGTGTCTACTTTTACAAATGGTAGGCCTTTGTGGGGGTTTTTTGAACAGTCAAACTGTTATAATACCCCAAATGGAAGCTAAGGCTCATTAAATCCGTCTCTCAAAATTCTACTGTGAATACTGTAAAGGACAGGTCTCCTATATGGCACTGTAGCTTCACGAAATAGTGCCAAAGACATTCATATGGGGTGTCATTTTACTCAGAAGACTTAGCTGAGCATAATTTGGGGGGTTTGAACTTAGTGGCACATATGAAATATACAAAACGCCCAGCAAAAATGCAATCCGTATGTAAAAAATGCACAAAATTTTTTTTACCACATACTTTGGCATATATTGGTGAAAAAATGGGGGCATGTTAAGGCACAATATGCACCTTATAAGATACCCTGGAGTGTCTACTTTTACAAATGGTAGGCCTTTGTGGGGGGTTTTTGAACAGTCAAACTGTTATAATACCCCAAATGGAAGCTAAGGCTCATTAAATTCATCTCTCAACATTCTACTGTGAATACTGAAAAGGACAGGTATCCTGTATGGCACTGTAACTTCACGAAATAGTGCAAAAGACATACAATGGGGTGTCATTTTACTCAGCAGATGTAACTGAACACAAAATAAAACTTTGTACAGGAATAGCACACACCAACTTTACAAAATATACACGAGAATTTCTTTGTTATAAGTTTGTGTGCCAAAAACCAAAAAGAACACAATTTTACTCCAATATTTAGCAGAGGTTGGCGGTGAAATGGCTACGTAGAAAGTGTCAAAACAACCTTAGGTAAATAGCCCGTGATGTCTACTTTATATAAATATATACTTTTGTGTGGCAATTTTGTTTTCTTTTATGGCTATTAAGCTTACAAGACAAACATACCAAATTCTAAAATCGCTCCACATTAAAATTTTATTTTACTCCTTGTGCTTTGTGACCTGTAACTACCAAAAAAAACTTAAAATCCCAGACACATTATATATTCTGTTAATCAGAACAAATAAATAAATTTATTTTTAATTACTTTCCTTAACCTGCACTAATTATGCACACATTATTATTGCAAAAACTGTAAAAAAAAACATATTTTTCATTTTTTTTGCATTTTTCTGTATTTTTTTTATAATAAGTAAGCATTTATATATATATATGTTATATCAAATTAAAGCCCTTTCTGTCCTTTAAAAACAGTATATAATATGTGTCGGTGCAATAAATGAGAGAGATGCAAATTGCAGTTGAACGCAAACAGCAAGAAAATGCAAAAATTGCTTGTGTCATTAAGCGTAAGTCAAGCTTCTGAAGCTGTGTCCTTAAGGGGTTAATGTTGAATATGAATCAGGTCAAAAACATAAACGTTTCTGCTCCTCTTTGGCACTTGGAGGATTAATCTGAAAAACTGTAAACTAATGCCTTGGGGCCAAGCATGACACAGTGGGGCGTGATGTGTCAGTGCTGATTGCATTTCTGCATAGTGTGTCCTTAGCAGGTCCTTATTAAACGGTCACTAGAAGGGCTGGTCTCTCCCTTCCAGAAACTGCACTCCATCTATGTCAGAGCTAAAAGACATTCTAGTTCTGCAGCCTGGGGGATTATTACACTGCCCTATGGCCCCCCTCCATGATATAGGTATTTTGTTTTGGAAGCTGGGGGGGAGAGGGAGGGGTTTTAAATGTATTTATTAAATGTTTGCATTATTTATAAATGCTGCATTTTCCAACAATACACATGGTTACTCTGGCTATATTTTCTATATTTCTTGTGTATGTTGAAAATGTTAAGTCATAATTGTGTTTTGGTTTTGACTTGGTTCCACCCACATATTAATTTGCACAGTGGAAAATAAACTGTCAATCACCTTTATTCAAAGCTTGACTTGCAGCGTTTAAGTGCAAACTGTGGTACAAACTTATATAGTGTCACAAAGGTCCATAATAATCATTATTCATGTATGACTGAAAGCTAGACAACTGCTAGATCAAAAAAATATAGTTCTTGTTACAATATATTTTTATGCAGTGATTGCAATTATAACTTTTATAATACATTCACTAAAGCCTCAACATAGTAATCACACACATACAATAATTAAATCCTGATTTGCTTATATATATATATATTTACAGTAGTCCTTATGCACCTGTGGCTGTTCAGACATTTACCGGTAACTGCTCTTCGCCTGCGTTTCCCACTGACCGGCAGATACAAATACAGTCTTACATATCTGGGAGCATAGTATAGAGAGACATTGTATTTATATATTGGGCTAGCCGTAGCCATTCTCCCTCCTACAATGCTTTGTGAAGACAAACCAAATCACAAAAATAAGAAAAGAACAGCTTTTTCCTTCAACGTTCGGTATTCACTTGATTAGTGCAACATGTCTGCCACATTGTGTGCTCGTTGCAAAGTTTGCTTCTATTCTAGAATAAGCTTGAGAGAACCCTAAGATTTCTGCCAAGGTTTTATTTCTGTGGGGGTTTTTTGGGGGGTTTTTTCCCCTGTTTTCTGGGTTTTCATATTTTAGAGACCATAGATCATCCAGATCCATTAAATATCTGGTCAGTTTTGTACAAATTTGGGGTAATTGCAATCTATAACTGACAAACCTTCCCAGTTTAGTGTTTTTAGTTTTTACAAGTCTTGATGCATGAAATCAGAAATGATTGCTGTACTTGTAGCTGATTGGCGATCGCATTGTATAGAATGTATTATTGCGCTTTTGCACCTTTTGTAAAATGATTGCAAATCCCTGTTTAGAAAGTAAAGCAATGACGTGTCCCGATACGTGGAAACACCAAACCCTAAACTAGTGTTTCTGTGATTCATGTCCTCACTGCACCTGAGACTCTCTAGCTGATAGTCCAACAAAAGGTAACACTTAATCACTGGTTAAAGGAGGGCTAGGCAACTTTCAGCACACCAGATGTTGCAGACTACATCTCCATAATGCTCTTGTAGCCATAATGTTGGCACCAGATGTAGTTCACAGTAGCTGGAGTGCCGGAGGTTGCCTACCCCTGGTTTACTGGATTTGAAGTCTAATCTTGTATACATCTTTCTAACTCTACTGTAGCATGCCTGCCTTAGCTGTTACAATCCTTTCATAGCTTTTTTGATAGGGTCAAAAAACGCATTTGTGGTCATTCAGCAAACAAGGGTATTTTAGTGCAAAATAATCAAATGTGAAAAATGTAGTTGGAGAATAGTGGTCCCGAACGGTTCGCCGCAGATGGCGAACATATGCGCTGTTCGGTCCGCCCCCTATGTCATCATTGAGTAAACTTTGACCGTGTACCTCACAGTCAGCAGACACATTCCAGCTAATCAGCAGCAGACCCTCCCACCACCTGGACAGCTTACAAAGAATGCAGCTTCACAATGAATGTAAAATGGATGCTGTCCAGGAGGTGAGAGGGTCTGGGAGGGAGGGTCTGCTGCTGATTGGCTGCAATGTGTCTGCTGACTGTGAGGTACAGGGTCAAAGTTTACTCAATGATGACGAATAGGGGGCGGACCGAACAGCGCATATGTTCGCCATCCTCGGCGAACCGTTCGGGACATCACTATTGGAGAATGTTTCCTACAATTTAGCGCATTGAAGAATAAAACCCCATTGTATGCTCAATTTTCCTGCCCTCAGACTATTTCAGTATGTTCCCAGGTTTTTTTGTTTATAGCCATCATGGAATCCTAGACGTCTGACAGAGCCCACTTTGCAGTCTCATCTGATACGTGGCCTGTATGATAAATGTCTAATTATCCTAACAAGGTAACGTGGGAGAAAGCTGTCTGTGTAAGAGGATTAACCTAATGTCTGACTGGAGTTAATTAACAGGAGTGCTTTCTTTCTGCTGCTATCTGTCACATGCCTTTTAGCAGGCTGCATTTCCTGATTATACCTGGGGTGGTTAATTACCCACCAATGTTACCAGATCTTCAATGTTTTCATGAAAACGACTTACTGTGTGGCAGCCCATTAGAAGTAGCTATACATTGTGCCGCAGGACGCCTCATTAAGCATATTTTTCTCCCTGCAGTATATTTAACATTCCGCGTGGTAGAACACTGCCTTTTTTTGTCTGTCAGTATGTAGAATTTATATGTTTTTTTTTTTAAACAGCCCTCCTATCACAAATACTAATAGCGCTTTAAAACTAGGCTTGCCAGTTCCAGTGGTTTCTTAGAGAACATGACTTTGAAATGTTGAGCAGTACATGAAAAATTCTACCCAGCATTAGGCAGAGTTCATATATCTAATGAAAAAACCTTTTTGGGTGGTTTCTTTACATATTGTATACTAATGGGTGTGGAAAGTCCGTTTTAAAGCCTTGTGTAAGTGATTGATTGTTCTTTGAAGGTTTTTTGTTTTTGTTTGTTTCTCCCCTCTGGTTTTTCACACCTCTATTGAAATGAAAGGGTTAATCCACAATGGTAGCTATGATCTATTTTAGTAAATCTTCATACTGGTCAGCAAGGAGGTGACATGATTAACACACTCATATCCTTTAAATGAACCTCGTAGAATATTAGACGCACAGAAATGGCATTATGTCTGAGCCTTTGGCACATAGATGGTTAATGCTTGGATTGCCATATGGACCCCATGGGGGAAGCTGCGTTTCCCAAGATGTTCGATTGGATTTGAAGCTTAGCAGTTGATATCTTGGCTAAATCCTTTTCACTTCTAATGAACAAGAAGAAGGAACAAATCTGTCTTAACCCTATGTGTCCCAGAGCCCAAAACATTTACTCTCAATGCTTCAGTTATGGAGTTATTCACTAAACGGGGAGTTTAGAACAAGGAAATTGCTAATATTGAACCACTATAGTGTAGATAGAAATTTGTTATATCTGCTGTCTTGGACCGATTTTTGCCATTGTCATGTCTATACTTTCAGTGTCCCGTAGGGCAATCTGAAAAATGCTGACATTTGACATTTTCTGTCCTACTTATACAAAGGAACATAAGTTAATGGGTTTTCATAATACAGATCTTATTCCTCCCTTTCCTGTAAAAGCTGCTAACGAACCTGGCCCTGAGACATTAAAAAAAAGTCCTTTGGGGTAAAGTCAACCTTAAGTCTAAGAGGACCCAAGAAGCAGGACATGTTCAGACGGTTATCGCTAATCCATAAGGTTGGAAATGACCAACTCATTGACCTGCAATGTGGAATTTTAGTGTTTCACTGTTCAGTGGTGGGCATCCATTTCAGACTCTTCTCCAAACCTCTTTCCGTCCATCACGGCCTTTGTAGGAACCAGATCTCATTCTGTCTGTTGGCAGCCGCTGGGTTAGTGTATCCAGCTACGGTAAACATGTCCTGCAAACACTCCTCCGGATTGTCCAAGAGCTCAGCCAGCAGGTGGATTTCATGTATAATGGACTCTTCGTTGGTCACTCCACTGAAGGGCCTGGAGAAAGTGCAGGAAATAAGCAATTTGGTATGAAATGGATGTCTTTCGTAAAAGAGGAAACTCTAAAATACAAGTTATCCCAACAAACTATACATTTTCAGGATGTCTCAGTGAGTTTGTAAAATGTGCAAATGTCTTTTGAAATCTCAATACTCTTCCATAGCCTGCTCTCATTTAGCAGGGACATTTCAGAATCCATGCTAACTGGTTTTCTAATATTTTGACGTTTTGGGCAGATTTTGTTGTTTCTATGAAATCCCCAAAGAACTATGGTAGCTGTACTCGATCACAACAACCAGTGGACCTCAGTTGAACACACATGTTTTCAATCTAAGCCTGCTTAACCCTGGCCCTCACTTTCTTCTAGACTTTAATTCCCACTGACCACCTTGCAGAATTGGCTGGCAGGAAATGCAGTCTGCTAGCCGTGGGACCAAGACTGTACTTTGGGTGCTTAAAGGGTAAAGTGAGTACGTGCTGGTCTACCAAGCAAGGGACCGGCACTTGGCTATAGAGATTCCAGTGTTAACATGTGGCAGTCAGCTGATGGCTTGTAGTCATATCTATCTGTAGTTTTCCTGCTTAATACAAATTACATTTGTTCAACTTCCAAACAGATTAGACTTTTTTTTTCTTAACTTTGATTAAACCTTGTTCTTTGAAAATATTATTAAATCTTTTGTGTTTTTTGATTTTTATGAAGAATATAACTTAAATTTTTTTTTTATTTTTTTTTTTAACAAATAGATTTAAATTTTAGTTTTTAAAACCGTTTTGTCCCCTGGATGTTCCATTTATTAAAGTCTTTTGTCACAGCTTGACGCGTATTACTTGCTGCAGCAGGGGAGCAGTTAACACCAATAAATACTCTGTTCTTACAGCTTTTCATCCTTATTGTGCTAAGGGCTCTTCTATTTATCCTTATAAGGGATTGAAAGGGGGAGGAAATCCCTCCGTGTCATTCAGGCCCTCGTCTTGTTGAAGCAGAATAATGGATTGCCTAATGAAAAAGAACCACTCGAAGTGGTGGGGAAATAATCATGTGCTAAAAATGTGATAGTCAGTGCGAGTATGTTATCCGGGGGTGAAGCCAACCATTAAGGACAATACGTCTCGATCTGTGCTGTTCTCTAATCTATAAGCCGTGAATCTTAAAGTGTTTAATGTTTCTCTTCACAGTACATTCATTTTTATTTTTAATTCTTTATCCCTGATTATTTTTGAAAAGGCCACGGACACTTCCAGGTCACTGCTGTTTGCAATAAACACTTTGTGCTACAGGACCAGGCTTTGGCCACGTGGTATAATCTAGCTCTTAAATATGTTAACTAGACAAATGCTGTACAGTTGGCCAGGGTGTTTCCAAGTCCATAAAGGTTTTCAGTTGTTGGTAAAGTAACAGCCTACGAAAGTGTTACGTTAAAGTTCTTTACTACTAGACATTTTGCTGAGTGTTTGTGCATTTTTATTTTTTATTTTTTTTTAGGAATCCAAACTCCTTGTATTTGTTAACCCAGGTCTTACCGAGTAAACACTATTGTGGGAGGCCATTCTTCAATGACAATGTCCTGGTCTGTAGGCTGAGGTGGCTGTTCTTGGAGAGGAGACGGAATGTAGTACGCCACAGTGACCGATCGTGTGAGTTCTGCTTGAACTTCGTCTGTGTGCACGATGGTCAGAATTGGAATGGTCATCCCAAGATATAGACCTGTAAAATGAACCATGGGTGATTCTTTCATGTCGACCAACAAATAAAAAAAAAAAATATAGACTAGGCTGTATATAGTTCTAGAATTTTTTTTTATTTTTTTTTTTTTTAAATATGGTTTCTTGTAAATTAAGGACTCAAAACATTCTATTCTTGGATGTTCTTTAAAGTGAGCTCTACTTGTAATCTTGGTGTAGCTTTTTAACATGACTTACATGATCCAGTGCGTATATACAGCTTGTGGTTATGACATGTTACCTGAAGAGTTTTGTTCACAGATGTATCTCATCAGCTTCATAAATCCCAGGCATATGCTCTGTTCATATTGTTCTTCCTGCATTTTAACACATGCCCACTTGGCTCTTCCATATTGTCTCTTCTCATACAGAATCTCTCCACACTACAAAGACATTGCAACAAAATAGAATTGAGTTTTGATTCTCTGCCTTTGCCGTTTGATCAAGCTGGATATTGGGGGCTTAGAGGGCCATTTAATGACGCACATTGAGGACACTTCTCGAGGTTGCCACATGGCTACCACTTGCAGTGGATTTGTTTATCCTGCAGAGTCTGCCTGAGCAATTTCTATATTCGGTTGCCCTTTAAATCCTGTGTTTTAGGGACTGATACAGAGGGAGTTGGTTCACTGCAGCAGATTAATGCCATACTTTGACCTGAGATCTGTTTATGCTTGAAGAACAAGGCTTGTACTCAGTCTTGGATTATAGATTGTGATAATCTGATTTTCTGCTTAGAAGCTGCTTGTCGGGAATAAATCTAGAATAGAACATGTGACTTTCACTTCCCCTACCTCCATCCTCATCTTTGATTTGCCACAATATGTGAAAGTGGACATTATATAGTATGCCTGCCGGGCTAGCAGCTTGGTGGGTCCCCCTAGACACTGGTAATTTAGGTGTACTAGCTGAATGGAACTGTACATGTGGAGGGGGTTAGTTAATTGATCATGGGCAATGGGTACCCCTGAGCATCTGCAGCCTTGGACAAAGGGCCCTTCCTTGATTATTGCTTTTCGTATTACTTAAAGGATTACTATAGGCATTCAGACCACTTCAGCTCAATGAAGTGGTCTGGGTGCCAGGTCCATCTAGGGTTAACCCTGCCTGCTGTAAACATAGCATTTTCAGAGAAACTGCTATGTTTACAATAGGGTTAATCCAGCCTCTAGTGGCTGTTTCATTGACAGCCACTAGAGGCGCTTCTGCGCTTCTCACTGTGATTTTCACAGTGAGAAGACGCCAACGATCATAGGAAAGCATTGAGAATGCTTTCCTGTGAGTCTGGCTGAATGCGCGCGGGTCTTGCCGTGCATGCGCATTCAGCCGATGACGTCCGAGGGAGCCCGGAGCTGGAGGAAGGTAACATTTTAACCCCTTCCTCTCCCTTAAGCCTGGCGGGGGGGCACCCTGAGGGTGGGTTGGACCTATTAACACTATAATGCCAGGAAAACAAGTTTGTTTTCCTGGCACTATAGTGGTCCGTGCCTAAGACTTGGGACATACTTTGAGGGCACAACAGTTACTGTCACCCCTCATTACACTAATGGCTGAGCAAATATTCCCTTTATTTACATTAAAACTTGGTGTATATGCCAAAATGCAAACAAATGTTGATATGATCATTTATATAATGAAGTGTGACGATCATTTTGCATGATACATGTTTAGTCTATGTTCCGTGTGCTTTGAATTCTGTGAATAAACCATGGATGTTGGGGAACATTGCCACATGCAGCGCATTCTGTGAGGGGAACAGTGCATTGAGTGTAGGTGTGCATGAACACTGTCATTTAATGTAAAACTAATATTTTAAGAGAACGTTATTTTCACATGTAAAGTGACCTTGGGACATGGGCGCATTGAGCTTGCGCTATATGGCTGCCATTACACCTCACACTATGAAGTTGGACTACAACCTCACCTTCTCCTTGCGACTCAGTAATAGAAAGGGCACACTTTGGCGTTCCTCAGTACGGTTATTTCTAGTCATTTGTTGGATAGGTTCTGCCATGTCTGGTAAAAACAAGAAATAATTTATACAAAGAAGCATAAACTGAACCATTTTTGTTTGTTTCAATCTAAAGCTGGTTAAAATGGCACATTAAATTAAACTATTTTAATTATTGTTAAACTATTGTATATTTGAATATATTTATGTCTATAAACATTTTATTTTATGTATTCTATACCTTGATGTGGTGCGGTGGGACCTATAGATATGGAGTTTTGTATGAGGGGGTATGGGATTTTCTATGAGCGGGTACAGGGTTTTGTATGAGGTGGTACAGGGTTTTCTATGAGTGTGTACAGGGTTCTGTATGAGGGGGTATGGGATTTTGTATGAGCGTGTACAGGGTTCTGTATGAGGGGGTACAGGATTTTCTATGAGCGTGTACAGGGTTCTGTATGAGGGGGTACAGGGTTTTCTATGAGCGTGTACAGGGTTCTGTATGAGGGGGTACAGGATTTTCTATGAGTGTGTACAGGGTTCTGTATGAGCGGCTACAGGATTTTCTATGAGCGTGTACAGGGTTCTGTATGAGGGGGTACAGGGTTTTCTATGAGCGTGTACAGGGTTTGTATGAGGGGGTGCAGGGTTTTCTATGAGCATGTACAGGGTTTTGTATGAGGGGGTATGGGATTTTGTATGAACGTGTACAGGGTTTTCTATGAGCGTGTACAGGGTTCTGTATGAGGGGGTACAGGGTTTTCTATGAGTGTGTACAGGGTTTGTATACAGGGAGCGTGTACTGGGTTCTGTATGAGGGGGTACAGGGTTTTCTATGAGTGTGTACAGGGTTTGTATGAGGGGCTACAGGATTTTCTATGAGCGTGTACAGGGTTCTGTATGAGGGGGTACAGGGTTTTCTGTGAGCGTGTACAGGGTTTGTATGAGGGGGTACAGGATTTTCTATGAGTGTGTACAGGGTTTGTGTGAGGGGCTACAGGATTTTCTATGAGCGTGTACTGGGTTCTGTATGAGGGGGTACAGGGTTTTCTATGAGTGTGTACAGGGTTTGTATGAGGGGCTACAGGATTTTCTATGAGCGTGTACAGGGTTCTGTATGAGGGGGTACAGGGTTTTCTATGAGCGTGTACAGGGTTTGTATGAGGGGGTGCAGGGTTTTCTATGAGCATGTACAGGGTTTTGTATGAGGGGGTATGGGATTTTGTATGAGCGTGTACAGGGTTCTGTATGAGGGGGGGTACAGGATTTTCTATGAGTGTGTACAGGGTTTTGTATGAGGGGGTACAGGGTTTTCTATGAGTGTGTACAGGGTTTGTATGAGGGGCTACAGGATTTTCTATGAGCGTGTACAGGGTTCTGTATGAGGGGGTACAGGGTTTTCTGTGAGCGTGTACAGGGTTTGTATGAGGGGGTACAGGATTTTCTATGAGTGTGTACAGGGTTTGTGTGAGGGGCTACAGGATTTTCTATGAGCGTGTACAGGGTTCTGTATGAGGGGGTATGGGATTTTCTATGAGCGGGTACAGGGTTTTGTATGAGGTGGTACAGGGTTTTCTATGAGTGTGTACAGGGTTCTGTATGAGGGGGTATGGGATTTTGTATGAGCGTGTACAGGGTTCTGTATGAGGGGGGTACAGGATTTTGTATGAGCGTGTACAGGGTTTTCTATGAGCGTGTACAGGGTTTTCTATGAGCGTGTACAGGGTTCTGTATGAGGGGGTACAGGGTTTTCTATGAGTGTGTACAGGGTTTGTATGAGGGGCTACAGGATTTTCTATGAGCGTGTACAGGGTTCTGTATGAGGGGGTACAGGATTTTCTATGAGTGTGTACAGGGTTCTGTATGAGCGGCTACAGGATTTTCTATGAGCGTGTACAGGGTTCTGTATGAGGGGGTACAGGGTTTTCTATGAGCGTGTACAGGGTTTGTATGAGGGGGTGCAGGGTTTTCTATGAGCATGTACAGGGTTTTGTATGAGGGGGTATGGGATTTTGTATGAGCGTGTACAGGGTTCTGTATGAGGGGGGGTACAGGATTTTCTATGAGTGTGTACAGGGTTTTGTATGAGGGGGTACAGGGTTTTCTATGAGTGTGTACAGGGTTTGTATGAGGGGCTACAGGATTTTCTATGAGCGTGTACAGGGTTCTGTATGAGGGGGTACAGGGTTTTCTGTGAGCGTGTACAGGGTTTGTATGAGGGGGTACAGGATTTTCTATGAGTGTGTACAGGGTTTGTGTGAGGGGCTACAGGATTTTCTATGAGCGTTTACAGGGTTCTGTATGAGGGGGTATGGGATTTTCTATGAGCGGGTACAGGGTTTTGTATGAGGTGGTACAGGGTTTTCTATGAGTGTGTACAGGGTTCTGTATGAGGGGGTATGGGATTTTGTATGAGCGTGTACAGGGTTCTGTATGAGGGGGGTACAGGATTTTGTATGAGCGTGTACAGGGTTTTCTATGAGCGTGTACAGGGTTTTCTATGAGCGTGTACAGGGTTCTGTATGAGGGGGTACAGGGTTTTCTATATGAGGGTGTACAGGGTTTTCTATGAGGGTGTACAGGGTTCTGTATGAGGGGTGTACAGGGTTCTGTATGAGGGTGTACAGGGTTCTGTATATGAGGGGGTACACAGGGTTCTGTATGAGGGGGCCTGGGGTTCTGTATGAGGGGGGTACAGGGTTCTGTATGAGGGGGGTACAGGGTTCTGTATGAGGGGGTACAGGATTTTCTATGAGCGTGTACAGGGTTTTCTATGAGGGGGTACAGGATTTTCTATGATCGTGTACAGGGTTCTGTATGAGGGGGTACAGGATTTTCTATGAGTGTGTACAGGGTTCTGTATGAGGGGGTACAGGATTTTCTATGAGGGGGTACAGGATTTTCTATGATCGTGTACAGGGTTCTGTATGAGGGGGTACAGGATTTTCTATGAGCGTGTACAGGATTTTGTATGAGGGGGTATGGGATTTTGTATGAGCGTGTACAGGGTTCTGTATGAGGGGGTATGGGATTTTCTATGAGCGTGTACAGGGTTTTGTATGAGTGTGTACAGGATTTTCTATGAGTGTGTACAGGGTTTTCTATGAGGGGGTACAGGATTTTGTATGAGTGTGTACAGGATTTTCTATGAGTGTGTACAGGATTTTCTATGAGTGTGTACAGGATTTTCTATGAGTGTGTACAGGATTTTCTATGAGTGTGTACAGGGTTTTGTATGAGTGTGTACAGGATTTTCTATGAGTGTGTACAGGATTTTCTATGAGTGTGTACAGGATTTTCTATGAGTGTGTACAGGATTTTCTATGAGTGTGTACAGGATTTTCTATGAGTGTGTACAGGATTTTCTATGAGTCTGTACAGGGTTTTGTATGAGGGGGTACAGGGTTTTGTATGAGTGTGTACAGGGTTTTGTATGAGGGGGTACAGGATTTTCTAGGAGTGTGTACAGGGTTTTGTATGAGGGGGTACAGGATTTTCTAGGAGTGTGTACAGGGTTTTGTATAAAGTGCAAATCTAAGGGGAAAGTTCTAAAAGTGGGGCAGTCTCCGTGGAATCGAATGTTCTAGAATTGCTTGTTTTACAGAGTCACTGGGTTCTTTCCGAGAATAGCCCCCTTCCAGCTGCATGCTTGGTTACTGTATTTTGGTATCTGTGTTTAATTGAGTCTCTGTGTGATGGGCCTTCTGAGGTCTGTTCTCCTAGGACTTGGCTTTAAACCCACGTACATTGCAATATTTTGCCAAGTGCATGTATTGATCACATGCACTAATCTAAGATTTAGACATCCTGCTAGGGATTAACTGTGCTTTATATGCACTTCCCCTATACAGTCATTCAGAGAGACTGAGACTGGTATTGGGAACACTGAGCGACTGGCTTAGCGTGTCAGGAGTCAGTCTGCAGCAGCTGGAGTGCCCTGAGCAGTCACCCATCTTCTGCTGAACTTGCTCCCATTAACCCAGCGTGCCTAGTAAGCAGCGAAGCATGGCAAACCAAGTTAACGCTTCCATATCATTCTCTCTTTTATCGCTTGCCAGAGAATTGAAACTCCCTCTGGTTGGCTGAGCATTAAGATTTGTAGCTGCACGTTACGTGTACACTTAAACCATAATGACAGTATATGTCCTAAGATACGTACAGTGCCGCAGAGTATTTTGGCACAAACTGCAAAAGCTAATTTTCTTGGTAGTAACAGCAATGGGCAAAAATTAACTAGTTGCTACGTTTTTTTTTTTTTATATATATTTGCGTATGTCATGCAAGCACTTGTATTTTAACCCATAACATTTTGGTTTCAATCCGCTGCCAAGGATTAAGTCTCCAAATGGCTAATCTCATTGAGATATTCAGGTCATTGCAGTATTAAACACTGCCTAATAACAGACCGCTAGTACCCCTCCTTCCTTTATAATATATAGGACCCCCAAAGGGCACATACCAGGGTGTTTTATTTCTCTTAATATCCGCCAGCAGCTGTTTATTTAGCTGATATTACGATTCTCGTGATATAAAAGGTTTTACCTGACCCCTTGTTATAAAGAGGTTGACTGAGAGAGTGCAGCACAGCGCCAAACATTTAGAGATTAATGCCTACGTTCAGGATCATAGTAACTATAGTCCTTCAATTTCTGCAGTGCCCTTCTTCGTTAGGCTAGACCTTGTGTATCAATAACTAACATTTAGGCCGACAGATCCTATAGCTAAACCCAAGTCTGGAGAAAGTCCTGGGCACACACTGTGTAACTCTTCCATCAGCATTGCTGATGGAATTTATTATGAATTGTGTTGAGAAGCCCTCCTATTCCCACTTTCCCTAGAATTGATTCTACAGCTGTTTTCTCTCTCCGTCACTGCTTTAAAACATTGGGCAACCTGTGACATTATACCTAACCATGGGAGATGAAGCCCAGCCTCACTGACAGATGGTGTCTGGCTGTAATATAGAGAATTCCTAAAATCCACTTTTTCCCCTGAATGTTTTTTTTTCTTTTTCCTTTCTGCAGCCATTCCATCAGTGCCCTGCCTGATAGACTTACTACGGTCCTTCTCAATGCTTGCTTATATGGTTTTATTTTAACTGGCGTGCTTTTCCCATCCGTGCTGCTCTTGCATTAATGAATAGGTTTAATCATCGTGTTCTGAGTCGCAGCAACCTCTGTAATCTACTAGATTTCTGTCTCTATTGTTTGGCATTCTAAGTCCATACTCTTCAGATAATTTCAATGGACCCTTAGATCCCGGCATTGAGTACACAGAATAATGAAGTAGTATTGTGTATGGACTACCGACATTTATACAAACTATACTATGCACAAATACGTGTAGACTTGTACATTGCTATCCTGACACCCATGTAGAATATAACCCGCCAGGCACAATGGGGCACCCCTTACTCTGCAGAATATTTATATAGTGCCAACACATTCCGCAGCGTTGTACAATGGGTAGACAAAACAAATCTAACACTCGTAAAACAAGAGTCCATAATATAACAAGTAACTTGTTCACTCTTTGACATTTCTACATCTTGGGTTTTGATGATTTTTAGCCTAGACCCATAAACAGACATGCAATGGGAAGATCTTACCATTTGGGACCTCGACCTGGTGGCCCCTGGCCACAGTTTGCCAGTAATTAAGCAGCCTGTCTTGTTCAGCATCTTCCATTGGTTCCACTTCTTCCTCCACGCTCCCATTGCTGTTGTATGCAGAGTCGGAGCCTGGTTCGTCCGTCATGTTGTCCAAATCATCCAAAGTGATCATCCCAGCTCCTGCCGGCTCCTGCACCCCACCGCTCATCCTACACCCCTCACTCTGCATAGTGATCACCTTGACTGCAATTCAGAGCTGAAAATATCTGCCTCTAGAACCGTACCAGCAATCCAATACTACAACTGATATCCAGACCTAAAACCTTAACTCCAGTTCAGAGCTGAGAATGGTAACTTTTTTAGAACCTTGCCTAAAACTCCAACCAACATCTAGCTCCAGAACCTTACCTTCAATCTAAAACTGTAAACAGTATCTAGTTTTGCTAGACTCGGAGACCTTTTTCCAGAACACTGCCTAAATTCCAGAGTTACAACATGTATGTCAATATTGATAAACCCACAGTTTATGTATCTAGCAGTTCAGGGGTGGTATAGCAGGGTATACTACGGCATCTAGATCTCAACTAGGAATTTAGCTTAGCCTGATAGGATTTGGACTTTGTGACAGAATTTACAATTCCTATGCCCACATTCCAATCCACAAATCCAGAATTAAGAAGCACGGGTAGCTAAGTTTACCTGTCAGTGAGCATATAGACCAGCCAGTCCTGTTTTACAGCTATAAATGTTGTCTAGATCGCGTGCAGATGGCACACACCTTTAGACCTGACTCTGGCTAAGCAAAACTTTTTTTTTTTGGAGAGCACCAAAGCGAAGGTTCCTGCTCAAGATTCCTCTTGGCCTCAGTCCTGTGCCTCTTGCTAAGAGGAAATCAGACTTTAGCAGCGTTTAAAGGGTTTGGCAGCTGTTGCTTTTAAAAGCTGAGTGGAGGAGGCGTGCAGGAGACTCACTGAGGGAGGGGATGGATGGAGGCAGAACTAGCACATGCTCACTTAATCTGTATCTGTATGGGGAGGGGAGAGGGTGAATGGTAGGCGTCTATAAAGTAGTGCTATGCTTAACCCCTGCACCACCGCAGCCCAGCTCAATGCCAGGCACCAGTTTATTCACTTAAACGGGAGTTGTGCTGATTTCAATTGTACAATATTTATGCCGAAATATCTGGTTTGAAACTGGGAAAAAGACAGCAGACGTGGGAAATATTTTTTAGTATTTTCGGTTTGCTACAATTGTTTAGAAAATAAATGAATCTCCAGAGAGGTTTTTGAAATTATTTGTCATAATTGTTTTTGTTGTCAGTCTTGTAGTGTCTGTTATATTTCGTAATATTATGGTTTTAGGACACTTGTTAAAATTAACAAATTGGGGTCTACGTTTGTTTCTTCTGTTTAAGAATAAAGTGACATGGAGGGGGGAAAGGGGGAGACAGCGACGACTTGGCCTTACTATTTGTTCCAATGATGTATCACCAACATATTTTGCTTTATAATGGATTTATATCAATTTATCACACACTGTAATTATGACACATTGGATATAGATGTGACAAGGCAATTAGTCTGAATTGGTGAATTAAAAAAAACTAACTCAGAATTATTTTGAATTCTTATTTTAGGATAAAAGAAATTAGGAAACCAATCTCCTCTCTAGTTACGTTTTCCAATTTGGACTAAAATTTGCAATTCATTTTTAACTCCTGACTGTTCGTTTCACAAGGCTGATTGCTAAACCGAGACGTACAGCAAATTTTATATCCAAATTGCAAAATATAGGCTAAAAGCCGTCACTGGCTGGGCTGGCGGTATTTTTCAGGTTATTTTGTGATTTGGGTTTTAGTTCTTTAAGGGTTGAGTTTAGCGAGGTTGTTTGATAGCTTGGCGTATTCCTATTTAGAGGGGATGTGGGGTAGTGAACATTATGTGCAGTGAGACAGGTAGAATGTTGGGAGTTTAGCGAGGCTGTTTGATCACTTGGCGTATTCCTATTTAGAGGGGATGTGGGGTAGGTGCAGTGAGACAGGTAGAATGTTGGGAGTTTAGCGAGGTTGTTTGATCGCTTGGCGTATTCCTATTTAGAGGAGATGTGGGGTAGGTGCAGTGAGACAGGTAGAATGTTGGGAGTTTAGCGAGGCTGTTTGATCGCTTGGCATATTCCTATTTAGAGGAGATGTGGGGTAGGTGCAGTGAGACAGGTAGAATGTTGGGAGTTTAGCGAGGTTGTTTGATAGCTTGGCGTATTCCTATTTAGAGGAGATGTGGGGTAGTTGCAGTGAGACAGGTAGAATGTTGGGAGTTTAACGAGGTTGTTTGATAGCTTGGCGTATTCCTATTTAGAAGGGATGTGGGGTAGTGAACATTATGTGCAGTGAGACAGGTAGAATGTTGGGAGTTTAGCAAGGCTGTTTGATCGCTTGGCGTATTCCTATTTAGAGGGGATGTGGGGTAGTGAACATTATGTGCAGTGAGACAGGTAGAATGTTGGGAGTAAAATTGGTCTTTCTCGTGGGTCCGGACCGGTTAGAATGCAGCATTGAAATTCCCAGCGCTTTTTGCCTGCCTTAAAGGGAAACTCAGAGCACAGTTACAACATTTTATTGTACTGTTTATGATGCAAAAAGTCTTCAGTCTCCCCAGTTGGCATTATTATTAATTTATTACTTATATAGCGCCAGCAAATTCTGTAGCGCTGTACAATGGGTGGACTAACACACGTAATTGTAACCAGACAAATGGAAGCACAGGAACAGAGGGTCAATGAGCTTACATGCTAGAGGGAGTGGGGTATAGTGACACAAAGGGTATAAGCAGAGGTAATGAAAAAGGGGTTGCTAGAAAATGATTCACTGAGAACTTGGTAGGTTATTTTTGACAGTTGCAGGAGAGGAGTCATGGAAGGGAGGGATGATGTCATGTGTCCTTAAGGGGTTAAATGACATGCTTTCCTGAAGAAGTGTGTTTTCAAAGAATTTTTTTTTTTAAGGAGTGGAGACTGGGTGAAAGTCTAATGGAAAAGGGAGTTCCACAGAAAAGGTGCCGCCCTTAAGCATCAGATATGGGAATACGGGCAGAGGATAGACTTAGGTCTTCGGCAATCTCTGGCTCTCCTGGTACATAAAGTAAACATCTCTCATGGATATTGCAGATTAGCCTGTCCACAGCAAACAGTCAAGTGATTTGGAACTACAATGAGTTGTAGTGGTTATGGTGTGCAGAATGGCCCTTTAAAGACACACTCTAGCCACTTACAGCTTATTATAGCTGTATTCATGCACGTTGTCAGTGGAGCTGTATCCATCACCGAAGCCATCAGCATGCAGCTGTGTCAAGGGATCTCAGTGAGAGGTGCCAAGGGTGGGCACGGCATGTGCCCATGCAGTGAGAACACACGATAATAATTCAGAGAACAACCTAGATTCCTTAAAGGACCACTGTAGTGCCAGGAAAACATACTCGTTTTCCTGGCGCTATAGTGCCCTGAGGCACGCAAACGCCTCTAGCGGCTGTCAATGAGACAGCCGCTAGAGGCTGGATTAACCTATTTATAAACATAGCAGTTTCCCCCCTAACTGCTATGTTTATTAAAAAAAAAGGGTTAACCCTAGCTAGACCTGGCACCCAGACCACTTCATTAAAGGACCACTCTAGGCACCCAGACTATTTCAGCTTAATGAAGTGGTCTGGGTGCCTGGTCCAGCTAGGGTTAACCCATTTTTTTAATAAACATAGCCGTTTCAGAGAAACTGCTATGTTTATGAATGTGTTAAGCCTTCCCCCATTCCCTCTAGCGGCTGTCTCATTGACAGCCGCTAGAGGTGCTTGCATGCTTCTCACTGTGATTTTCACAGTGAGAGCACGCCAGCGTCCATAGGAAAGCATTGATAATGCTTTCCTATGCGACCGTCTGAATGCGCGCGCAGCTCTTGCCGCGCGTGCGCATTCAGTCGACGGGGAGGAGAGGAGGATCGGAGGAGAGCTCCCCGTCCAGCGCTGGAAAAAGGTACGTTTTTACCCCTTTGCCCCTTCCAGAGCCGGGTGGGGGCACACTCAGGGCACTATAGTGCCAGGAAAACAAGTATGTTTTCCTGGCACTATAGTGGTCCTTTAAGCTGAAGTGGTCTGGGTGCCTATAGTGGTCCTTTAACAGATATAAAGAGCAGGCTTACAGCTTGTACAGTTAGCTACAGCTAGATCCGATATAAAGCAAAGGAGACAGGCCTTACACCCTAACTATACAGTGGGCATCGATTCCTGCTGAGCGACTCCCTTCAACTATTTCTAGTTAAGTGGATTCACCACCGTGCAGCCTTTTAAATGGTTTGTTCTACTGTGGATTTATACAACAGGATCCGGATCATATAAATCTGATAGAGCTCCTACATCCTTTTTGTGCTTTACGGCATTTGATAGAACTATTAGATGTGTTTTTTTATTTTTTTTTTTTAACTTGACAGCCAACGTCCAATAAGACCGTAATGGATGTTTATACTCTGTTAATACTGCAAGTCCAAATAAAGATTGCAACTTGTGTAACAGTTTCTTACTGCTTCCAATTGGAGATTAATAATCTGTCTAAGTAGGTCTCATTTCATGGACCAAATAGATAGTGTTACCTTGCCACAGGTGTGTGCGCCCTGCTTGATCTCATAATTCTGCTGCTGTTGCTCGGGGAGATAGTATCAGGCCGCGCTCGGCTTCGCATGCTGCCTGTTTAATTTCTGCCCTCCGGCAGATGTCACTGATAAGATTTTACATTTCATGCCGCACTTTATCCCTAGAGATTCAGTTCTTAAAAAGCCCCATTTGCAGAATTAGGTTTATTGTAAAAATGTAGTTTGTACACTTAGTACATAAATCCCCGTGCATGTAACACAATATGAAGAATTTTTTTTTTTTTTTTTTTTTATACATTTACAAAAACACTTGTGTAACCTTAAACATTTTTCCTTCAGTAGTGCAATGTATTGTGGGGTGGTTTTTTTTGTTTTTTTTTAATATTCTTTCCTGAACCTAGATTTAATTTTTTTTTTTTCAACAATATTTTTTTCTATGTATATAATATGCATTGTAACTTGTAACTTGTTGTGTGTTAATGTATATTTCCATGTGTTTGTGTTGTCCTCTAACTAGCAGTTAAATATGCCATGTTTTGTGGTCCCAGGACAGACTTGAAAACGAGAGTAATCTCAATGTATCCTTCCTGGTAAAATATTTTATAAATAAATAAATAGCAACTTCACATGCTTTTTTTAATTTATTTTTTATAATTGTTTTCTTATATCTATATTAAAGGATCACTATAGGGTCAGAGATATAAAGTGTATTCCTTACCCTGTAGTGTTTTTTTTTGTATGTATTTTCAAATTTCCCGATATTTCGCCACCCAGTATGACCTTGTTTAAACCTACCATGCCGGTTTGTTCTTGTACAAGATAAGTCCTTCTTGAAAACTGGATTCCAAGCTATTAATTACCAGTCTCTTGTCAAGGGTTAGACGATGTTATTCGGCATTGTTCTCTGTGTCTATAAATAAGGAGTAGTCTATTTTGTTTTTTGGGAAATGAATTTCACCCAGGGGCTCTCTGTCTGTTTGACTGTATAAATGGAGTACAACCTTAAATATCCATAGTGCTCTTCAGGAAATACAAAAATGTATTAAAACTAAGATAAGTAATTCAAATTTTTTTTTAACCCCTTAAGGACACATGACATGTGTGACATGTCATGATTCCCTTTTATTCCAGAAGTTTGGTCCTTAAGGGGTTAAGGGTTAACCCCTAAAGGACCAAACTTCTGGAATAAAAGGGAATCATGACATCACACATGTCATGTGTCCTTAAGGGGTTAAAGGGACACTGTAGGCGCCCAGACCACTTCTGCTCATTGAAGTGGTCTGGGTGCTGTCCCTTTTGCACCTAGTGCTGCAATGTAATACATTGTAATTCCAAGTCTGCCCACAGTGGCTGTCTACCAGACAAATTACTTTTAAAAATTGTTTGCATTTTTTTTTTTTTTTTTACATACAAAAACTTGTTTGACAAAGGGTTTTATTGAAAAAAATTACCATTTCTAAGTTAAAGTAAGTAAACGTTATGTTAAATATAAGCATATTTTGGGGGCAAAAGGTCAGCTGTGTGCTAAGACATTATATCATAAAGACATGAGTCATTATAAGCACAAATGTATGACTAAAAAAATAAATAAAGAATTAACGCTATCCGTCTAGCTGAGTGTTCCTGAATGTTGTAAAATATATTGTAGGTTTATTTATTAGTCTAAAACCACAACTGTGTCTCTGGACATGATGGAGCGTTAGTAAACATTTAGCTAACAAAACATAAGCTTGTCAACCACCGGTTAGTCTTGTCAAAAACTATAATTGGTTTCCTATGATCTCTGATTCAAAGTATTATCAATTTGTGTTTCTCTCCCCCTACAGGTTCTAGAGACATTTGCCGGGCGGCTGATTCAAAATGGCGTAATGTCCAGGAGGGAGATCCCTAATTTAACAAAATACCAGGTTATTCTTTCTCGAGAACAGTTCAGAAAAAACCCGCCATCTAACGTCATGGTATGTCACCAGTTTTGTCTGTTGCGATGCGTCACTAATATTTTGGGTAGTCCGAATTTTTAGCCCCTAAATCTCAATGTTTGATCAGCTGATTTGATAATATGGGCCAGAGAAATCTGGGGTGTATTTCCCCAACAGACTCGTGGATAATAGAGTTTTGTTTAAAACGGAAACGTGTTTAATCTGTGATTTGCCATTCTACCTTTTTGTATTTTTATGTTCAGGGAGCCCAGCTGGGAGTGATTGAAGGAGACTTTGCTCTCTGTATAAGTTTATATCATGGCTACGAGCTGCTCCTGCAGATGGGAGCACGATCCTTATACCACTATCTTAATTCCATTATGGATGGCTCAAAAGGTAACTTTCTTTTGTTTGTTTTGTTCATATGAGATTGGTCTCCGTTCAACCTAGAGGGGTTTTATAACTGGAGGTTACATCTACTCCCTGTCACCCAGCTTCACCCCCAGACATTCTGCCTTTAGTTTGCACTGAATCTGCCTATTTAGGATTATTCTCCCTATTTTTATAGGAAGTCCTAACCCATTTATCTATGTGGCTTATCCCTTCCTGACTTCTTGGGAACAAAAAGGAGGGGAATCTGGGCCAAAGGTTTTGCTGGAATTTTTAATAACATCCACTTTGACTAATAAAGGCCTAGATGAGAATAAACAAATTGCTTATTCTTAACATAAAATTTGCTGTAGACATTTATTGCTTATGTTATTTATTTATTGAAAAAAACCTTTCTACAGCTACCTATTCATATTCATACTTGATAAATGTCTTGTTGGCAAATATACATTTACAATTTTTTATTTTTTGTCTGTACCGTCATCATCAGACGGTACATTTTTCCATTAGATTTCATAATGACACACTCAGGAACTCTTGATTTAAACAGTTGTCTGTTGTTACCGCCAAAGCTCATGCCCTTTTGTTTTTCAGGAATGATGCGCACACGCAATGAGCTCACCCGGAATTGCGACTTCATGGGGCTGTACGAGCAGCTGGAGAACCTATATTCTGATTCCAGCGCCTCAGCTCCAGGTAAACAGACACTTTGTTTTATCAATCACGCAGTGTCTTCTGTCACTTTCTATGTCTCAAGTGGCTTTCCAATTAGTTGTGTGGTGCTTTTATTACATAAATATCTTTGCTCTCAATTTCAACGTTAAAATGTTGAGCAGCGTCATATTGATTGTACATTATAGCTGCATTCACATTGTTCTATAAAATGCTGCAATTCAAGCTGTACATCAACATATCCTGTGACCATTTACACTTTAAATTCTATGTTTTGGGGAACTAGGGGACCATATGTGATCTGGCTGTCAGGTCCTATGCCTATCTGGTGGCTTACAGTAACTCTGCCATTAGTAAATCTATAGCTAAACTAAAACTACAAAATAAAACTGCAAAACTCTTCTTATAACTAGCAGAAAAAAACTGATACTAAGGTGACATCTTCCACAATGTAAAGGTTAACCGACTATCGTTTAACTGGAGAGAGCAAATTGAGCAACTCTGCTTCGTTACCTACTCCAAGTAAAATGTCCAAAAAGCACCATGTAGCTTTAAAAAAACCAAAAAATGTTTTCAGCCATTTGTGTAATACTTCTTAAAGATTTTTATTATTGTAATTCAGTGCTAAGCTCCGCAATATAATCAGCCGTTGTTCTTTGCGTCTGCTCATGGGATATCGAAGACTAATCTATCTGAGTTTACGCTCCCAAGGATGAGAATTTAGATTTCATTAAAGGGTTTATATCTCGTTTCCCTGAAAACCTTCAATGTTTTGGATTCATTATGGAGAGTAACCTTGAATTCAGTCATAATGCTTTTTTTTTTCTCAAAATGGTTCTATTTATATTACAGGCGTTTTTATTTAATGCAGCCTAACGCAAAGGGTGGTCTAGGATTAACTCACAAAGGGAAAGGCGAGGTTGTTTGTTCCCCCCTCTTATCTTTCACATTACAAATATTTGCTTTTAATGTCCATGGGCTTTGTTTTAATGTAGGTAACTGGATTCCATTTCTGTAGGATTTTTCTTTTCCTTTTAACAAGCCTCTAACCTTACCTGTAGTCTAACACAGAGACACATCCCCAAATTTGATGACCTTCCTAAATGAAAGGATTTAAGGGGAAAAAGCCCTTTTGTGGCTGTATTCCAGAACCTGTTTTACATTGTAAGAGAAGATGCACCATAGGTTATGTATTAAGATATAGCGGCTTGGTTGCTTAGTGTGTCCTTTTGTACAGCAATTGCATGTTAATTAAAAGGCTGTTTTTTGCAGCTAGCTCGTCTTGGATTTATTATTTTATATCATCTTTGTTATTGCTTTCTATATTACTTTTTGGAGCCAATGGCAAACTAAACTCAAATGTCTGAAAATTCTCAAATGTTCGGATTATTCCCGTCCCTCACTAGACTGATCAAGTGCTTTTCAGTTCAGACTGCCGTCGAAACGTTGGAGCTCTCCAAGTAACTTTTCAATGCATTTTCATGTTTCTAAATTCCAACTCTAAGAGAATCTTTTCACTGAAGTTTCGATCTTCCTCCTGTGATGTCATCAATACTGATGACTTGTGTCCAACCACATGCTTTTCATAGAAGCATTGAAACCAGCATTCGTTCTGCGAGAAGCAGAATAACAGAGACAGGAACCCTCTTGCAATCTCTTGAAATCTGCCATTCAAAAAATAAACCTGCAGGACTTGTGGCTAATCCCTAAAGTATTTCAGTAGAGGTTCCTGTAAATCAAGCTACAAAATGGACAGAACAAAGTACCTGGCTATTGAAAAGCTGCAGTGTACCCTTTAAAATTCGATCACACTATCTATAGAAAACACAAAATATATTTTTCACTGTTGACCTATATTGCTAAGTGCGTGCGAATCTTGTGTTTCCAGTATAAATGTTTCTTCTTCTTCATGTAAATGTTACCTCTCACTAATGAAGTCTGTACATTGTAATTGTGAGGAATGTAATTGTTTGTTTATTTATTTATTTATTTTTACCACTTGCAGGATCAGATGTAAAAAAGCCGTTTATTTACAGCCACCCGAAGTTAAAAAAGTTAGAGGAAGTTGTTGTTCAGCATTTTAAATCTTGGGGAGATCGCCATGGTAGGTTTTTAATGCATTGTTTTTAAAACAAAGAATGTGAATAGAATGTGTGTGGTTGGTTTTTTTGTTTTGTTTTCACCAATCATGGATTCTGGAGAATTGACAAGCTTGTTGTCTCAGTCCAGGATCCTGGTTTAGTAAAATAAATGCCACACTTGCTGTCTGCATTAAATTACAATTAACTCCACCAGGTGCAAGCAAATCATTGCTGTATGTCCTATAAACTGAATGGCAAATCCATTAATAAAGTAGCCATGTTTTTTTTTTTGGTTCAAATTTTGCAACTTTGGTTTCACCGCCGTCCAGTTTAGTGAATGAATTCCACATCAACCACTTGTTGCAGTTTGGTTTCTACAGTTCACATCTAGTCATGTAAAGATGGGTGGGCTTGAACCTTGGTTGTCTTAGGCCAATTTCCCTGTAAAACAATCTTGGCAGTTTTCATGCATTCAAACAGAATTATAATGGGTCATTATGCAAAGTGTACGGCCAATGTCTAGTAATAGAAATGCCGGGTATTATATTTATAGATCTACCAACGGTTTCCTTTAATTAGTTATTTACGAAATATTTTACTAGGAAGGAAACGGAAGTAAATGTTCCCTTAATAATCAAAGGCCAATGTCCTCATAATGGTCGTACCAGTGGTAAAAGGAATACTTTAATTGTACAAATGTAGAGTAATGTTGATTCATTTGTCAATACTTATTCAGCTTTTAGATTTTTAAACCAGAGGAGAACTGCTTGGATCATCCAGTTTTACCATTTATTAAATGGAAACTTAAGTGTCTTAAAAGCTTGTTCTATAGATAACTGTAGCGGTTATGATGCAAATGGGTTTTGTGCAGTTTCTCCCATTGTTTCCTTCAAATGGTTTGAAAAAAGCAAGACTCTCCCAGCACCTACAGCTCGGACTTTTCCTGCCATTCAGATAACGTAGAAGTACTTGCATGTTGACCACCCAGCCCTGCTTTGGTTTTCATATGTTGCGTGTTAGCATAGATTAATGCACATTTCATACATACTGTTCAGTGCATGTTACATTTATAAAAACACTCATAGAGAAGCGTCAATCCTTTTTATTTATTTATTTATTTTTTTTTAAATATCGAGTCAAATGTCTCGCCCCCACTCACTCATTCATTTACATTTCAGTAGAGGTTATAAGCACCAGAACTGGCCTCACTTCTATTATATTTATGTATTGTGTGCGCGCTCCATGCAAATCCATAAAAATACATCCCTTTTCTGTCTGCGTAAGCCCTCTGTGTTTGAAGATGTTGCATACAGATTTATATAAAAAGATGGAAATGGACCTTTTCAAAAGCTTATATCTGAAATCCTCTAATCTGCGTAAACAGCTTTTTGCAGGTATTTGTCAATGTCATTTATGCATTGTTTGGAAAGAAAGCTGAAATCCATTTAGATGGGAATGATGCTCGGTGGGTGAGGGAGGATATCTTAAATTGGAAATCTCACAAGCACGCCTTGTACAGTTGTATAATATACACCCTCCTCTGACTCTTCCGTGTAGTTGAGTTTGAAATCTTTTATATTTTATCTAAATTCTCCACGTGTAACCCCTTCCCCTGTATGTAGAGCTCCTACATTGTCTGAGCAGCTTTTAACAAGGTCACAGGTCAAGGTTACACGTGTACATCGGGCGCCACATGTCAAGAAGCTTTCAAAAATGTGTTCAATTAAAAAAAAAAATTCTTTGCACATGCATACATTTTATTTATTTTTTGTCTCCCCCTCTCTCCAGCAATACTCGCCCATTTCTATTGATATTGTTCAGTAATGACGACAGATAATGAACTTGTGTTCATTTTAATTTTAGATTCCTCTTTAAAATGCCCTACAGTCTTAAGAATCTGGTCTATACGGATACAGTTCTAAAATAGAATGGGCCACATATTTAACAGCCAGTGCTGAATTAGGATCTGTAGGCACCAGATTGTGGTGGTCGCAAAAAATGCCTAGGAGTTAAATATGTAGCAAGTGCAAAGTCTAGTCTGTTTTTTTTTTTGGGGGGGGGGGGAGTGGTTCTGTGTATTTAAAAAGGCAACTCCTTGCACTCTTCATATCAGTATCGAAGTGGCATTCCTTTCAGCCCATTTAGTGAAGTGGTTGCTTCTTTTTCATAGCTTGTATTGTACGCTGCATTTGTCAGAAGGACGTTTTCCTACTTGATTAATCCCTGGCAGGTATTGATCGAGAGCTGCTGTGCGTTGGCCTAGATAACAAAGCTAATTTCATGCAGCTAAAATTGCACGGAAATCAATTGCTATGATTTGTCCATTTTGTCATGTAGGGCTGGAATTGTGCAAAAAGTACCCCCATTACTGGTTCTCATCGATCATTTATCTATGGGAGTTGAGAGAGTCTAATTAGAATGGTATTAATTGATCCTGGGTTTTTTTCCTTTGAAGTTCAATAATGAACACTGTAAGTCATTTCAGTGCAGTGTACACATTTTGTGGTTGAGAGTTTATTAAAGCTAAAGAGTTTTCAAGCATGATAGCACTTTAGTGGTTATGATGTGAGGAGTACACTGGCACAGTAAAGGGGGTTTGTCTCCTTATCTGGGTCCTCCTCAGGTCTACTGCTTCAGGTTTACAACATATAGTTTTTGCTGAACTGCTTCTCATTTATTTGCTGAGAACATATGAAGTGGTCATGGTTTTTGGAGTAACCCTTTTATTTCAAGACAAGGGAAAGTTTTAAGATGAATTGCTGAATTGCAGAAAACATTTCTTCAGCTTAACCGATGTAGCCTAAAGTCTGCTATTCCATTGTCCATTCTCCCAAATTAAATGTAGCGAATAAACTACAAACATGTGTCGTGTTTTTCCCCATCAATCTTTTGTGCGCATGTATGTATCGCCTTAAATGTTAACATCCTCACCCATATGATTTCTCCAGCTCCGAACACTTCCAAGCAAACACACGAAGATACTCGCATTATGATTTTCTCTTCATTCCGGGATAGTGTCCAGGAGATTGCCAAAATGTTACACCAACATCACCCAATGGTTCGCGTTATGACTTTTGTTGGACACTCAAGCAGTGGAAAAAACATTAAGGGCTTCACACAGAAAGAACAGCTTGAGGTACATGAACAAAACGTTCACCATTAACTATTCAAAGTGGTGCCTCTCAAACCCTCTTTCAAGGGTCATCTGACTATCCATTGAGGCTATAATTGATGGGCAATCCTATTTTACAACTATGCCCGATAGGCATTTCAGTGGTTGTTGACCTAGAATTAGTAGATTGTGTTGGAGCCTTATCTCGTTGCTAGATATTTCCAGTTGACCGTACTCTTGTATCTTCTGTTAAACCAGGTTGTAAAGCGGTTTCGTGAAGGAGGATATAATACTCTAGTCTCTACATGTGTAGGAGAAGAAGGACTTGACATTGGTGAAGTGGATTTGATCATTTGTTTTGATGCCCAAAAGAGTCCAATACGTCTTGTTCAGAGAATGGGTCGAACAGGGAGAAAACGCCAAGGCCGAATTGTTGTCATTCTGGGTCAAGGACGGGAGGAGAGGGTAAGCCAATATTTGGAAGTAATATAACACTACGTAAAGGGCTATTAATATGTAGACCATTTTTTTTTTTTTTTTTTTGCATGGGTCATTGGTATTTCATTTTTAAAGTCTCCATTCCACATTTTTCTAGTTGCTTTAACCCCTTAAGGACCAAACTTCTGGAATAAAAGGGAATCATGACATGTCACACATGTCATGTGTCCTTAAGGGGTTAAAGATACAAGACTGGTTGCACGAAGCATCTGTGTGCTATAGTCACTGCGGCAAGTTTGTCCTGTCTTAAATTTATTGATACAGACATATGTTACTTGCAGTCGCTACGATATTGGTCAATATCTCCCCATTGACAAGTCTTCAGCTTTGTGTTATTCAGCAATTAGATACCCCAGGGTGCCCAAAAAAATGGTACTTTCATGCTGTCATCAATAAGTGACCTTTTTTGGAGAGAAATATAGAGTAGAGGCGCTAATTACGAGCAATTATTTCTTATAAAGTAGGTTACAAATCTCAGGGGATATGGATCTGCAAGGCTGAACATCCTGTTTCGTCATGTCACATCCAGCAGGGTAAAGACTCGGTTGATGTGTAGTTATACAGTATCTCATGGCAGCTACTGGTATAAACATCATATTAGAAATAAACCGTATTAAATACTGGGGAAAATCGTAGGAACAAATTGATCTGATACAGTGTCATCTTGACAGCATTACAGGCCCCCGGGCAAAACAGTGCACTGGGGCCCTCCCTACACAACCACTCACAGAAAGGAAAATGTAAATTATCAATACAATGAAGCTTATATATAGTATATTTATGTAATCCGTGTTTAAATAATAAAAAAACATGCTGTACAGCAGAGATTAATCCACACAAATGTTTAATAGGTAGCAGAGGGAGGCAACTGACATGGACTGGTAAAAATATTAGATCAACTTCATTATAGCTTTATTGCTTTTAAATCATTGTGCGTGTGGATTTTGAATTATGTACAATTAGTATGGGTACGTTGTTTTCAATCAGGTCAATTTATGTATTCGCAACCACAAAATCGCATGTTCAGATACTGAGGGGATTAGTCCACCTAAATGTTTTAATAAGGAGGGTTTGAAGGTTCTGGAAAAAAAACTCCCAGAATAAAATACTGAAAAGTAGGCAAGCCTGTGGGGCCCCTGGGCAACATCCCAGCGTGCCCATGTGTTAATACAGCCCTGGATACAAAGGGGAGCAACAGTTGTAATGAGGGTTGTAGGATGAACTCAGAGGACAGGGAGGACACCTGCTGGTTCTGACTGAAAAGGGTAGAAGAGTAAAAACAAGAACCCTTCTACTCAGCTAACTTAGAGAGGATAAAGCCACCACCAACAGGACTTCTGTTCCAACCCAAGTAATTGGCCTAAATGTTGAAACTTGGTCTCTTTTTAGTAGATAAACCAATTCGCAAATGGAAAAGTAAAAAGAGAGCCGTTCTGCTCATCTCACCTTCTCCATATCATATTTCAGTGGTTGTGCAACCTTTTATCTTAACACAAAACTTTTTTCATTTCAGTATAGATATGATGACACTAATACCATTATGATACGACCTGTGCACATTCCTTTAAAGGAACTGTAGATACTATCACAATTTTGCCTCATTGAAGTGGTTATAGTGCCATGAGTCCCCTGATTGTGTACCTCAATTCAGTGTTTAAACATTTCCAAGTAATTTAACAGTAAATAAGTGTTCCTGGCCACCCAGAGCCCAACCCCCACTGGAACATGCTTCCTTCAAGCCATACCAATTCTTACCATCAATGGGCTCTGTGAAAGACTGAAATCACAGCTGCCCATTGTTGTTCAGGCTAATGCTTCCTCACAGTGGGGGATGCGCTGATAGGAACTCTTGTTTACCATTGAAACATTAAAAACTATTTAACCGTAAATGGAGGGACTGTGCCAGTGGGACACTATAATCCCTTGAATAAGATGAAGCAGTTATGGTGCATACCGTTTCCCTTTTATTTAAACTATGGCTCATAAAGGGGTGTAAATGAACGATATTCCATAATTTCTGGTGGTAGAGGTGCCACTGTGATGGCAATTATTGCAGCTACATAGATCCAGCAAATACGTAGAGCTCACTCTGATATAATTATAGATGTTTTAATTAGAAAATCAAGTTCCAAAACACTGCAAAAATCCTGCTTGGTGGAAAAATGTATAATTCTTCTGCAAAAAGCAATCTTTATGAAAAATGAAAAAGCGAATAATATCCGGAATATTAAGTAATATAAACTGCTTCAACAAGTGTGCTACACCCGACACAAAGAGCTTTCAGTTAAATAGCGATCCACCAAAATAGAACAAATACTCTTATTTGTTTTTAACCATGAATTAAAAGATGGACGGCCCTTTCGTTTGATTGTTAATGGAATCCCCTGTAACTGAGAGTCTAGTTACCTCGGTGCAGCTTGCTCACAAAGCCCAGAGTATGGGTTCATATATGCATGTTTATGGATTTTTAGTTAATAACGAGTATTATAGCAATAAATGCTCTGCTTTTTCCCAAAAAGTATCTAGAACCATTTTAAAGATCTTTGCTGAATTTGATAAAACAACATCTCGGGAGAGAATTCCATTTCCTGGTTTCTTATTTGCATTTCCTTTCTCATGGCAGACATATAACCAAAGTCAGAGCAATAAGAAAAGCATCTACAAAGCAGTATTGGGGAATAACAAAGCGTTTCAGCTCTGTTCTCAGAGCCCTCGCATGGTTCCTGAAGGTTTAAACCCTAAGGTGCACAAGATGTTCATCACACAGGGAACATATGAAAACAAAGACAGCGTCCCACCTCTCTCCAATGGCAAACGTTCAAGCCTCGGACACCACAGATTATCTCTGTTCGATCAAAACGGTATTTACCATAGCCACTGTTGCCGTGTGTCTGCACTGTGGGGGGTATATAAGTGGGCATTTTAGAAACATTATATTTAATGAAACTTTTTAAAAATAAACTTGTAATGAGTTGTGTATGCTAGTTAACTAGAACTATTGTCCATAACGTTTTACCAGATTCCCTAAAAGAAGGCTGGCCTTTGACACACAGAGAATTTGAGACTTGGAGCAGTTTATACCGATTAAATGAATCTGATGGAATTACGGATGTTTTGCTACCAAGATCTAGATTTGAATCCTTCAAAGCAGCTGATGATACGCCAGTAAGTCCATTCACGCTTGGCGTTACAAGCTCGTCATTCACGTTCTTCTCATTACTCTATGCGTGTCTCCTATGGAGCTTTTTTATTTTTTATTATTATTATTCTGTGAAATAAATTAATTATATCATTGTATCATTACAATTAGCCTTTCAGCTTTTAAAGAATTGCGATCCAGTAAAAATCTAATCGCTTAGTGAGATAAGAATATTGCTCTTCTGGGGGAAAAAAATTAAAAGCTTGCTATTCCTGTGGATAATTCCTAATTGTGCAGCACTGCGGAATGCGTTGGCGCTTTATAAATGCCAGTAATAAATAAAGAACACTTTATGCATATATGCCTTGTTGAGCATGATAGAACCAGGACCATAAATTCCTTGAGCCCACACCATTCATCTACTCAGCTCTAGTATAAATATTAAAGGGACACTCTAAATCACTGTTTAGAAGATATACTCCCAGTGAATACATGTATGCATTTTTTTAATACATGTATTCATTCTTATGAACTGTAGCCTTTTCCCCAGCAGAGAATTTCTCATTGAGAAGCCTCTGAATTGGTGCACTGGGGTGCGTGCCAGATTTCTTTTCTGAAGCTTTTGCAAACCCTCCCCTTCTAACCCAGCCCTGACTTTCTGTTGCTGGACAATCACAGACTTCCCAATGCAGCTCAATGAGAAGTCTTTGAAAGGCAGGTGCTCTGGGTAATTGCTGCCTCTTGAGTTTAGCTCCACTGAGCTACTAAACAACCAGGAAATAACAGGACTGGCTGTCTGATTGAAAGCCAGGGGAATGTAACAAGGTTGATCTGTAAAAGGGGAATAGGTGTTTTGAGTGTTCCTTTAAATTCAAAATATGTATTTAATATCTACTTTTTTCTTCTTCTCATTCTAATGTTAACTTTGTCAATCTTTACTACTGTGATTCAGGAGGAGCCTGATCCCCCACCTGGAAATGTCCACAAGCTCTCCCTTACCGAATGGCGGTTATGGCAGAACCAGTCCCTTCCCACAGAGTTCGTAGATCACTCAGACAGATGCAAACATTTCACTGCAACCATGGAAATGATTGAGTTGATGAGACTTGAAGAGGTAACAGATAATAAATACCGGCTAAGCATTTTTAATGGCAGCAAATATTTAAGTGTTTTTTTTTGTTTTGTTTTTTTACTAAAGTACCCAGTTAAAAACAAAGTAAAACAAAAAGCTGATATAAGGTTTGTGGCTGTCTGCAAAAACCAAACCAGGAATCTGTTTTAATAGGGGCAGGTAAAGTTTGATGTTGTTCATGCAGTATATAAATATATGGTTAATTCTCTGTTTGGTAGCTAGGAAGCATCTTCTATTATTCAGCTGTTACATTTGCTGGAAACACCATCGTATACGTTGACATTGTCTTTTTGTTTGTTTGTTTAGAGACTTTATGTTTATTTGCCAAGTCCATCACATTCACCTTTCATAAATAGGATTAAAGATCTTTAAAAGTCTTGAAATTTCTCTGTAATTGTGTTGGGAGCCTTTTCTGCTTCCCTTCCATATACTGCCAAAAAAGCTCCATTCTGCCCATTCTCACTGTACACAAAAGTCGCCTCACAGACAAAAGCGCTATTGTTTGAAGGTGAAACATACAAAACCCCATTCCCACCAAAACACTTTTATATTATCTCGTAATGACCTCATTTTGAAAGAAAATTGATCATGACCTCTTATTTTCATTAACTCGTTTCACTAATGAGGCAGAGGACAGATCTTTATAATGGTTGCAAACATTTTCTCTCTCTTATTCGTATGATTTACTAATGTACAACCTGTCTCTTTTCATGATAGCTGGTAATTTACAGAATGTTTTGAACAGACGGTTTATAAAGCAGCCCGAAGCGGCATCTATATTTACCATATTATGTACGATTATAATGTTGCTGCATCTTTTAGAAATTCTAATAGTTATTAAACTAATGTTTCCATGATTGACACTGGTGAATTGTGCATTAATGTTTCCTATAACCCCAAAGGGAGCGGTGGAGGGGTGTAATCAAAAATCACAAATTGATTTAAAGACATGACAAGTAACTAGCCGATAGAAATGTGCAGTGAATTAAGAGGGTTAACCACACGTGTTGTCTTGTTCCTTCGTTTTTGGAGTTCTGCTGAAGCTCTGTGTGCAAAATCCACAAAAAGCAGGCCTTTTGTCTGCAGGAAAAAAAATAAATACAAGATTATTTGAGATTAAAAGGGAAATGCGTTGACTAGATATAGAAACATATTTGACTCAGGCCTTACGAGAACTTTATTTTAATTTTAATTTTGTTTGTTATGTAATACTATTGTGATCGATGTAAGGTGGATAAGAATATTTAGCAAAAAAATGTCTTCCCTTAAAAAGTAGAAGAATTTGATAAATCTTTGTGTTATTTTGCGTTCTGGTGTTTTTTTGCCTTTCTATAAAAAGAAGAAAAAAGTGAAATTATGCTGTCCACAAGATCATCACTTTAAATTGCAGGGCATCAACAATAGTCATTTTAATATCGGTAGTTTTGTTTGGGTTATTTGCTTTTTTTGTTGTTTTGCTACTCACTGTTCATACTGGGAACCATTTCTATTTTGTTTGAAATCATTTCAGGGTGTGTGCAGTTATGATTTGGAAATGAAGTCTTACTTGCACAAGGAAGATGTTGGGATGAAGAAAGTGCCAGCCAAGTCCCACCTCACCCACTCCTCCACTAATAGCCCAAAACATCTAGTACCTTCTACAACAACTTTGAGGGACGCCCCACATTCATCAGTTGAGACAGAGTCAGATTTTAAGTGCAGCGTAAAGTCAACATCTACTAGTCTGAAGCCCATCTCAAGATCCCATTTGTCTGTTGCTTTAAGTCCAGATCCTGCCGATTCAGTGTCTCCACCTACTATTTTGGAAGGACCACTCATGCCATCTGAATTTCCAGCATTAGATCCTTTTAATGGCGAAGGCATTGACGCACCGCTCTCCAGACCTAAGACCAGTTCTGTATCTGATAAAAAAAACAGCAAATTGTCTCCTTGCACAGAAGATGTGCAGTCCAAATCACACACATTTGACTCTGGCTTTCAGTGTTTTAATGACAATTCATCTGCATTTTCAAGTATGTCCTATGGTCCTCCGACACCTTCTAATGATTTTGTGTTTACTGAATTTCTTGCTGATCGGCAACATGAGTGCCAGGATATTTTATCACGAACAAAACAGTTTTTATCCCGTTCTCCCCCGCCTTTAAGTAGTCTTGATGACTTTGATATAGCAGAATTTACTAGTGCTGCACAAAGTATTTTTCCTGATTTGAAAAGAGAGCATCTTGAATCACTTACACCTATAAAGGTCACCACTGATATTCCAAAATTAAAGAATAAACCTGACCAGTCCATGCAGGATTATTTAAGTGATGTAATATCTTCTGATATTGCAGTGGAAATTCATAGAAATCTGGTTGTGTTAACACCAGAGTTTGAAAAGCCTTTGTGTGAAAGTAAAATAGTTTCAGCTTACTGTGAAGACATGCCCAATCAAGAGACTCGTATTAAAAATATTATCTCTAAAGAACCTGAAGATGATGAAAATGACCCAGAATGGGATCACATCTTTGAATGTGACAATGAGCAGTTGGATTTCTCCCCTAAATCTACACTTTCTCCATCTCTGTCTGTGGATCATCTGCTGGAAGATGATGCAGCTTCTCCAACCAGAGTCACTTTGCCTGACCACCAAGACATCAGCTCTGAGCTGTTTGAAGATGATCCTTTTTGTGACATTGTCCAAGAGAATTCAAACAGTGGACAGGGGAAAACCATAGAAACTACGAGTGTGACTTTTAACCTGTTTGATCCATCAATTCTTCAGGATGGGTCTGAACAAGATAGTGATACCAATGAGATCTCGTCCTCAGCATATGACTGTTCTGAAGAGATGTTTTCTGTTAATTTTGATCTTGGATTCTCAGTTGACGATAGCAGTTTAGAAAGTGAAGCGTCTTCGAAACATGGATCAGATGCGAATTGCGAGAATGACTTGCCTCACACTCCATTCAAGGAGAGCACGACGGATGTTATAGAAGGTAACAAGTTTACTTTGACTTTAGGATATATATCTTAAACACTTCCCTGTGTTCACCACTACCATCCATTTTAATTTGAGTTCCTATAAAACAGTGATTCTTGGCCTTTGGGATAAGACTCAGTGGGCCCCCATAACGTTTTTAGTGGGTTGTCAGAGGTAAGGACAAGCGGGCCCAAGGTAACTGCCTACCATGAATTGTTTACTATGGAGGCATATTGTTTACCAGTGTAGTGGAGACTACTTTGATACTATGACCATTACGACTTCAGCTTCTTGAAGTGGTTTCAGTTTTAGAGCACTGTGCCCCTATTTATTTACACGTCAGTGTTTCATTGTGTCAACAAGAATCAGAATAATTTGTAGCTGTACCTAGAACCCTTGTCAGTGGGAAGAATTGAAGGAACTGTTTGGGCACCATAACAAATTCATAGAAATTAAGTTGTTATGGTGCCAGGAGGCCACTGGCACTGGCTTATCTCTAGGGGTTTAACAGTTCTCAAAAATTTAACTACAAAGTCTGTGCTGTTCTGCTCTGCCCCCCTGCTATTACACTTTCTAAAAATCTTAACAGAAGGATTTTATTTAAAATGAATGGCGAGCTTCTCACTGGTTTAGAGTGTCTGCTAGCCTCTCTAAGTCAGTCAGCGATGCCACTGCTCGATGTTGCCAGAGCCTTCAGTTATAAAGAATTTCAGAAAGGGGAAGGACAGGGGGGCACCACGGACTGGCACTGATGCACAGACTTCATGGTTAAACCATTCGTGAACTGTTTAACCCCTAAAGGTAAGCCAGCGCCAGGGACCTCCTAGCACCATACCTTCCTTTTTATTTAGTTAAAAGGACAGTCTATGCATTAAAAGCACACCATCTTAATGAAGAAATTTCAAGGCATAGACACTGCCTGGGCAGCTTTGCAAAGAAAAACAGTGTTTTTGAGAATAGTGACTATAAGACACAGCCTCTAGGAGCTTTCCACCGATGAGTTTTTGTCTTCGGCATATGACTGTTCTGAAGATGTTTTCTATTAATTTTAATCTTGGATTCTCAGTTGACCATAGCCTTTCAGAATGTGAAGCGTCTCCAAAACGTGGATCAGATGCTGATTGCAAGAACAACATGTCTCACACTCCCCCCAAGGAGAGCAGGACAGATGTTATAGAAGGTAACATACTAACCCATCTAACTATATAATATGTATCTGTAAAACACACTTCCCTATGTTCACCACTGCTACTATCCGTTTTAATTGTAGTTTTTATAGAACAGTGAAAATGCCAATGGAAAAGGCTCAATGGGCCCCCATGTCATTTTAGTGGGTCGTTAGAGGTAAGAACAAGTAGACCCAAAGTTGCAATGAATCGTTCACTATGGAGACAGTGTATCCCAGTGTAGGGGAGACCACTTTGATGTTAAGACTGTTTGCAAAATTTTGAGGAACCATAACCAGTTCAGCTTATTAAAGTGGTTTTGGTTCCATAACACTGGCACTGTTTGTTTACAAGTCAGTGTTTAATTAGGACAACACGAGATCAGAATAGTTTGTAGCTGTACCTAGAAGCCTTGTCAGAGGGAGGAATTAAAGGAACAGTTTGGCAGTCTGGAATTAAAAACATTTACCAAGTTCCTAAAGCTGCACAGCTTAGAGGTAGACTGCAGCTTCTCTAACCAGGAAAGCGGGTCCACTAGTCAGCAGCGATATAGCGCTAAATAGGAATCTGTACCAGGCACAGACAATGACTCTTTTAATGCTTTACTTGGACCTTAACTGAGTGTGAGGAACAAATATCTCAACCAACGTTTCTGCTCACGTATGTGCACGCTCATTGCTAACTTTTCTAGCAAGGAGAAAGGTCCTGTCTACTTGCACGCGCAAGTTAGACAAAACTGACACGAGTTGCCGTAACTGAGCATACCAGCTGTCTGACGGCCAGATCGGGGTCACTCTTGTAGAATCTGGGTGTGATTATTTTAGTTTATATTGTTGCAGTTATAAGAGTAGATGCAGGGTACTCTCTGCTCCTTAATGGTGCTTTAGGTTACCATTTAAGTGAATTTGATACTTTGAGTCATTGGATTGCTCCATGGAAAGATGTGACTGTTATGGATTGTCTGGAATCTAGAATGTTAACCTCTCTGTATGTAAAATATTACTGACTGTAAAGGGGGAAGAAATCAGGTTGACTAGGATACGTGTTGGATAAAACTGTATGAACTGTAAATTATTATTAGTATTTTTTATTTTTTAAATGAAGAATTCAGCTTTTAAGGAAACAAAATTATAGACAAATAAAGCCTTGTTGTAAAACTAAATTAGATGCAATTTGTTTTCCATTGTAATCGATGTCTGTTTTACTTTATTTTGTGCGTCGCCATGCTCACTGTAATGTTTGCTACGTCTCAGTAGGAAGCAGTTCCGAAAGCGAAGACTCTGTGGTTTTCAGAAGAAAAAGAAAATTAACCAAAATCAATGTGCTCAAGTCCCCAGAGGTAATTTGTGTGTGTGGGGGGGGGGGGGAATACATATTCCATTATAAGTATGTTCTAAACTCTCTTCTAGACACATTTTGTGTTTTTGTTGTGTCTTTTGTTTTTATTGTTTTATCTTTAAATATTTGTTCCTAATTTGTTTTCCCAAGATTGGCAGCAGTGACTGTGACTTTGATTCACCAATTCCCGTGGTGAAGAAACGAAAACGCGTCTTTAGAACTGTAAGTATGGGTTTGTGTTTAAAAGTGCCCTACTAAACCTGTGTATGTGATGTCGGGAAAAGGTCTGATTTTTCAAGGCGTGTCATTCAGGTCTATAGTAGCTAAATCCCCTTAGCCCCATGTTCACATTCCCATCACTATTGCTCGGCTGCAGGGTCTACGTTATTAAGAAACAATGTACAAACAAGCCAAAGCAAAACATTGTGTAAGCTCTCTTGTCAACTCCAAAGCAAGCCTATTAGAGGAGTCTCACTCTGTGTCTAATTCTTACACACTTGCTAAACCTCTAGTCCATACAGAAACAAATCTGACACAGAAAAATGAGACCCATTTATTAAAGGGACTTCACAGAAGCCTATTGTGTGCCGTACAGTAATGTTTATGGTGGTTGGGGGCTATAGATGTTGTCCCCAATAAGCCAAGCATGGCTATTTACTAATGTAAGAATTTAAATTTAAGGCCAGAGTGGATGAAGTGAAAGCATGGCTGATTTAGCCATTTTTTCTATATCTCTAGTCCCTAGAGGTCATTTATCTTGGTGAAGAAAATGTTGACCTTAAATTTGAAATTCACTTTTAATTTTTACCCTTGAAGTGTTTGCACAGAGTCAGCATGCAGGCTGCCTGTGTGTGGTGTCACTTGTGGCGCCAGACCAGCTGAGGATTGCTTTAGAGGTTGGGCTGCTCTGTTCATCGTAGAATTACCATTAAACTTCTGTCTGGGCTACGACAAACGTGGGGTGATGTCTATGAAGGGTGCAGCAGCAGTCTGGATTGTCAGATCTGCTTTGTCATGTTACGAGGCATAAATAGTTCTGCTTTGATTTGCCGAGCTGTCATTTCATTATCCCCCAGGAATCCTGTAAGCATACGGCTTTCATTAATGTGAGGAATTGGAAAATATGGAGGCTCAAAACTGTTACACAAAGTGCAATTTGTACCTTTCTGCCAGCCCCTTCTGTTCATTCTGTGTTTGTTCTTTTTATACTGTAACAGCTGTTATATTTGACATTGTGTAGCTTTAAGTGAAGTTTATCACATACAAAATATAGACCATTTATAAAGATAAAATGTAATCAAAGGCAGAATGTTTCTTAGCAACAGCATTGCTTTCTTCAGATAACGCACAAGTGTTCTCTTCTGTGCTTTGCAAAGCTTGGGATTTGAAGAGCGTTGAATGGTGGGAGAGAATGTGTCCTTGCAGCCCCTCCAAACAAAAAGCCGGTTAGGGCTTATTGTTCTTTCCAATGTCATAATGTGAAAAGATGCCGACAACCCCCGGCTCTGCGAAAAAAAGCTTTTCATTCAAACAGCAAAAACAGATTATCCTTTGAGGGAAAGAAGAAAAACAATTTTCTAAAACACTATGAATCAAAAATTACAACCTAATGGTTAAAAACCCGATTATGGACATAAAAGTAATGTAAAAGTGCTTTTGTGCATTTCCCCCCCCCCCCCATTTTTACAGGTGTGTGTGTGTGTGTGTGTGTGTATATGTATATGTATATATGTGTGTGTATATGTATGTGTATATATATATATATGTATGTGTGTATATATATATATATATATATATATATATATATATATATATATATATATATATATATATATATATATATATATATATATATATATATATATATATATACACACACACAAGCAATCTTACACTCCAACTTACTTGTCTTTTGCCGGTGCTTTGTAGTTACAAAGTGCTATCTCTATACTACTTGGATATGTGTGTATGTGTGTGTGTGTGTGTGTATGTATATATATATATATGTGTGTGTGTGTGTGTGTGTATATATATATATATATGTGTGTGTGTGTGTGTGTGTGTGTGTGTGTATATGTATATATATATATATATATATATATATATATATATATATATTCCACGTGTCCTGCACTCACTGCTCCCGGTCTTTTTATTGTCTAGGTGCAATCTCCGACCTTAGAATAAACGCTGTCTTGATGGAGAGCACTCACAGGACTCAGAAATGTGTGTGTGTATATATATTTATTTATTATACCCAAAATTAACAAATTGTCTTTATTTTGTAATTGTAATAGCATGTACTTAATGTTACAATTACTAGAAGGTTAATGGCAAAGCGAAACTCTGAGTGTATAAATGTGGCGTGATTTCATGGAAATACATTATACTGACAGAATGTAAGTGAACTTTCAGTAATCAATAAAGACTGGGCTATACGAGCAATGCAAAAGTAAAGGAATACTAGAATGTTAATAATACACATTTGTATTCATATTGCCCTGGTAGCAGTTTAGGTTCCGGCCCCCACCTGAAGGAAGTAAAAAATGTTTGTTTACCTTTTCTCTCACAGCGCTGGTCTACACGCTGACATCCCACCTCCTTGTCTGTGATCAGCAAGGTCATAGGGAAAGCATTGGTGGCTAGTGCGCATGCACATCAAAATGCCGCTCTACGAGCCCATCTGATAGAAACCGCAGGGTTTTACTCAGCAATTACAGAAAAAGCACCTCTCGTGGCCTTCTGAGTGATGGTAACTAGAGACTTTAAACCCTACTATGAAAACATTGCTGTTCCTGCAGAATGTTTTACGCTACAGGATTACATTTGGGGGTTCATGGCGCCCAAACCACTTCATTGTAGATAAAGGGGTCTGGGTTCCTATAGTGTCCCTTTAAGGAATAGCACCTCAAAAATATAATTTTTTTTAAAACTAATGGTTACTCCAAACACCAGGACAACTTCAGTGACTTGAAGTGGGCATGGTACTTGAAGTCTGTCTTTAACTCTGTATGTGCAGTATTTCAAAGGTTAATGGCCTTTGATGCCAGAGGTGTAACTTTACATCCGGCATCATAAGCCAGGCATCTGAACAAGGGTTCCAGGGTGGCTAATGTTAACGTCTTGGTATGCTGGCAGCAGACTCCCCATGGCGGGATTGTCCCCCTAACACCAACCATCCCCCTTCTCCCCCCCACCCGATATCCTTTACATAGCCTGTCTTACCGAAGTTTAAGGGGAATGACATTGCAAGAGGGAGGATTGGCTGCAGGCAGAACTTTTTTTTTTTATTATTATTCTTTTTTTTTCATAGTGCATAGATAGACATACCAGCTTGTTATGCTACGACCGCAGTAACAATCACTTGGTACATACATCTAGATACAGTGTCATAGCATGTGAGAAAGATGCACGTTTTTATGGTATTTAATACACAGGCTAAACTAGAGGTCTCAACTTGGTTAAAGAACAATAATACGAACAATCACGTGTGTCATGCATGAAGGTGCCAGGGTTAGTATGTTAATCATAAAACATGGCAGTTTGTAAAGACATTTTAGCAGACAATTATAAGAGTGTCTTGAGTGGTATGGCTAGAAAATGTTGCGAGATAAAACGTTGCACTGTTATTGTAGTTAGCATTCTATGCACCTAAGACATATAGCCAATATATGCAGTTTAGTAACCTAGGCTTTAAGTAAGTGTCAAGTAATGAGCTTGGCTAATAAAAAAGAAGAAAAAAAACCAAGGTGTGAAGCGTATAGCATAAGCGTAGAACAAGATAAGTCCCCTAGGAGGCCTGAAGCCAGACAGAGGGATAGAGTGTTAGTCGCGGAGTGGGTATGTAGCCTGAACAGCGGCATAAGAGCTGGTGAGGTAGGCGGACTTGGCCCAGATATCCCCAGAGGGTAAGTTGGATGGCCAATGTGTCCTGTAGGCCCAGGTTAACCTATGCCAGCCAGAGGATGTGTCAAGTTCTGTAGCCAGGAGGAATATTGCGGGCAGTCATAGCTTGAGGAGCCCTGGCAGTTTAGGTCTCTCATCCCAGTCAGGGTTCCCCCCGGTACCTCAAAGAGGGCAGGAGCTCTGGTGTTAGCCCGCTGTCTTTGTTGCTGCCGGCTGCTTTGCGGGGAAGCAAGTACTTGCGGAGGGTCTTATTTTTGCGCTGTCAAGTAGGTTTGTGTGCGGGTGGGAGACGTCCCTTTCTCCGACGCCTGATGCCATCATGCTTCGGTCTGGGGACTGCATGTCTGCTTCGGGAGCTTGGAGAGGGCATATCAGGCAAGCAGTCGTCCGCTGTGTGTGTTGCAGCTTTCTTTAATCTGTGTGCCAATTTCCTTCAGAAGGCATCGAAGGTGCTTGCCAGCCTTGCTAGGATATCGGGCGCTTCCCCACAGTGGGTTGGAGTGCACGTGGCGTCAAATGTGTCGGCCCATCTTCTGCCTCTTGTATAGCCGGGCTGCCTCCCAGGCTTGGACTGGGGGGGAGTGGGGGAGCATGGTGTCTGGGTCCGCTGATGTATGTACGAGGAAAGCAGCCGTCTCTCCTCAGTTCCATCACCTGCAGGCCGTGGCCAGACTTCTCGGGCATTTGCACCCCAAAGTGCTCAAGTGAGGTATCTGAAGAATCACCAGGGCCCCCGTTGGTAACCAAAACTTATTTTTGAGGGGCTACTTCTCAATAAATTGTGGTTAAAACCATATCCAAACTACTTTTTATTTTGTTTTAACTCCCCTCCATCCTTCCACATGATAATCATAGATCTCATCTGCAAATTGCCAGTGTGTTGCTCAGTTAACAATTTGGCTAATTGTTGGCATCACAAAAAAGGAAGGCTATTAAATAGAATGCACCAAAGAGCAATTCTCTTCAAATCAGAAATGTAAAGGCACCACAGCTGCTATATGCTGATTTTGCTTTTTTTTTTTTTTTTAAAGTTAATTTTTTTTTTTTTATGCTCAACAGTAATTTATTGTATTTTTATGAAATTGTGGTTGGTTTTATCCTGTTTCACAACAAATATCACCATCAGTGTTTTGGCCACATCTGGGGATTTTTAAGATGACTCTCGATAAGTCTCATTAAATTACATTACATTCTTGTTCAATTAATTACTTTCTATTAATTAACGTAAGTGGAGTTTCTTGTAGTAAAATTGTCTTTGTGGGTAATAAGCTGGCAGTCCCTCAGTTAGCCCAAATCATGTATGGTGATATGCCACAATTACAATGGGTCTTGCTATGTATTAGTGCTGGTGTCTGTGTGAAGCTCATAATCCTCTTTTTCCATAGGGCTATGCAAGAGAATTTTTTGATGACCAGGCAGAGCTGTCCTCAGGAGGAGAATTGGTTTCCTCTGATGAAAATGACGCATCTGAAAATGAACAAGATACATCCATTGTAGACTTTCTGAATGACAACACTCTAACACAAGGTTTGAAAACCACCCAGCACCAAAGAAATAGTTAAAGTTAGACTAACAAACTCATAGCAGCACAGAAAGGCAGTATAAACCCACTAACTCGCTCTCTGCTGCTGGAGGCAGCTTACTGTGGCCAGATGCTCCTAGTTTTTTGGATTTTGGCCTTAATTTTATTCTGACTTTCTGTTTGTTAACCTGTCGGGTAGGTGATAGGTTTTTGTTTTTCATAACTTGAACAAAAAAAGTGAACTATAATGCATGAAAAGGAAATAAATATATTAACGGAAGACTATAGCATTGGAATTAGAAAACTGTAATTTGTCGTCTTCGCAATGATTTGATTGATTTATTTTTGTTTCAGTTCAGTAAGACTTTCAATGGTTCTGTTAATGGGTTGATTTGTCTTCTTGAGCGGTCAGCGTAAAGCCTGGGAATATTTTTAACCAAGCAAAGAATGAAAATGTTGCTGAGAAGTTCACAATGTTATTGTTATCATGAAGACACAGTTATGGACTTCTTGGCAGCCATGAGCATCTTGTTATCGAATGTTGTTATTGTGATCATGGCCATGATGTACCGGTAGGTTTTAATAGAATTTTTCTTTTTCTTTTTTTTTCCTGGTCTGACCCTTTTTCTTAGATCCTGAGATGCATGCAATATATCTAAAGTCTTTACGTAGCCCAGCTCTTGGAAACCGGTTTAAAATGGTGGACAGAAAGAAAACAAATATGGCTATTTTCTCCCAGGTACGTAGTAACGGGTTTAACACTCTCCTATCAGCTTTACAGTATGCTAGTTGCTCTTATTGCCGTATAATTTAACTGTCTTTTTTAGAGTTATTTTAAAATTTGGTCTTAGATTTACACTCCTCTAATTTTGGAATATTTTGGGGCCTTAATGAGTTAAAATGCATATACAATCTGTTTCCACCATAGCCCTCCATGTTGATAAAAATCCCTTATTTAAAAAAACCAAAATCCTCAGGCGACACAGGCCCTGACGCTTGGAGTAGGGATACATAAGGCAAAGAACCTTAGAAACACTAGCCACAGTGAAACGAGCGGGGGTGCGATGGGCAGCAAACTAACGCTCGTATACTGGATTTGGTATTACATATCACCGTATAGAAGCCGGTTGCGGGGGTAAGGGGGGTGGGGTGGAAGGGGGCGAGTTGGGGAGCAGGAGGGGGAGTCCTAGCAGAGGTGGAAGGGGGACGCGGCACTCGGGTACCGAGGCAACCGCAAGACGCAACCATCACGTAATTGAGTGCCTGGGATTTTCTTTTTGTACTATGTTCTGTTCTGTATTCATTACCTTAAATTAATAAGTAATACTAATAAAAACGAGATTGTCAAAAAAAAAAAAAAAATCCTAAAAGCTTACCATGAATTTTAAATAGACATTCTAAGCACCAATGCAACTTTGCTTAATGAAGCAGTTTTGGTGTATAGATCATACCCCGGCAGTCTTGCAGCTCAATTCTCTACCATTTAGGAGTTAAATCACTTTGATTATACCGCCCTAGTCATACCTGTCCTGGCTGTGACTCACTCCTAATATTTTAACATCTTATTGTACAGTCTGTTTAATTTAGCATGTCATGGAGACAGCAGGAGCCTCCTGTGTATGATTAAGGTTCAATTAACAGAGCAGAAGATGAAAACTTCTAAAGTAAACACACTGTGCTATAAGATTTGATTGACAATGAAATCCTCCCCATGTAGGCTGTGTGAGTCACAGTCAAGGGAGGTTTGGCTAGGACTGCATAAACAAACAAATTAACTCCTAAATGACAGAAAATTGAGCAGTGAGACTGCAGGGGCATGATATATATACACCAAAACTGCTCCATTGAGCTAAAATTGTTGTAGTTTATCAAATTACTGTAATTTAAAGGGATACTCCAAGTGGCCAACTTACTGGAGTTACCAGTGGATATATAAGACAACTCAAAGAAAATGTTTATTACTGCTGCCGACATTGTCTTCTGTGACTAATAGACATCAAATGAACAGTGAATAATCATCACATTCTGTTATTTCAATGTTCCCTCAGGTCCCAGAGCAGGATGAGAGCTACATGGAAGACAGTTTCTGCGTTGCGGATGACCAGGAGCAAAAAGAAGAGGAGAGCTCGAGTGAGGAAGAAGTGGAGGCTGATTTGGATCTTCTCCAGCAGGATAGCTTTGTTGATGGGAGAAAACAATACCGCACCAGGCGCAGAGTAAACCTCAAGAGCGGCCAGTCAAGACAAAATATTGAGAAACCACCTGTAAAAAAGAGAACAAGAATCATTCTTCATGATTCTAGCGAGGAAGAAACTGGACAAACACCCAGAAAGCTAGCCACCTCCACCCCTCTAGGAGCAGGGAACTTTTCAGTTCCTACCAAGCTCCCATTAGGCTGTTCCTCCTCTGAAAACAATTTTAATACTCCATTGAAGGATGCAATCAAAGTGCCTCTGAGGGACAGATGCCAAGTGCGGATTAATCTCAAAGCTGCAACGTCAGAAGAATTGGACTTTTCTACAACTTCACTTAGCTGCATGAAAGTTGGGACATCCAATGATAAAACAGACTCTGCGTGTAAAGTATGTTATAATTGACATTGTATTTTGCTGTTTATGCTAGCTGTTTTAATCAAACTCCCCTGCATAGTAGAAAAAAAATCTCTACATGTTATATATAACTTTGCAAAACTATTTTAATTGGTTATGACAAATTTAAAGGTATTTTCTTGCCTTCAGTCTTCCAGTTCCTCAGCCGGGATGAATCTCTGCCATGGATCCACCACAAGTTCTCAAGTCCCAGTCATCCTTGCAGACAGTCGGGAAATCTCTTCTGGATCAGAGGTCATCTCCTGCCTGAAAACCACACATGGAGTGAATGTGGAGGTTTGCTCACTTAGGGGCTGTGACTACATTGTGAGCAACCGCTTAGCGGTGGAGAGGAAGTTCCAGTCCGAGTTCTCAAACAGTTCCAATAGGAGCAAGCTGGTGGAGCGCGTGAAGCACTTGCAGAATCTGTTTGAGAGGGTTTGTCTGATTTTGGAAAAGGATCGCGTCAAGCCAGGTGGGTTCTTAGTGTTGAAGAAATCCAAAACCTCAATAGATCAACGCTGTGGGTTAGGTTTGAGTTAAAGGCACAATACAGCATCATAACCATTTTTGAAGTGATATTGGTGCCTGGAGTCCACAGCCACCAACTCCACTATCCTTGTCAGAACATTATCCTAACATCTTACTCTATGTTAGGGATGCAGTGTCTATCCCAAAATGACTGTGTGCCCTACGCCAAGTCATGTCAGGCAGTGATAGGCTGAGTGCCTCTGAGGTACACCTATAGGAATTTTCACTGCCTCCCACACGGAGTTCTCCGGTTAAACCATTGAGATGGATCCGATATTGTCATCACTGTACAGTGTGAAAGCAGAATCTACTAGTTAAAATAATGAAGAGGGACAGACGTGGTATAGATTTGTCTGTGTACATATAGGTTTTTAGTCCATGTAATCATGGCTTTCATCATATTAAGAAAATGATTTTAATCTGTCTTTTCTTTCTCCTTCCAGGAGAAACAACGCGGCCATTTCAAAGAACAAAGTATTACGACAGTACATTGTCAGCACTAATCGATGTCGGGGTGCAAATCCTCTTCAGTTCCAGCCAGGAAGAAACCGCTGGTCTGCTAAAGGAACTGGTATTGCTGGAGCAGAGGAAGCACGCAGCTATAACCGTGCCAACACAAGTGACTGGACACAAGCAGGATGAGCTCCGTTTCTATCTGTCCATCCCCAACGTGAGCTATGTCACGGCCCTAAATATGTGCCATCACTGTGCTTCCGTGAAACAGATCTTGAACAGGTAGAATTAATGTATCGCTTTAGCTACTCATTGCTCCATTCTCTGATCATCCATTCTGAGTAAAACAAGGGTGCGTTCAGTGCCAAGTAAATAGTTAAGGCGAATTAGTCCCATTTAAGTATATTTGAATCCAGCATGTAACCATGCTTCACATATGAAATAACATTATATTGCTGGTTTTGCTCAGGAGATAATGAAGCATGGGCTTAGCGCAGACTCTCTATTAGCTATAACTGTAGTAATCAGATTATAAAACTTTCAGTGGCTGATTGCTTTCTATGCTGTGTCTAAAACCACTATAAGTGTTAAACTAACTGTTTGGCTCCCCATCCCCACTTAGATATCTCTGAAAAGGTATTGAACTTACCCTTTTCTCCCATGTCCCACCGATCTCGCCTTGGCTAGCCTCGCCTCCATGGCTGAGATAATCAATCTTGATGATCTCAGCCAATCAAATTCTTTCCTGTAGGAAAGCATTGGGAGGCTATTGCACATTTGCAGTAAAATGCCACGCTGTGCCAATCGCCATCTCCTCATAGAGATACATTGAATCACTGCATCTCTACGGGGAGCGTTCAGTGTCTCCATGCAGAGCGGGGATGCTAACCCAGTAAGCACCTCTAGTTGCCGTCTGAGTGACTGCCACTAGACCTGTTACTAGCCAGCAATGTAAACACTGCCTTTTCTCCGAAAAAGGCAGTTTTTACATTATAAAGTCTGCAGGGACTGACTATACACACTAGTTTTGGTAACTACCGTAGTGTCCCGTTAAGAGGTTGGAAAACATCACTGTTGCACTTTGCCATCATCATCCAATTCATTAAATTGTAAGCAGCCTCGGGCAGGCCTTCATTTAGTAGTGGTTACATTTTAATGTAGACGTCCGAGCAGGACGCACATATGAAACGAAGTAAGAAAGAATACTCAGTCAGTGGTTTGATTAAACCTGAACAGACTGACTTACTAAAACAAGAAACAAAGTCGTTACATCTCAAAGGCAAAATGACTGTATAGCAAGAGAGGAGAAGTGAGGCAAGACCAGTTTGTACTTCCTCTAGCACCATCGAGTTATATAGAGGTCAGACAAGTCAATGTTACCAGCTGCAGGAAGTCCTCCAACACCTTTTAAAATGCAGTGTCTAACTTGTTGGTAATAAATCACTCGTGCCTAATTTGAATAAGATCCTTAAAGGGGCAGTGTAAGAACCAAAACCACCGCATGCCAACACCACTCAAATGGTTTGACCGAGAACAAGAGGACATTGCTGTAATTGTTATATGCAGTTTCTAAAAACTGTATTTGAGCGATATGCAGGATTTTATATAAATATGGTTATGATGTGGTAGTATAATACAGTAATAGGTTTTAATATACACCTATAACCGGTTGTGAATAGATCTGGTTTTACAATGTAGGTTCATTGGCATACTCCAAAATGTGCTGGCCGTCAAAAAGGCTTCAGATGGTTAACTTAATTAAATATTAAAGAGAATTGGGCACCCTGGAGGACAATAGGTGTTGTGTCTTTGTCTGTCCTTGGTCATCTTTTATCCTATTACCAAAATGCACTCTCTTAAGTTACCTTCCCCCCTCCCTGTACCGCTGTTACTTAATGTGTATATTTTTTTGTTTTCATAGCTCATTGGCCGAGATTGCCAAGTGTGGTGAAATAAGTGATAAAAAAGCAGAAGAAATTTACCGATACCTCCGTAACCCATCTGACTGAGAAATGGTGGCAACCAATCAGGAAATTATAAAAAGAACCGGATGTTAAGTGGATTATTTTATTTATTTAAAGCCTGTTAATATATTTGTATATTTCTGTGTAGATATTTCTATATTTAGCACCATCGGCAGAATATAGGTTTACGCCTCCATCAGGCAGTATAGATGGGGTGTGCCAAAGAACACTGCAAATGTGGCATTTCTTTTCTTTTTAAATGTAAATAATTATTTTGTAAAATAAATACATTTGCAATTTTCTAAAATTATTTTTGTGGTTGGCCTCTTCCAGAGTGATGTGTATGTATGTTCGTTCTCAGGAATTTCACTTTGTGTCATAAATAGTTTGTGTGGTGTTTGAATACAATCCCGGTAGTTCTCCTTATTGTGTAATCTGCAGTCACTGTAACATGGCTGTGTTCTGGCTATGTGATTTCCCCCCAAAGACCGATCTCTCCAATCATCAAATAGAAACTCCCATTCAGCAATATCTGAACAAGGGCTGGAGCATGTGACACCTTGATTTAAAACCTTTCTGGCACGGTAATGTGTACAGTGTACTGATGGGGTTATGGTGTTTAGATTACCGATTTAAAAGCCAAAAATATTGTTTGTTTTATTTAGAGGATCCGCTACAGCTCCTGAACCACTCTGTTCTCCACCTGCACAAAGTTTGCTAAACTTGTCACGTTGCAGTTAGGATGTAACCGAGCATTGTAACATCAGCACTTTCTCTGGAACACTGACCACTCGAGCCGCAGAGCTAATGGTACGCTTTCAGGACCTCATACATTGGGCAAGGAGCGGGGGTGCATTCGGCATGTTGCAGGACATCCAATTATGTGACATGGGTTCTTGTGAATCACTGATCATTATAATGGTATGTCTGATTGGCTGATGGGATTAACATCTAGATCAGAGGTAGGGAGTGTTCCACACTACATTTACCATAATGCTCTTACAACAGTAATGTTGGTAAAGTATCAGATGCAGTCCACAATGTTGGTGGTGCCGTAGGCTGCCTACCTGATTTATCCTGTTGCACCCTTTCTTGATCCCTAGATTAAACATATGTCCATTTTTTTTGTTAATTTGGGATCCCGCAGTATCCGTTTTGGTACTTGGCCTAGGTCTCATTTTTGGGCAGTTGAATGGGCCACTGTTTCATAGATGATGTATGTGCCCTAATTCAACCTGGAATGAAGCCCACTCGGCCTTTGCACAAATCGTCTTGATGTCCAGTCACAATGTTCCGCAAGATGTCAGCCTTTGCACCCTTTCCACTACTCTCATTGAGGCTTTCACTTGTTCCACTATAATTAGGGCCCCTGCTAATACGCTAACACTAAGCCCCTTTCTCTGTCTTCCTGCCAAACATCTTATTTTAACTCCTTTACATGTCCCAAATTGGCTAATACACACCAGGTGACTTCTACTGTATTTAATGTTTCATTTTATCAGAACCTGTTTACAACAGGTTTAAACCACCACACATTATAAACTAGTACTTTGTACAAGTATGACGTTTGAAGACAACCTCCCCTACTATAACTTTCTATTACACCCCTCCATACCACCATATTTCCAGATCACATCTGTCTATACCCCCTGCACTTTATTACCTTATATTACACCCTCACCAGTTATCCTTCAAATCACTCCCTTCCTCTTTATTCAAATACAGATTTATGACCCTTGTATATATACATATATACACACACACACACACACCATTAATTTAACTTAAGTTTAATTCTGTTTTAAATACAATATTACCAAAATACTGAGCACTTATAAATATCTTCTGTTAAAACCAAATAGGTTATATCTACATTTCATCCTACACCACAGAGCTTACAGGGTTGTTCATTAAAGTGAGAATTATTAGAATTCAAAGTGAAATTAGAAAAGCAAGGTTACAATAGCCAAACGAGAAGCGTAGCAGACGTAGTAAGCTTCCAGTATGTTTACTGTGGCCATAGACTTTGAAATTTGGGACAATTCTCACTTTGGAGCATATAACTGCAGAAGATTAATGGCCTCAGGGAGACATGGTAAAATAGTAATCTTCCTCTTCAGAAATGTCTGTGGGCTCATCTTCCATTCGTTTTTCTATAATTGAGCAGTCTGAAAGAAAGAGTTTTACCTTAAGTGTTAGATACCATTTTATGAGAGAGTGAGAGGAAAAAAAAAATTATTGCAAAAAACTGCAACTCTCTCGTCTGCAGCCTTTGCAAGCCCTCCCCTTATAACTCCGCCCAGACTTTCTGTGGCTGTCCAATTACAGACTTTCTAATGCAGGTCAATGAAAATTCTTTGCAAGGCAGGTGCTCTGGGCAATTGCTGCCTCTTGAAATCAGCACTTTGTAAAATGGAAAGAAAGTGGACACGCTCTTCACACATAAAGCTACGGTGCTTTAGGTGTCTGGAGTGTCCCTTTTATCACTGTAATACAAATACATGCCACAATTCACATGAACCATTATTCTGACTTGATCAAATTATGGGATGCATCACTAGGAAGATGTAGTTTTGCAACCGGAGGATCATTAGCATAAGGAGATACCTTTGAAACTGGCAGAAAAGTTAAATTCTGATTTGTTTGTACAATATAGGATCCAAATTAAGGGGGGGACTAGTCAAGCTAGAGGGGGAAAGGGGCTAAAACGTTGACATATGTTTCCATGGCAATTACTCAGGACCGCATTACTTCGAACTTACCAGGAAATGGTCTTTGACAAACAGGAGCTTGTGAGGGTCCTGCCTTAAATAAAAATAAATCTGTCAAACAGACTTCATAAACACCATGTAAGATTTGTGGCATATGTTTGGGCTAGGTGTGTTGGTCTAGCATCCTTCCTATTGGATTTACAGAGATATTTACCAACGTTATGCCTTATAAAAATGTTACAATGTAAAAGGAGAGGAGTCACCAATAAAATGTACCAGCTGGTTCATACAAACCCAAAACTAATCCATATGTTCAGGTCGGATTAAAAATGAACTTGTTTTGGATCAACTGGCAGAAACTTTTTTGCACAAGTCTACCGTCTGGTTTCATAGGTTTCTATGGTGATTGCCCTACCAACTACCATTTATTTATTTATTTTTTAAAACCCACCGTATCAGAGGATTTTCTATAAAGTGGTGTTTAAACCATTGAGTGTCAGGAGGAATGCCCTTATTTCACTTATCTACTGGACACGGTCCCATGTTGAACAGAAAAAATAAAATAATTTCATAATTAAGTTGGCAAAGCTGTGATTACAGAATAGGAATTCTAGGTTTTCAAATACCACTCTATTAAAATAAGTTTTGTAATTCAGTTTTTAAAAATCTCCTGTCTCCCTACATGACTAGACGAGGCTTGTCAGAGCACTGGGATTGGCTGGCTTCTAACCAATCACATTGCTCTAATATTCACAGCATGGGAGACGCTTTCCTGTCTGTACTTTTTATTTGGCACAGCGTCCCAAGTGCACAGATTTTTATTTTTGACATGTTTGAGACTCCTGTCATTTAAATGACAGCTGTCAAATTCACTATTTTAAAACCGTTACCACAGTAGCAGATGTTCTCTAAATAGTTTATATTTTTTATTTAGCTGAGCAGCCACGCAGGCCTGCTGCGATGATTGCTCTCTGTGAAAGCATGGATTGAGCAGCAGTTGGTCAGATAAAATGGACATCTGACCCAACATGGCTGAAGTTTTCTTTATTAAATTTAAAAAAATTTTTTTTTTTAATTGTACATTGTATAGAAAAGATAGGACTACCCAAGCACACAAATTCTGTGCCCTCTGCTGCATTTCTTACTTTCAAATTATCTGTCCAGACTGGAACAACAGTGGTCAGCTGAGAGTGATTGAGCCCGCCTCGGCTGATAACACGGAGGTGCCCAATCTTATTCAGCAGCATAGGGTCTGGGCTTAAACTACAGAGAAGCCAATATCCAATCAAATAGTTAAACTGATTTAAGAAGAACTAGGCTGATGGCACCATCAACACTACACTAATCTGTTTTGCGTCTCATGCCTAATGTCCCAGAGAATGTAATACATTACCTTTCTTTCTTTAACGCAACAAACTTTAAACTTCGTTCTTTTTGTTGATTTTTGTAGTCTATACACATACTGGTCAGCAGCCTCTCTAAAGAAGGGGGGGGGGGGAGAGGGGGAGAGGATAAAAATAATAATTACAAGTAAAAATCTGTTAATGTTAATTAATTATCCTTTGCTAGATAAAAATCACTGACATTTAATAAGAGACTGTTATTTTACGTACATCTAGGTCACGTTTGCTTTATGTTGAGATGGAGTGTACTACAGATTAAATAAATATAATGACAAAATGCCTGAACTCAAAGTCCAAACATTTCTGTATTAATTGTATATGAAGTCAAATGTTTATTTGCTACAATACCATATCACAAACTGTGGCAGAGTGGCAACAGGAAGATTGTCGAATTAGCTGTAGGTAAATACTGCATATTGCCAATATTTCTCCCCCCCTCCCAAAAAAAAATTAAGGGCCACAGTGAAATTTCAATTCGTGGGAAACTGAACGGATCAATGTTTCCAGCAACAGTGGAAATGGAATTACGGAAGGCTCTTGTCTTAAAGGGACACTCCACTGCCCAAATACGTTTTAAAACAAATCACTATTTAGTAGATAACACCAAACTAAAACTTGCATGCATTTAATTATGCTTTTTTTTTTCCATTGAAGATATATCTAAAAACAGCTTGCAAAACTTTCTGTAGCTGTCCAATTATAGACTTCCCAATGCAGCTCAATGAGAAGTCTCTGTAAGGCAGGTGCGTCTCAGCAGGTGATTGACATATTTGGAGCAGTGAATTTTTGGGCACAGTCCTACTCTTACAATTCTCCAGGTTTTAGCATTTCAGGATTGAGATAGGACAGATCAGGGGTAGCATCCAAGCAGAGTCCTGTATCTTGAGAACTTTGACTGGCATCCTGCAGCTCGAAGGAAAAGTCACTGGAAATATCCAGAGGTGGCAGCTGTGAACATAAGGAAGAAGTCTGGCTTTTTAACGAATGCAAAAAACACTAGCATTCATATAGCTCCAACATACTCTGCATAACTGTGCTGTTTGAAACGTGTTACTGATCACCATGCTCAAGCAAGCTTACAATTGATAGATCCCTTCTTGTTTTGTGAAATAATTGAAGAGAGCCAGTCATCTAAAAAGAAAGATGGTGGCAAATGTATTTTTAATTATGTATCATAATCTATTCACTGGAATGGAATTGGAAATGGGGGCACACCAGAAACAGGCATTTCTCCATAGTGGTGCAGCCTTAAAGACCAAAATATATAAATAAAATAAACGTTACAAGTCTACTTCGAACCTCTTGGCAAACAAATGAGGATTTAGTTACACACAACATGTAAAACCGTGTGTCTGCCGTGTTTTTACCTGTATAATGTATATATTCCTTAGCAAATTTGGATCCACCCCACACATCCACTATGGGTGCTCTTTGGAGGGGACACCAGGAAAGCAAAAATGGAGTCTCTGGAAGCAGTTTAAGCTGTAAGTGTTATATGTAAATATGCCTTGTTGGAATTAGTGTAGGACCCACCGATATTGGGGTACTGTGACATAGTGATGGGCTTAACACAATATGGTGGAATTGAATCCTTATATTTTTTTGCCAAGATAGGAGATTTTAAATAGCCTTGTAAATAAAAAAAAAATAAAAAAACTTTTTAAAACTTTTATTGGACACATGCTTTTTTTAATCTGTATTTTGTATCATCTATTCACTATAGCAAGATTGTATAAGTTAGTAGATGACTAGATGTGAAATACAAGCGCATTATTTAATAAACCCACACAGACCGAGAAATGTAAGTGGACATTGATGCAAAGTATATAAAAGTTTTAATTTATCAGCAGCGCAGTGAAGCCATGTGACTGAGGGTCAGGTTGTAGTGGGTTTACTTCTCACGTAATTTACGCCAGAATTGCAAGAGCTCAGGGGTACCAATCACCCAGAATATGCCCACACTAGCTTGCTTTTTTTTTTATTTTTTATTATTGTTCACTGCTTTACTCTTCATGGCAGCCCAATATAGGCTGACAATTGGCACACTTTATTGCTTCTAGGTGTATGTGCAGATAGCCTGTTACCTAACAACCTAATGTAGACAACTGGGCCAGCCTGGCAACCTACTTGCTCATCCTTCACTTCTATGTGCTCCTGTCTATCAAGCCTGTTATTTAACACGTTTTTCATATGACCACTGACATGTCTAGGTAGTACACATTGACCACGCCAGATGATTCAATATATACCTCGAACATGTTAGACTAGCCTGTAATCTTAGTAATTATTTTAAAAATGTGTGCAGTAATATCAAATGCCTTCTATTTGTTGATGTATGTACAGTACAATCCGTGTCACTGCTGTTGGGGCATTGCAAGAGTATGTGTTAAACAATTGCACCACAAAAATAAAGATTTTTTTTTTAAGTTTTAATTTATACGCAAAAGTCAATGATGGGAGCCAAGTTAATCAAAAGAGTTTGTATATACCGAGTCTCTCTAAAGCAATGCAGACAGTGCCAATATTTACCTTTACTCGGATGTTCTGGTATGGACTGGAGGTAAAGATGTCGTCACAATTGTCTCTTGGCATCTGATCAAGAAATTTCCTCATCTGTCTTTTTCTCTTCAAGGTTCCCACTTTTGCAAGTGTTTTATGTATAGCCTTGTCCTCTGTGGGGAAGTGAAATGTATAAATGATTTGTGGTCTTTCATAACACATGCACGTGTAATATACACAATGTGTGCATGCGCATGTATGCATATTACTACCAATCACATTGAGTGAAGCTTTTGTTTTATTCATCATTTTGCATCATTTTAAACAAACAGACTCTCATTGATTGACACATACACAGTTTATCACATTATCACTGACAGACACTACGGGTAAGCAGGTGTCTACTCTCTTAACACATTGCCGCCTGCTTCATGGGGCCATAAGGCAGGCAGTCCATGGGTCCCCTGTGACAGGCAGAACACAGAGGGCCTGGTTGCACCCATAATCTCAGCGACCCCTGCTGTTCCACACGGAGGGGGCTCTAGCATGGGTCAGTCCCCAACCGCCCACGACACCCTTGACAGAGACACAGCTAAGATAGAAAATCAAATACAACTGTGAGAGTTAAGTGCTGGATCAGGAAAAACTCCTTCCTCCCAAACCACAGTAAAGATCAGGAGACCACTTCTAACACTGTGAATTGGTACTGCCAAGGGGATATCTCATGGTGGGACAGCTAAATGAGTTTGGAAAAACCAGCTGCTTCCTATTAAGTTAAATTTGCAGCAGTTATTCACCTCTCTTCATCTATAGCTTGATGACTAAATCAGATTAATAGTTTTAAAAGCTGGTTTTGGTATCTACATATTAGAACATTAGGCAATAATTGCATCACTTAAGCCATGCTTTCCTCCTGTAATCCACTAGAGGGCTCCATTCAGACAAGCAATCAATTGGAGAGGAAATTGAAGAAGCTATAGTTTAAATCCACTAGATGTCACTGTTACATATTGAACGCACTCTAAGCTAATGTTACCATTAGCAGTTACTGTTTCATTTGATATAATTTATATAAAATAAATAGAATGTGAGAATTAAAATTTAAGAAGAGCCACGTCCTCAGTTTAAGCACAACCTATTAAATGTTATCTACAGGTTGAGCCAATATTGCTTCTATCTAGTTAATTTTATTTTTCTGCTGTGAGTGTATGAATAAGTGAATTAAATCCTGCAATTAATATTTAATGCACCCTTACCTTTAGTGACAGACTCCATGTTACCTAGCCTTGATTCTGCCTTCCTGAATTAACTGTTCTTCCTTCTAACAGCTTTAAAGCCAGTCTTAGTTTAACTGACAGTTAGCTGCACCTTAATCAGTGGCTCCATTTACTGATTTCATTAGGATCCCTGCAGCTGGGACCACACACAGCTTTACACACTCCATGTACTTACAGAGTGCTCTCTGCAAAACTAATATCCTGAATTCAAAACAAACATCCGGACAATGTGCTTAATATCTCTCATGTATATACAGATATTAAAATCTGGCATCAGAATGGATGTGAGGGGCTTTAAGATTCCTGACTGATTTATTACCTGGATCATCGACCTCCATACTAAAGGTCAGTACCTTTCATGCATTGCCCATCAGTTTGTGTAAATACAATGTGGCATGCCTAATCAATATATTACATTCAACATGCATGTTATGGTAAAATATAAGCAGGGTGTTTTCATACTTGTCAGCTGTCCCTGTTTTGGGCCCAAATCCCTCTTTCTAGGAGTTCCATGTGGTTGGTTTGTCTGAGTGTATAACAGAGCTCCACAGCAATAATACTCCCAGTAATGTCTGTGTATACCAGAGCGCCACAGCAATAATACTCCCAGTAATGTCTGTGTATACCAGAGCTCTGCAGTAATAATACTCCCAGTAATGTGACTGAGTGTATAACAGAGCTCCACAGCAATAATACTCCCAGTAATGTGTCTGAGTGTATAACAGAGCTCCACATCAATAATACTCCCAGTAATGTGTCTGAGTGTATACCAGAGCTCCACAGCAATAATACTCCCAGTAATGTGTCTGAGTGTATAACAGAGCTCCACAGCAATAATACTCCCAGTAATGTGTCTGAGTGTATAACAGAGCTCCACAGCAATAATACTCCCAGTAATGTGTCTGAGTGTATAACAGAGCTCCACAGCAATAATACTTCCAGTAATGTGTCTGTGTATAACAGAGCTCCACGGCAATAATACTCCCAGTAATGTGTCTGAGTGTATAACAGAGCTCCACAGCAATAATACTCCCAGTAATGTGTCTGAGTGTATAACAGAGCTCCACAGCAATAATACTCCCAGTAATGTGCCTGAGAGTATAACAGAGCTCCACAGCAATAATACTCCCAGTAATGTGTCTGAGTGTATAACAGAGCTCCACAGCAATAATACTCCCAGTAATGTGTCTGAGTGTATAACAGAGCTCCACAGCAATAATACTCCCAGTAATGTGTCTGAGTGTATAACAGAGCTCCACAGCAATAATACTCCCAGTAATGTGTGTATAACAGAGCTCCACAGCAATAATACTCCCAGTAATGTGTGTGTAACAGAGCTCCACAGCAATAATACTCCAAGTAATGTGTCTGAGTGTATAACAGAGCTCCACAGCAATAATACTCCCAGTAATGTGTGTGTAACAGAGCTCCACAGCAATAATACTCCCAGTAATGTGTCTGAGAGTATAACAGAGCTCCACAGCAATAATACTCCCAGTAATGTGTCGGAGAGTATAACAGAGCTCCACAGCAATAATACTCCCAGTAATGTGTCTGAGTGTATAACAGTGCTCCACAGTAATAATACTCCCAGTAATGTATCTGAGTGTATAACAGTGCTCCACAGTAATAATACTCCCAGTAATGTATCTGAGTGTATAACAGTGCTCCACAGTAATAATACTCCCAGTAATGTCTGTGTATACCAGAGCTCTACAGTAATAATACTCCCAGTAATGTGACTGAGTGTATAACAGAACTCCACAGCAATAATACTCCCAGTAATATGTGAGTGTATAACCGAGCTCCACAGCTATAATACTCCCAGTAATGTGTCTGTGTGTAACAGAGCTCCACAGCAATAATATTCCCAGTAATGTCTTGGTGTAAAACAGAGCTCCACAGCAATAATACTCCCAGTAATGTCTTGGTGTATAACAGAGCTCCACGGCAATAATACTCCCAGTAATGTGTCTGTGTATACCAGGGCTCTGCAGTAATAATACTCCCAGTAATGTGACAGTGTATAACAGCCCCACAGCAATAATACTCCCAGTAATGTCTGAGAGTATAACAGAGCTCCACAGCACTAATACTCCCAGTAATGTGTCTGAGTGTATAACAGAGCTCCACAGCAATAATACTCCCTGTAATGTGTCTGAGTGTATAACAGAGCTCCACAGCAATAATACTCCCAGTAATGTCTGAAGTGTATAACAGAGCTCCACAGCAATATACTCCAATGTGTGTCTGAGTGTATAACAGAGCTCCACAGCAATAATACCCCCAGTAATGTGTCTGAGTGTATAACAGAGCTCCACAGCAATAATACTCCCAGTAATGTGTCTTTAAACTACAATAAATGTGTTTAGAAATCAGCCTGTGTAAATAACATCTTTTTCTAAATTACATTTTAGTTGCATTATTTATTATTATTATTATTATTATTAAGTAACCTTACATGACCCTTTTTGTACATTTGAAACAGTGGGAGTTTTGGTTTTACAATTGTATGTCTTGCTGTGTCACACAATGAATGAATGAATGCTTTGTTACTTTACTTTGCCTATAATGCCCCCGTATATAAATTACGTTGTCAGTATGTAAAAAATTATATATACTTCTCAAAAAACAAAATTAAAAAAACTGGTGTGTGTGTGTGTGTGATGGGAGTGACTACATACAATATACTGGGAATAGCAAATGTGTTTTGTTGTGTGTGTGTGTGTGTGTGTGTTTGTTTTTTTTGTTTTTTTTTTTGTTTTTGTTTTTTTAACAAGTATTCTGACCTTGTAGAAATGAAACAATGAAATAAGTGGAGGCATAGGTGTTGCTAAAGTGGGAAAGGGACTAAGCCCCAAATAATCCTGTGACTGACACAGCCAGCATGGTTTCATTTTTAATCAGGGGAAGGCTGTGTAACATAATTTAATATGAATAAAATAAAAAAAATTGAGAAATTAAAATTTTTATTAAACTGCAATACTTACTGTAACGAAACCCCTGTTTGGACAGACTCAGGGAAACAGCATTTCATATGAAATTCGTATGTTTGGCTATTTCGTGTTGTTTGTAAAAGAGCCAAACAAACTCCCGAACCACCCACCAGGGTTGTGTGCAGCCCATTAACCACTCAGACCTTGCGGTTAACTGCAAGTAATTGTTGAAAGGCTTGGTGGTCCGCTTTCGTTTGCGAACACGTGGCTGTCGCCATTTTAAAATCGTTGAACGCTTAGCGGTAGATGGTCATTGACACCCTGGAACTGTTATATCGGACACTTATTTAGCCGCACACTGCTGAAGCGTACCAAGTTCCAGTCAATTCGTCTAATAACTCACAAGCACTCTACCGTTCGGGACTTTCCTACCATACGAACTAGACCGACCCCAGGTAGCTGCAATTATGGAACTATTTTTGGATTCAATTGCACGAACAACCGGTGAACTAAAAACTTTACTCGACGATATTGAGAACTGTGTTCATGGGATCTGAGCGCTATTCGGCTATATTGTGCGCTCAGATCCAAGCTATCTGGGGGTATGTGGAACCTGGAGACTATGTTCGGCGAAATATAAGTTATGGATTTTAATATAGTTTTGTCAAAATGTAAAAAGGACATGTTTCTCTCTTCCAGGAGATAATTACATGATTTTGCTATTACATGACGAAAAGTCATGATTTTATTAAAGACACGGAGGCGAGTATTGCATATCCCTTTCTTTACTGTCCACCAATAGCAGCAAAGAATACAAACAGAGTGAAAAAAATAAATAATAATGAACATGCAGTAACATAGGCCCCTCCCCGCTCAGGTCCCAGTATAACAGGCAGCACTTCCCTTCCATTTCCCTCTTTCTGAAGATGCGACCAAGGTAAAATGTCCAGAACGAGAGTAGTGTGAGAACAAAGTCCCAAGGCAATAACTTAAAACTGAAGAGGGTAGAACATCAATAACTGGGAAGCTTGACCATAGGAGTCATGGTACCATCGGATAACAGCAGGAGGAGTCCTTCTAAACCGAACAACTGCTTGCCGTCTTGCCGGATTAAGCTGTGAAAACATAAAGGAACAGGAGCCGACAGGTTAAAGTCGATACTTGTAACTAGTTTCAAGGTTACACGGGTGAGAAAATAACCCACAAATGCACAGGCCCACAAAACTGATATACTCAACATTACAGAAACATCATTGTCTAAGTATGGCCCCACTTACCGTTCTGAACCATAATATGTGGTGTATTGTAGTATGAGTAATTCTGGGAGGGAAATTATTATTATTACAACTGTGTAAGAACAAAAAAGGGTGGGACAATACTCGCCTCCGTGTCTTTAATAAAATCATGACTTTTCGTCATGTAATAGCAAAATCATGTAATTTTATAACAAGACACGGAGGCTCATATTGCAAGTTTAAAGCTGATCCATTACCGCAGCGAATGTATGTGGGGCCGGCCAAAAGTAAAATTCTCGGAATGTAGACTCCCTAGACCAGTTGGCCGTCCTCATAATGTCTTCCAGGTGTGCGCCTGCCGACATCATAGAAGAGGCTGATGCCCCCCGGACCGAATGGGCGCCAAATATCGTGGTATCAATACCTGCTTGGGACAACAGCCATTTCACCCATCGTGACAAGGTAGTGCTAGAAACCGGGTGAAAAGGAGGACGGAAAGATAAAAACAACTGAGGAGAGACGGTAGAGCGATGTGCGTTGGTGCGAGTCTCGTATTCGCGAAGGCAGGCCACTGGGCATAGTGAAGGAAAGGTAGAGAAATTAGGGTAGGATACTGATTTGATGGAAGTCTTAGTCCATCTGCTGATGTTGAAAGTTACCCCGTGCGGGGTATATGACTTGGCATCGAAGTCCAGTGCTCTGACATCCGAAACCCTCTTGCATGAGACGAGGCAGAGCAGGCAAACCAATTTGGCAGATAGCTGTTTGAGGGAGAGTCCTGAGTTAGCCAGGATGAGAGGAAAGCCAATACGACCAAGACGTCCCAGGTCGTGGAGTAGCGGGGCCTGGGTGGTCGTTAAAATCGAGAACCCTTGAGGAGTCGGCACACTAAGGGGTGCTGTCCCGCAGGGCAGCCATCGAAGCCTTGGTGAATCGCCGATATAGCAGATCGGTAAAGGTTGATAGTCCTCTAAGCCTTTCCAGCCTCGAAGAGGGACATCAGGAACTGCAGGACCATTGTTACAGAGGCCGAAATGGGATCCGCGTTCCTAGCCATGCACCAGCCAGCCCAAGCTCGCCAAGCTGACCCATATGCCCGTCTAGTGCCGGGAGCCCATGCTGCTGCCAATAGGCGTCTAGTCGTGTCCGAAACCCCTTGGATTTCCCAGGGTCCCCGGAGATCCGCCATGCCAGGAGTGGGGGAGAGCCTTCTAACTGGAGGGGGTGATATTGTCCCATCGGGTCCTGCAGTAAGTTGTGGTGTCCCGGTAGTAGTCGGGGATAGTCTAACATCATCTCGAGCATTTGGGGGAACCACGACTGCGTTTCCCAAAACGGTGTGACCATGACCACTTCTGCCCGGTGTTTGCGGGTCTGTAGGAGTGAGCGCGGGATCATGGAAAACGGGGGAAAGGCATATAGGAGGCCACCGTTCCAGTCTTGTAGGAAGGCGTCCACTGCCTCCGCCATTTGATCTGGCCTCCAGCTGAAGAAGCGTGGGAGTTAAGCGTTGAGCCGAGAAGCGAAAAAGGTCTATGGTAAATGGTCCCCAGAGATACGATATATTGGAGAACACCTCCTTGGACAATCTCCAGTCGCTGGTGTCTGAGAGATAACGTGAACCCCAGTCCGCCTGGACATTGTGCAGACCAGGTAGGTATTCCGCGTAGACCATCAGGTTCCGTTCCAGGCAGAATTCCCAAAAGTCTTTCGCCAGTCTGGCCAGGACTGCCGACTGTGTACCACCCAGGTGGTTGACATATCTCACCGTCGAGACATTGTCCATGCGGAGCCGAATACATGATAGGGCTCGGTCCCTGGCGAAGCTGCGAATGGTGAAGGAGCCTGCCAGTAGTTCCAGGGCGTTGATGTGCAGTTGGGATTCGGATTCCGACCAACGGCCCCCTGTTGAGACTCCCTCGCAGTGGGCTCCCCAGCCGTGGAGATTCACATCTGAGTCGATCGTGAATCCTGGCATTGAGCCGAAGATGGCTTTGCCATTCCATGCGGACAGGTTGAGAATCCACCATCGCAACTCATCTTTCGTCTCGCTGTCCAATGATACCAGATCCGCGTAGGATGCCCCGGATCTTAGGTGAGCGATCTTTAGGCGCTGTAGCGCTCGGAAGTGGAGAGGACCTGGGAACACGGCCTGTATCGAGGAGGCCAGCAGGCCTATGAGTCGTGCAAGTTGGCGTAAGGTGAGCTGGTGCCGGATGAGGGCCCTGCGTAACTCTTTGCGGATGGATCGAATTTTGGATATCGGGAGGCTCAGCGTTGCTGCCCCCGAATCCACCAGGAATCCTAAGAATTCCATGCGAGTGGCCGGGGTCAGACATGACTTCTCCCAGTTGATTATGAAACCTAAGCGTGAAAGGAGGTTTATGGCCAGCCGTAGATGTGTGAGGAGGGTGGAACGCTCCTGAGCTATGAGGAGAATATCGTCTAGGTAGACGATTAGTCGAACTCCTCGACTGCGTAGCCAGGCCATCACAGGCCGTAATAGCTTTGTGAAGCACCACGGTGCTGAGGAGAGGCCAAAGGGTAGGCAGGTGAACCGTCATGTCTCGTGCCGCCAGTAAAAACGTAGGAGGTCTCGAGATGCCGCTGATATCGGCAATGTCAGGTACGCGTCTTTTAGGTCTAGCTTCGCTAGCCAGTCTCCGTGGAGGAGGAGATCTCTTAGTAGGTGAATACCTTCCATCTTGAAATGGTGGTACCTGACTGGCATTGAGGGGGTGCAAATTTATGATGGGTCTCTATTGGCCACCCTTCTTTTCCACCAGGAAGATGTTGCTATGACACCTGCGGGGTTGAGGGGTGCTTGTTCTATAGCCCCTTTGATAAGGAGGGTTGAGAGTTCCTCGTTGATCCGTCTGCGGTCCTGGAGGGAAAAGCAGATCGGTCGAGGAGGGGGGATGTGTATGAGATGGGTTGTGAGTTCTATACTGAAACCCCGAATAGTGGTCAGTACCCAGGGGTCTGAAGTGATTTGTGACCAGGCTGGGAAAAAATGTTGGAGTCTGCCCCCTACGTAACCCTGAGAAGAAATGTGTGGTATGAGGTAACTCACCGTATGGTCGTCTTGAGCTTGGATTACCCCGAAAGCCTCTGGATCGCCATGGACGTCCGCGGGATGGAAAAAATGTGGGGCAGGAGGTGGAATCCTGGTACTGGTTACGGTGCTGGAAGGAACCTCTTCCCGTGCCACGGGATTGGGGGTAACTGCGGCCGGACAGACGGCTCCTGAATCTGCCGGTCCTGGTAGAGACCCGCCCCTGGAATACTCGCCTCATGGAGGCTTGGGCCTTGTCTAGAGCCGTGAATGCTCCAACGAAGCGCCCTAAATCTTTTATGAAGGAATCTCCGAAGAGAAGTCCTTGGGCGTCTTTACCCGCTTCTGTAAGGGCGAGATTGGCCAGTTTGGGCTCAATTTTGAATAATATGGCCTTACACCTTTCTATAGATAGGGAGGTATTTACACTCCCAGCAATGCATATTGCTCTCTGGACCCAACCTCTAAGGTTTTCGGGGTCAACCATGCGGTTCTCCGCTCTGGTGTCTTCCGCCAAGTCAAATAATTTGGCCAAGGGGCCGAATATGTCCAGGTGTTTGTCCTGGCAGGATTTCAATGCCGACTCGAGTCCTTTACGGGGATTCCAGCCCATTTTAGTGAGGAACTGGGTCATCTTGGGGTCTACTTCCGGAGTGTCACAAACTTTGTTAAGCACCACAGGCCTAGGACACTCTGCCCTCAATTTGTTGCGGGCCGCTTTACTTAAGGGTCTTCTGACCCAATTTTCCAGGTATGTGGCAACGTGGTCAGCCGGGAGCCACTCTGCCGACCTCGGATGGTGTAGATCGTCCGGGTCGAAGAGTGGGACACCCGAAGGATCCACAAGGGTGGACCCCGGAGCCGCGGGGTTCCTGATCCCTATCTCGCTTCCGGGCATCTCTGCCTGAGCAGAGGAAAGGAGGTAAAGACCAGGATCAGCGGCATCCGCATCAGAGTCAGTATCTGACTCGCTCTTAGCCTCCTCATTTGACCCGATTTCTGAGTCGGTGTCGCTCTCTATCTGTGCTCTAGCACATTTCCATAGCCGCGCCCGTTCTGCCTGGCGCGGAAAGGCTCTCTTGCGTGGATGGGACACGCTTTCTGGGGCGACCGAAGGTACGCCAGTCATGGTGTTTCTGGAGGTAGAGGGGTGCTTGGACTTACGGGTAGCCTTTTTAAACACCTCTTTAGACACCTCTCCCTGGGGTTTCACAGAGGGACGCGGCAAAGGCGTCGAGAGGTCCGAAAGTTGCTCGTCTGAAGGGCGTGGCAAGAGGGCCTGTGAAATGGTGTGGGAGAGGGTGGAGGACATAGACCCCATGGCCGCCATAATGGCATCTGTTACCGAGCGCTGCAGCGCTAGAAACTGTGCCCCATCAGAGTGGGTAGTTCCATCAGCCATAGTAGGCGAGTTGTCTGAGGTGACAGGAGCCTCACTCCTAATGAGTGGGGTATCAGACTCCCCAGAGGGAGTGGGCCCAGCGGATAGTCTGGGTTTAGGCATGCTGAGAAAATTAGCAGGGAATAATAGATAAAAGAAAAGGTATGGGTTAGTCACCCAAACAGCTAGACAAAGCTAAAAACGCTCTCACCAGGGCCCAGACCAGTGACACACTAAGATGTAGGAGACAGGAAGTCTGAAAATGGCCGCCGGTAATCTCGCGAGATTCGCGGCAAAAACTACCGAACGGTCGGTAAAATAAGGTGAATTCGGGAACCAGATAGGTAAGTATAAGGGAATAAAGAGTAGGCGAACGTACCGTTCGCATAAAAAATTCGAATGCGGCAAACATGCGAACGCTCTATTCGCCGAATGGGGAATGAGATGTGTGTGCGGCGAATCAGCCGAATAGGCTCAATTCGCGCGCATACACAGCCGGGGAGAGAACGTGCGCAAAATGGCGCCAGGGCAAAAGACAGACAGGGGAGGTCTGGGCCCTGAGACTAACAGAAAAAACAGATAAAGACCTAGAGGTACAATGAGTACAAAGTACTAAGTAATTGTAATACAAAAAGAAAATGAAATAAATATAAGCAAAATGAATAAATAAATACAAATAAATGTAAGATAAATATGGTAGGAAAAAACTATAGACTGCTACCAGGTTTAAGTGGTAAGCAGACTGACAGAAAATATCAATGAGAAAAAAACAGTAATAAGAAAATCTGAAGAGAAAAAAATGACATGTACTTATCTTTGTGTCGGAGCAGCAAAGAAAGAGGGAAATGGAAGGGAAGTGCTGCCTGTTATACTGGGACCTGAGCGGGGAGGGGCCTATGTTACTGCATGTTCATTATTTTATTTTTTTCATTCTGTTTGTATCCTTTGCTGCTATTGGTGGACAGTAAAGAAAGGGATATGCAATATGAGCCTCCGTGTCTTGTTATAAAATTAGGTTCTCTCCAACCACTTAAGTGAATTATCTCCAGGATAGAGAGGAGGGGTTGCACTGTTACTGTGGGTGTGTTTAATCATTGTACTGTAAACTGATTGGTTCTGTATTTTGTCACAGTTTTCCACAAGGTCCCCTGTGGGAGTTTCCTTGCTGGGAGACCATCATAAAAGGCCGAGTGTGGCCAGCATTAAAGCAGATCGTTTTACCCCTTCATGAAGTCTCGACTCATGTTTGGGAAATTGGGAGCTATAATTACTACTTCGCTATTATTCTGCTGGGATTTCGGGAGAAGCTGCAAGGATCAGTCCTACAAGGATAACAGGATCCTTTACAATTACCTTTTGTGGGTTAACTCCACCTCTAGTGGCTGTCTATCGCGAATGTTCATTAAGTCTTCCCTATGGGCAGATGTCAGCGCTGGAGGAACGGAGCCTGAGCCAGTGCCGCGGGTCATTGACGCTGGACTCGGGTAAGTGACAGAAGGGGTTTTTCGCCTTTTAACCCCTTTGCACCACAAGGTGGGAGAGGGAGGATTCACACAGGGGGGCTCTATAGGGAGCTCTAGTGCCAAGAAAATAACTTTGTTTTCCTAGCGTTATAGTTTCCCTTTAAACTAAAATTGTTTTGGTGACTATATTGTCTCTTTAATTATGTTGGGGAATCCTGTCTATTATCACCACGTGCTGTGTGAGCCATTATCATTAAATCATAATTTGAATAACTAATTAGATGGAATTAAAGTTTTAAGGAGCTGAGTCATGAGAGGTTTGTGTGTTCTGGATTTGTAACCTTTGTATATTTAACACCTTTTCTGAATTCCCAGTCTTAGTGAAATGAGGTTTTTAATCATTTAATAGATGTCAATGACCCTTGTCCTAAAATAAGCTAAGTATTAATGGGGTGTGTGTGTGTGTTCTTTTGTTGTTTTTTTCTGTAGTTTTGTAAACGGTTGCGATCACAGAGTGTGTTCTCGTGTAAACTGTTATATTTATGGACAAAGACTCAATTATTCTTCAGATTCATTTATTTTGGCCCTAAATTTGACATTCACTCTGAATTTACACTTTAGTAAATCATAGGGAAAGTATTTATTACTCTGCTGAAACAGTAAGTGCGGGAGATACCTCTATTCATCACTCAATTTGTAATAGTTGTTTTGTTCACTACTGACCCTATTTGTTATATATATTATTATATATATGCGCTCTAGGACTTTGTTAGAAAAATGAAACTTCTAACAAAATCCTAAAGTGCGATATTTGTTCACAGCTGATGGATCTGAGCAACGTCCAAACTTGGTATTTTGTTCGTTCACAAGTGCAAGAATTAGGATGTCTGTTTCGTTTTTTTTTTTTTTATTTATTTTGTTTGGTAACTTGATATTGTCACAGCTGGGATTCCAAAATATGAGCGTCCAGTAGGCGTTATGCCACAGATTGTGCGTCCGTTCAGTGCTTGCCCAAATAAACAGGACAGAATATTGCACCAGTTATTGTTTTTGGAGGTCTGAGAGTTAATGTGGTATTAAACCAGATGGGGTGATCCAGAAGGTGACACAAATCTAGCTGGAATAGTGACTCTTACATGTGAAATTGTGCTTTATATAATGTGTCAAGATAAAAACAAGAATAAATCTTTATATTAGTGCTAACACGGGATTTGAATTTGTGTAACAACTCTATCAGGTCAGAAATGCTCATGTAGGGATATGTGGTACTTTGCTCATTCCTGTGTTGGGATAAGGTTTATGTGGACTGCTCCACCTCCAGCCTCTCTTTATACCCCAAATTACGCAGGCATGGCATCACTTCAAAGACTGCTCCCACTAACGTTCTCACGCTAGAGCCATGTCACCGTGGGCCCTGTGCCCTGTAGTGATCTCTCGTACAAGAGAACATGCTATTTGTGTTGTCTTTTTATTTTAGCTTGTCCCTTGATTATTCTGACTTTCCCAATCCTGACCATGGCTTGTAATTTTTGTTAGCTGTTGACCTCTGCCTCTCTTTGACCATTCTGACCTTTTGTCTCTGTCAGGGCACCTCTAAGGACTGGTAACACTTTGCTATTTACCTGTATTTAGCTAACTTTGCGTGTTGGGACACTCATCAGATTGCACATGGGAAAACTGACCATTCTTATGGCATCCCGACCTTCTATAATCCCATAGAAGCCTCACTGCAAGCTGCTTTTTAGGACCACCCCCGACCTTCCATGGTCCCATAGAAGCCTCACTGCAAGCTGCTTTTAGGACCACCCCCGACCTTCCTTGGTCCCATAGAAGCCTCACTGCAAGCTGCTTTTAGGACCACCCCCGACCTTCCTTGGTCCCATATAAGCCTCACTGCAAGCTGCTTTTAGGACCACCCCCGACCTTCCATGGTCCCATAGAAGTCTCACCGCAAGAACCACCACCAGGAGTTTAGTGAATCGGCCCACCTGTTGATTATAGAGTTAAACTTCCAGCACATTAATCCTGAGCATAAACCAGTGATCAAGGTAGCAATTTGTGCTCCTGGTGACCAATCTCAAGGAGCATGTAGGTGAAAAAAAGCCAGGCTGGTGGAACTTGATAAAACTGCAGCCGCCCCGATCTTCAGCCTGTTCATAGCAGCTATTTGCCTTGCAGGCCTGCTAACCAGGGCAGTAACTATGTGGCAACCAGGAGGAAGTATTTTGATTCTGTAGAGGTGTCACCGTTCCATAAAGTCTGTCTTGAGACATAATGCACTCATGTGCACAGCACCCAGTACACCTGACTTAGCTTGCCTCTGAGTTTGGGAGGTGGCTACGCTTCCAGTTAGTCAACTTGTCAAAACTGCGAGTCAGTGTTTCAAAATTGGCAGATCACTGGTTTGGCCCAGTTTCTCTGGTTTTCATGTAACAATGCACATATTGAAAAGGGCAGCAATGGTTCACTCTGGCCAAAGCCACAAGCTTTCTATATGACATAACGAACTCATTCACATCCTCACAATTTATACAGTCTATATTACTCATTAGTACTGGGTCATCGTTTTATTACATTAGGTAGACAATGCATTACTTCTTCATATGACTGCTATAAACTCCTACTGAGCAGTGTATGACGAGTCTTCTCATAACATCTAACATTTCTCAATAGCAGAAAATGATATATCTGTAGTTAATAAAATTAAATACCAGTTATAACAATGTAGTTACTTCTCTACTAGAAATATGAAGACTTGGAAAAAAAAATCTCAGTACTAAAAACAATTAATATTTACCAATTAATATTTACCACTGCAGTATAATAATGGGCCCAAAACCAATATTTTTTTATTTTTATTTAAGAAGCTTGATGTATAAATAGGTGAAGATTTAACCGCTTAATGCATTTTGCTTTGCGAAATCCTGTGATTCTTTGTAGATCTCAGACTAAAACTACTTAATAAATTATATCGTATTAAATAGGACAGTCTCTCTAAAAAATAACCTCCGAATATAAAAACCTATTTAGCACAAAATCGGTTAAAACCGCATTTACAGAACAAATAAACCTACATTTTACTGATGGTCATTACTTAAAAATAGGAATTCCAAATATTTAATACGATATTCCCAAATATTAATACGATATATTAATTCCCAAATATTAAGTTATAATATATAATATATAAGTTAACCAAACTGTAAAAAATTTGTAAATAAGCTTTTTTTTTTTCAGTTTGGCTAATCTGGTTCTAATTTTGAAAGTGTGTATAGTTCCGTTACCTTCCAGCACAGTCTGAGAATAGAGAGTTCTGTTATTGTTAGGAGAATCTTAGAAACACAAAACTATTTTAGAATACAGGAGTTCTGTACCTGCGTCCATTTAATCACCACAATAGCGAAGTATGAAAAGGTATTTTTTGTGGGTCATAGAAACTAATAAGAATATTATTATTATTATTATTATTGGTGTCATGTCTAATTACTGTATTAATATACACTCCATGACACAGCTGCATAATGAAGGCATTAGCACTGGTTAGGAATAAATGATACCTGCCTTGCGCTATGTTAATTAGCTGGCCATGGCGTGGGGCTGGAGGAAGCCTTTATTGGCCCATGGCGTGGGGCTGGAGGAAGCCTTTATTGGCCCATGGCGTGGGGCTGGAGGATGCCTTTATTGGCCCATGGCGTGGGGCTGGAGGAAGCCTTTATTGGCCCATGGCGTGGGGCTGGAGGAAGCCTTTATTGGCCCATGGCGTGGGGCTGGAGGAAGCTTTTATTGGCCCATGGCGTGGGGCTGGAGGAAGCTTATATTGGCCCATGGCGTACGGTTGGAGGAAGTCTTTTATTCCTGTACATGTTGAGATCGGTGTGTGTATAAGGTTATTTATTGCTGCCTGTCTCACTTGTGAGAGAATACAGCAATAATGTTAATTTGGCTCACAGGTTGTGTGATAGCCGTGTCTGTCAAACAAGGTAATTCTAGTGATATATATACCAGGTTCTCTTGCCAATGGTATGCCATGATGGGGTAATTTTGTAGCATTGGGTCAACATGGGTCCTGGGATATCTGCCAACGCCAAGACTGATGTTTAAAATGGACATGCCTAATTTAACCTATCATTTTACACATACTTGAGAAAGGTGTACCTGGGAGGTATTAATAGGCACAAATAAAATGGTAGAAGAAACAGACTGTTATTTAAGGCCATTGTGTATTTTGTGTATGAAAAACACAGGAAAAATATATTAAAGGCAGAATTAATTCTTCCACATGTCAGTATTGTTTAATTTGTCCAGCACTGATTGGCTCAGATTACAGGGGTAACATGTTCACAGCACACTCAGCCAACCATGCCCTCCAGGATGGATTAAATTGGCAATGATCGGCTGGTCTCTTGGTCCTTAAATGGTGTAATATTAAAGGACCACTATAGTGCCAGGAAAACAAACTTGTTTTCCTGGCACTATAATGTTAATAGCCCCTTCCCGCCGGGCTCTAGGGGGAGGACGGGGCTAAATGCTTAGCACCAGGCTCTCTCGGCGCTGGGGACTTTCCTCCCGCTTCTGCCGAATGCCCGGCAGGAGCCGCGCGCGCATTCAGTCAGTCCATAGGAAAGCATTCTCAATGCTTTCCTATGGACGTTGGCGTCTTCTCACTGTGACTTTCACAGTGAGAAGCGTGGAAGCGCCTCTAGCGGCTGTCAATGAGACTGCCACTAGAGGCTGGATTAATCCATATGCAAACATAGCAGTTTCTCTGAAACTATGTTTATAGCTGGCAGGGTTAACCCTAGATGGACCTGGCACCCAGACCACTTCATTGAGCTGAAGTGGTCTGGGTGCCTATAGTTGTCCTTTAAACTGAAAGATGGAGCCTCAGGACTCCAGGCAGCGTAGTAACTACAACCAAGACCGAGACCTGAACCCATCACCCAAACTTCATAATCTTTCTGTGTTTGTGACTCAGGACTGGGTCCAAGGTTCAGCTGATAACTCGGCTATTCCTAGAAGTACGAATTTGTTACGTATTACGCTAGGATTGGTCTTTAAATTACGGATTGGTCTTTAAATTACACCTTTAATATTTTCATATATAATCACCAATATTGTTATCCTGTATGTAAGATTGTTATTGCATAAAAGAATGGTACTATTTTATTTGGTGTAATACCCCCCCCCTCCCCCCTTTTTTTTTTTTTTGCATAAAAATCATAATCATGGTGTTGGTTTGGTGAGTTTCTTTAGTTTTCAAATTATGTTGGTGACCATATTCAACTGTTATGAATAACAAAACAAATTCTGCTAAATATTAAACCCCTATAAGTGTCAGATGGGGCGCCTTGCACACGTGAAGCAGTGTCACAGCGCCTGCCCTTGTCACTTTAGCATGTTTGATATTTTTCACATTGCACATTTTATAACGATTTGACCTAATACTGTTTGTTTGTTTTTTTTACATGGTTGCATCATAATATAGGCTGAAACAAAGAGTCCATCAAATTCAGCCTTTCACATCTGTTTCAACAGTTGTTTCAAAAGACGGTAATAAAGAAATTAAAATTTTACAATTTTTCCTTAAGATGGAAAACAACTTCCTTCTCGGCTCGATTTTATTGGAAGATCTAGCTGTGGCCTTACAAATAAAGTTTTAATTTCTAATTTCACATTGAAATCCTATCTTTCAGATCTGCAAGTCTATTATTAAATACAAAGCATATTACCTCCCATTAATTGTCTGTGTTCTTTGAAGGAAGAAAGGAGGGGTGTTATTTAATTGGTACCTGTAACGCTGGCATGGGAGGGGTAAAGGGTTTATAAATGTACCTGCTCGTTCTATTTTATGTTTGGCAACCTAATCAGTCCTCGCTTACTGACATCTCTCTAACCACAAGAATGGCCGACAAACACTCCCACCAGGTAACGACCCTCTGGCAGTTTAATATATCCACGCATTGAAATAAAGGAACCTAACTTTCTATAGAACATTTAGACACTGATATACCGTATCCATTTGATCTAAAATAGATTTAGCCTAATGATAAACAGATATAGATTATCTTTCTTAATACACCCTAATTTGCTGATTTTCGATGTGGTAGATGCAGCAATTGGATTTCACATTATAACACAAGCCACCATGCATTTAATGCTTGGAATTCTAGATCATATAGAACATTCTTCAAAGGGCAAATAAAACCTAGGAACCAGAACTGAGTTGCTTCACATTTAAAACCTGATCCCTTATTTCGATATATGAAAGGTTGTTTTTTTTAGGTTGTAAGCTCATTACGACATACACCTTTTCATCTAATGTTCCCGTAAGTCAAACATGTTTTGTTAGAATAGTTTGTCTGCTTTTACCTATTGTACAGCACTGCGGAATATGATGGCGCTATGTAAATAATTGTCTCGCTGAAGTTAATAGGGAGAAGTTCTTACAGGGACGCAGTCAGGGATATCCGTGTGTTTTCCTTATGAATGTTTTATTTTTAGAATGTAAACGGTGATAGCTTTTTATGTACATGGACTTAAATGTGTTTTTGTTTAACCCCTTAAGGACCAAACTTCTGGAATAAAAGGGAATCCTGACATGTCACACATGTCATGTGTCCTTAAGGGGTTAAAGGAACATTGTAGTGTTAGGAATGCACATTTTTACTATCCTTAAGTCTGCGCCATGCAGCTCACAGAGGCTGTCCCCGCCTCCCTGGCTAAGATACTCTATCTTGATGATCTTATCCAATCAATGTTCTCCCTGTGAGACCATCTAGTTCAAATGAATTGGGCAGATGGTTGGGTTACAGCCTCCATGCAGGGCTCTGAGATCAGACAAGCGATTTAACCTCGTTACTCACTCTTAATTACTTGTGTGTCTGACATCTGGCAATATACAGCACAGCGATGGAGGTGATTATCACATGATCGCTAGTTGCCCTTCTGAATATGCGGCAGTGCGTAGACCTGCACTGACTGAGCACATTAAAAAGCAGTGTGTATTTTCCGTTACAGAATCACCATTGCCACCACACTGCACATTGCAGGGTACATAGCCCCGAGTCACACAAACAGAGAGATTTAGTTTGGATGATGCGTCCGGGTCTCGGTTGGGGATGTAATGGTCCTCAGGCATCATCTCTAAGATTAATATCAAACCACCCAATCATTGTCCCTTTCATCCAAGCTGGAGGGCGTTGGTTGGCTGAGAGTGCTGCGGACATGTTCTCCCTGAATTCTTAGCCAATCAGTGCTGGACAGGTTAAACCAAACTGACCGTGATCATGTGAAGGAAGTAATTCTGCATCTTTGCTGAGATGGGTGCAGACCCTCAATATAATGAAGACCCTTGGTTTCTAACTGTACTATAATGAACCCTATGTCTTTTAATCACTCACAATCACAGTAAGTGATGAGGCCACGTGTCCAGTTCATCCTGATATACAATATAATGATGAAAAAGGAACATTTTCCGTTTCTTAAAATTAGTGGTTGGGGCTCTTGGTTTAATTTGGACAGTGATGAGATTCACCTGTAAGCCTCCCTCTCACTTGCAATCCCTGTGTGTAAAGGGGGAGCATGGAGTCTCGCTTGGACCACAAAAAGCTCAGTGATTAAGTTGTTACATGGATCTATATAATGCATTAAAAGGTCCTCCTTTACCATTCTGCTTAATTTTTAAGGAAGTTATTAAACCTTTGCTTAGAATCCGTTTCATAGGTTGGGTTAACGTTTTATTTATTGAGACTAGTTTTAAGTCCTCATATCTTTAGCGGAGATTTTGCAGTAGAATAAAAAGCATAGTAATATTAATAGTAAATCGACACATTAAAAAACGTAAATTAAATTTGGTTACCCGTCTGTCTTGTTCAGCTACAGCTAGTTCCAGGAGAAATCTTTGTTGTAAAAGTTTATCCCATCCATTTTTTTAATTGGCCATATTATTTCTAACCGTTAGTTTGTGACGCAGACTGTTCTATGTTTGTGTTATTGTTACGAGTTGAGAATTATTGGAGAAACCGTAATAGTCATTATTTTAGGATTAACATGCTGAAGTATTGAGTTTATTTTGTATAATCTGAGCACCTCTCCTAATTGGCGGTTGGATCGTTGTCCTAGACTTCCATTCTTTTAACAACGTTCCTGAATTCTTCACCTGGCACGTGTGAGGATAACAAAGTGTGTAATTAGAAAAGTCATGTCACGTGTTAATCCTCCCTTGTTTACCATCTTCACATTTGGAATACATTTGGTACAGTCACTGTTGCCCTAAAGGAAACTCTCATTAATTTCTAATAAACCGGTTTTGAAAGTCTTGTTCAAAGCCATTTCCTCGTATAAGTTAAAAATAACTGAAGGAATTTGATTTAATTTTATATGGCTTACAATTAAATAAACAGTGATGGTCTGCAAGGATTGAGAGCAATCAGTGTTTTAACTTAATAACTCTGCTCTTGAATTATATTATATGTTTATATTACAGGAGGAAAGCACACATAGCAGGCTATCAGTCACAGTTATCCAGGCCAAAAATATCCCTTGGGCAGACTGGAGTAAGTAGTCCCATTGTACAGCATGTAGAAGGTCACCCACTTCCTCTGTTTGTTTTTGTGTCTCTCCCTCTTTTCCCCTCTTTCCCCCCCTCATTTTTCCCCTTCTTTTCCCCTTCTTTTCCCCTTCTTTTCCCCCCTTCCCTCCCCCCTTTCTCCTTTTCCCCTTCTTTTCCCCTTCGTTTCCCCTTTGTTTCCCCTTCGTTTCCTCCTCTTTTCCTCCTCTTTTCCCCCTCTTTTCCCCCTCTTTTCCCCCTCTTTTCCCCCTATTAGCTGACAGTCTTCGTGAACGGGCTGACATCTGTGGTTTGGCTGTGGGGAGAAACTGTTCGGATGGTTGTGCTCAGTTGGGGCACAGGGGACCCATCACACTTGTGTTCTATGTATAGCACTGTTTATGAATAGATTTCCAGATTTTCCCCCTCTTTCCCCTTCCTTTTCCCCTTCTTTACCCCTCTTTTTCCCTCTTCCCTTCTTTTTACCCTCATGAAACTATTGTATGCCATGGTTTTAATGCTTGTTTTCCCTGTACAGCAACTAATGCTGACTGTTACGTATCCCTCTGGCTCCCATCGTCCACAAATAAAATCTTGGAAACCAAAACTATATCCAACAGCAGTGTGTCTGCTATTCTTGGGGGTGAGGTATTAGCTGACAGTCTTCGTGAACGGGCTGACATCTGTGGTTTGGCGGTGGGGAGAAACTGTTCGGACGGTTGTGCTCAGTTGGGGCACAGGGGACCCATCACACTTGTGTTCTATGTATAGCACTGTTTATGAATAGATTCCCTAATTTTCCCCTCATTTTCCACTCATTTTCCCCCCTCCTTTCCCCCCCCTCCTTTCCCCTCCTTTCCCCCCTCCTTTCCCCCCCTCCTTTTCCCCCTCCTTTCGCCCCTCCTTTCCCCCTCCTTTCCCCCCTCTTTCCCCCCTCCTTTCCCCTCAACTTTCCCCCCCCCTCCCTTTCCCCCCTCCTTTCCCCTCCTTTTTCCCCCCCTCCCTTTCCCCCCCTCCTTTTCCCCCCTCCTTTTCCCCTCATGCCAGAGCTATTGGCTATGCCATGTGGTTTTATTGCTTGTTTTCCTATTTTTAGCAACTAATGCTGACTGTTACGTCAATCCCTCTGGCAAGCTCCCATGCGTCCACAAAAATAAAATCTTGGAAACCAAAACTATATCCAACAGCAGTGTGTCTGCTATTCTTGGGGGTGAGGTATTAGCTGACAGTCTTCGTGAACGGGCTGACATCTGTGGTTTGGCGGTGGGGAGAAACTGTTCGGACGGTTGTGCTCAGTTGGGGCACAGGGGACCCATCACACTTGTGTTCTATGTATAGCACTTCAATTTTATGAATAAGATTCCCCTCATTTTTCCCCCACCCCTCATTTTCCCCCCCTCATTTTCCCCCCCTCATTTCCCCCCCTTATTTCCCCCCTCATTTTTCCCCCCTCATTTTCCCTCATTTTCCCCTCATTTTCCCCCTCATTTTCCCCCCTCATTTTCCCCTCCTCATTTTCCCCCCTCATTTTCCCCTCATGAAACTATTGTATGCCATGGTTTTAATGCTTGTTTTCCCTGTACAGCAACTAATGCTGACTGTTACGTATCCCTCTGGCTCCCATCGTCCACAAATAAAATCTTGGAAACCAAAACTATATCCAACAGCAGTGAACCCCGGTGGAATGAGACCTTTCACTTTAAGATCTGCGATAATGTCAAGGTATTCACCTCAATCTCACCATTCTTTGTGAGAATTAAAGGGATACTTCAGACTCCAGAAACAGCACTTTAATTTGTTTTATGTGAGAAGAGTGTGTCCTTCTAAAATTTTGTAAAAAAAACAACAAAAACAAATTTTTATAGAAATTGGCACTTTTCTAAATTAGCCTGGATACACCCTCCAGCTGTCAATCAGGCACCCGGTCCCGTTACTTCCTGGTTTGTTTAGCTCAGTGGAGATAAACTCAAGAGGTGGCAATTGCCAAGAGCTTCTGCCTTGCAAAGACTTCTTATTGAGCTGCATTGGGAAGTTTGTGATTGGACAGCCACAGAAAGTCTGGGCGTGGCTAGAAGGGGAGGGCTTGAGAAGGCTGCAGACAAGATCACTGTATCTTTTACAAGCTGTTTTTAGATATATCCCCAATGAAAAATGCCTGATTAAAGCATGCTTTTTTATTGGGGGGTATATGTATTTTGTGTTTGGGCAGTTGTGTGTCCGTTTAAATACTACTTTGACAATAAAAGTCGCTTTCTACAGTTTGTTTTTACTACGTGCGCAGGTCTGTTACGGGATGAATAATGCTTTTGTGATTTTAGAATATGTTGTACCTGGCACTTCACGATGAAGACACAGTTTCGAAAAATGATTTGCTTTACACTGTTGCGGTTGATGTGGAAAACCTGGATGTTGGAAAACCGATAAAGAAAACCTTTCCTCTGAATCCTGAAGTAAGATTCCAAATTTCAACTTTATGTATTTTTAGAGAAAAATATTCTTCTGATACGATACTTTTTTCATTTATGTGATTTATAGTACAATTAAATGTAGCTTGTTTCCAGATCAGAACCATGCTTTCAAATGTATTTACACATTCAAATATGCATGTAGACTATAGACAAATTTAATTTCCCCCAAAAACTCTGAAAATAAATATAAAATGAGTTAAAAACCCTTTCTAAGTTATAATATTACTTTCTTCCCAAGTTATCCACCTCTTTAATTTCTATCCTGTTATGGTATAATTAAATACATTTCTCAATGTTTTTTACACAATAAAAAAAAATTAACCATATTTCAGGAGGACTTTCATTTTTTTTTTTAAATTGTACTTCCTAAAGAATGAGAATGTTCAGGAATGGAAAGTGAATTTAAAACTTCAGGCCATAGTGGACAAATTGGAAGCCCAGCTGACTTGGAGAACTTTTGTGAATAACAATTATTAAGCTGTCCTGGGGCAAAATACTATTTGGAAACGGATATGGACATGGCTGGATCTGGCTAACATTTAGCTAATCTGACTTATTCTCTAATTATTACAGTTCTAGATTAATGCATAGTTTAACCATTTTTAAGGAAGATTGGAAAGCGTTCTATAAATTTGAAAGAGTTTGCAGTTCTGCTGTTTGGCCACAATTCTGACATTTGCTGATCAGTTCCTGAATGTTCATAACTTAGCGAATAACACTGCAGGTTTGAAGCACATCTATTACTTCTGCAAACTTAGTTTAATACATTTGAGATTGATTTAATTGTTTGATATTTTGTTTCAGAAGGGAAAAGAGACTCTTGAAGTTGAATTCACAGTGCAAAAGCTGTAAGTAATATCTAGACTTCTATGTCCATGTCTATTTTTCCTGGAGTTTACCGCAGTGCCATGTTAGTACAGAACCCAGCAAGTCTGTTCTGACATGGAGTGACTTTATCGCTTTTGTTTTGTTAATATAGATTCACTGATTACAGGTAGATTGGTAAACGTATTTAAGGACACATGACGGCAAGATTCCGTCATGATTCCCTTTTATTCCAGAAGTTGTGTCCTCAAGGACCTCACATCTTTTTCGACATTGCATTTTTCCAGCCATGAATAAAACGAGCTGATAGTACGCAATGCATAGTTTGTTTGCATTTAATTGTGATAAATTTCATCTAAAACAAAAAAGTATAAATAAAATGCTAAATGGCAACATTTTAAAAAATCACTCAGTTGTGTAATATTTGGCAGTTCAGTAAATAAACTAAAGTTGCAGCAATAAATATTCTGTTATCACTACTTCATGGACTGACTGTCCTGTATTTTGTTTGTTCCTTTCAGATCAGCACAGCCAGAAAAACTTCTAACTAATGGTGTCCTTGTTGTAAGTATTCAGTGTATTTTCTTGATTTAATTAACACAGAATAGACGTGCAATTCGTTTCGTTCCGAATGTCAATTTCAGGCAATTTGGATACTTCCGAATAGCTGAATTGCCAAAGTTCCAAAACCGCTGAAGTTCCGAAGTGCTAATATAGCCAGTGGAAGTATGAAGAATGTTACACTGTATACCAGTTTAAATAAAAAAGTATACAAACATAGCCAGTATTCAGCTGTAAGCATTTGCAACACTTACAACAATCAAGTAACACATTCATATAAAATGTAAGTTACTTAGTTCAGTTTCAGTTCAGCAATATTCTTGGGATGTCTGGTGTGAATCGCTTTCTTGAGGTCATGCCACAGCATCTCAATCGGGTTGGGGTCAGGACTCTGACTGGGCCACTTCAGAAGGCGTATTTTCTTCTGTTCAAGCCATTCTGTTGTTGATTTACTTCTATGCTTTGGGTCATTGTCCTGTTGCAACACCCATCTTCTGTTGAGCTTCAGCTGGTAGACAGATGGCCTTAAGTTCTCCTGCAAAATGTCTTGATAAACTTGGGAATTCATTTTTCCTTCGATGATCGCAGCAAAGCAGCCCCAAACCATGATGCCCCCACCACCATACTTCACAGTTGGGATGAGGTTTTGATGCTGGTGTGCTGTGCCTTTTTTTCGCCACACATAGTGTTGTGTGTTTCTTCCAAACAACTCAATTTTGGTTTCATCTGTCCACAGAATATTTTGCCAGTACTGCTGTGGAACATCCAGGTGCTCTTGTGCAAACTGTAAACGTGCAGCAATGTTTTGTTTGGACAGCAGTGGCTTCCTCTGTGATATCCTCCTATGAAATCCATTCTTGTTTAGTGTTTTACGTATTGTAGATTCGCTAACAGGGATGTTAGCATTTGCCAGTGACTTTTGTAAGTCTTTAGCTGACACTCTAGGATTCTTCTTCACCTCATTGAGCAGTCTGCGCTGTGCTCTTTCAGTCCTCTTTACAGGACGGCTACTCCTAGGGAGAGTAGCAGCAGTGCTGAACTTTCTCCATTCATAGACAATTTGTCTTACCGTGGACTGATGAACAGCAAGGCTTTTGGAGATACTTTTATAACCCTTTCCAGTTTTATGCAAGTCAACAAATCTTAATTGTAGGTCTTCTGAGAGCTCATTTGTGCAAGGCATCATTCACATCACGCAATGCTTCTTGTGAAAAGCAAACCCAGAACTGGTGTGTGTGTTTTTATAGGGCAGGGCAGCTGTAACCAACACCTCCAATCTCATCTCATTGATTGGACTCCAGTTGGCTGACATCTCACTCCAATTAGCTCTTGGAGATGTCATTAGTCTAGGGGTTCACATACTTTTTCCACCTGCACTGTGAATGTTTACATGGTGTGTTCAATAAAAACATGGCAAAATTTCATTCTTTGTGTGTTATTAGTTTAAGCAGACTGTGATTGTCTATTGTTGTGACTTAGATGATCATCAGATCACATTTTATGACCAATTTGTGCAGAAATCCATATCATTCCAAAGGGTTCACATACTTTTTCTTGCAACTGTTTATTAGTGCTACAGAATTTCGGCACTGTCAGAACTTTGGAGCATCGCGATTCGGACATTCGGCAGTATCCGAATGTCCGAATTGCCCGAAATTCATCCGAATTGACATTCGGAACGAAATGAATTGCACATGTCTATTCAGGACAGCAGCTACCGTCCGAACACGCCTTCCGTGTTCTGTTACCCTTTCCCTGAGTTTCTAATTGTTTTATCAATCTCTAAAAACCTATCTCTTCCTCGGCTTACTTTATCTGGGTACACCGCTAATTCCCTGTATTACTCTGTTATTGGTCCTGACACATCATGTAGATTGATTATTTTTTTTTATTTTTTTTTAACAAATTGTTTTCTTTTCTCTGTAGTCGCGAGCTGTGTCCTGTCTAGATGTTTGCATTGACATGAAAAATATCCCAGAAAATGTACAAGGTATTTAAACCTATTAATAACTGATTAAATCTTTATCTTCCCTTTTTTTTTGCCTCCCCCATATTCCTCTAGAGCAGGGGTTCTCAACCCAGTCCTCGGGACCCCCTACCAGAAAAAAAAACCTTAGACTCTAAGGTGTTTTTTTTTTCTTTTTCTAAACACCTTAGACACACCCAGGTAATCCCTAAACCCTGGACTGGTAGGGGGTCCTTGAGGGCAAGGTTGAGAACCCCTGCTCTAGAGGTACATAGCAGCACCAGGCTTGATCTTCGTTCATAAACTTGCTTACCAGCTCCGTGCCCGGCCTCTCAAGGCTGTGCTTCCATTTTTACTTATTTTTATTTTCTATTTATTCTTGAAAATTAGGGTCACCAAAAGCCTGTTTTAATACTTTTCAAATACAAACTGCACCGAGGGCCAAACCTCAGATCAGGGTCGATGCCACTCCACGGTATTCTTAAAATAGAGGAAAACTGGATCCTCTTCATTATAGAAATATTTTAAAATGGCACAGGCAGACCCACTGAGGGGTAGAGGAACAAAAACCAAAAAACTTAATGTGTTTTGTACATGTGGATGCTGTCACTAGTACGAACACCTCCAGTTCTATTACATTAACATACATAGTACTGGAACTAACCGCTTATTTTATAAGGACCAGTATCTGTTTGAGTCCTCGTAGCTTCATTAATGAATAGCTACTCTGTGGACCATGGACCCAAGGAGCTGAACTAGAAACAGAGCTCTCTTGTAGATTATCTCCAGTTCGTCCATTTTGAATTTGAATTCTCCCTTAAGTGAATAACCCGAAGTATAATGAAATTAATTATCCACTTCTTTTGGGTTAAAGGGGTTCAGGTCAAAGACGGAGAGTTGCTGCAAACCAGGAAGATAAGTCAAGTCTTGGATACTTTTGTTTATTTATTAATTGCCATTAAAACTATCTAGATAATGTGCGTGGTCAGCTCTGGAGAGACAGGCCACAGTGTCTGTGGCCTTATTTACTGTTAAGCGGTTGTTCAGTTTGAGATTCCTTAAGTTCTTTAATTACTTTATTTGATTTTCTAGGTAAACGTGTAGTCCTGGCGGTGGAAGACTCCAGTGAGAGAACTCATAAAATTAAGCTGAGTTCAGTCAGAAACACAAATAATACAGACAAGTGTCGCTTCCACTGCATCAGAAAATGGGATCCAGAACTCATAGCCCACCTAGAGGTATCCTTTCTTTAATTCTGTTTATGATTCTTTTTATCATGTAGCCCTCTTGCAATCAAAGTTTACTATTTACTAAACCAGGGATAGACACCCTTCAGCTCACCACATCACTCCTGATGCTTTGCAAAGCATTATGGGACATGTAGTCCACAACATCTGGAGTGCAGAAGGTTGCCTACCGCGGTATTACTCTGATAAATACTATAAATAACTTTTACTTTAGAATATAAATAATTTTCCATGTTCTGTTTAATACAGACTGGAAGAGGGACTAGCTACATAAATTGACACTGTCACTGCCCCCCGCCCTTCAAAATGACTTTCATAGAGGTAGAATCTTTATTAAGTACTCACGACAGTCAGGAAATATACTGAGACAAAGTAAGGATTACTTTGTCTCAATATTTTACCTACCACTATCAATAAATGTCAATTACCAGCACCGGCTGCAGGAAAATCGGTTCTATCTATGAAGGATTCTGTGGAATGCGCGAGACTACAGCGGCGACATTGGCTCCTGGCAACTGAAATACCAGGAGCAGAAAAGCGCCACCGGGAAAAGCATGGCAACACCCGCGAGGGATAGGTTCAGGTAAGTAGTAGTAGTACATGTGGGTGTGTTTTCGAGTGATCAGTAATGTCCATTTTCCTAGCTTTCAGAATTAAGCTAATTTAACACATATTGGAATTCAAGCACCTGGGATACAGTGCAAAGTCTCATCGCCAGCCAACCAGATCTTTATTTGTTTTATGTATTCCAGGGTCAAAAACCAGAAGACGCAGATGGCTTGGCAAAGGTGCCATTCAAATCTCTTTCATTTGGAGTGGAAGAGAGAGTCATTCTTCCTGTGGAAACTGTGAGTTTATACAATTATTTTTTCAATTGCAATTTTTTTAATTGAAATTTGTAGATATACAAAGGTGAAAGAACGAAAAGACTCAAATCTATATTTCATGGACTATAAAACAGTGTGGCTACCAAAAATATGGTGTATACTGAAAGTATTTTTCGTTCTTCACAAATTGTATCTGTAAATGTTTAAGTGCACGTTCGATGGTCCAACAACCGATACTTTATAGTAAAGGAAAAGGAGTGTCTCTGTGAAGCGCTGTCTCTGTGATACTTGATAGAAAACAGTTAATGGTGATGTTGCAAAATGCCCAGAAATGAAGGGGTATACGTTTTAAGATAGTTTTTTTGTTTTTGTTTAAAAGTTGTCAATAATATCCGTATATCCCTTTAAATAGAAAATATAAAAATACAAATCATAGTGCAAACTTTATAGGGTAATTTTAAGTTGTTTTGGTGACTATAGTGTCCCTTTAAGTTAAAAGGATGCTCTGTTTATTTTGACGTTATTTTAGATACCCAGGTCAAACAATCCCAGTATGTTTTCATTCTTTATTTTTGGGGGGTTATCAAATGATTTCCAAATGCAAGGACAAGCAAAATATAATAGTCACCATGTGGGTGTGCACACAACTAACCCAATTACTGATCCATTCACTAACTGGCTCAAACCTGATCATTTTTGTTGGGGGAGGGAGGGTATCTAAGTTACACCAATATGTTCTTTACTAACTGGCCTAATGTACCACCATTTCCACCATTGCAATGTTTCAGGCTGTCCCTTGATACTTCTATCATTATAATTCTATTAATTCTATGATCCTGTCGGCCTGATACTATACCGATACGATTGGCTAAGTGACCTTGCCTTATAGGAGTTGCAGTTGGAATCTACATCATTAACTCAAACACTAAGGGGGTTACGTTTAAATTACGTGAATTTGTAACTATCTGGTTAGCGCATTTATCTTCTTTATTTTCATTCTTGTAATCCTGACATTAAATGATTGAATTGGTCACCATGACAATGTGGTTGAATCGGATTAGTATCCTGTAACTGCTAGTTAACCAAATGGATTCAGTTTGACAGTGAATGCACTTACCGTATCCTTGCACTATAACCACTACAATAAGGCTCAGCGACTAATATTGGTGATTGGTGTGTCCCTTTAAGGAGATTGAACTTCTTATCTTTTCACACAAAGTCCTCCCAATGCTGTATTCTAGTGTAAGCATGGATAGTGCCACTATATAGCCTGTGGCAATAGCATTTGGACCAGTAGTTGCCCTGTATTTGCTTTATGGATTATCACAATATAGGGCTTGGTTTGGGGGTTCGAGATTGGTGCCGGGCTGTAGTGCAAGCAGGATGTGGGAGGGTATGTGGCACTGGGGGCATCTCTGTCATTTTTACATTCACAGATCCAGGATGACTCTGGATAATACTAGCCTTGCTACACTCGTAATGCTGATAATGAGGCCTTACTCTGATAATGACCAATCCGTTAATTTGTCGGTTTCTTCCTCCTAGTCTAATTTGTACAAATCACATGTCCATAAAGTGCAGGAAACCCCTATATATACTCCATATACACCCCCTGTATACGTGTAACTACTGCATTTACAGTATCTTCCCTAAAATATAATGTAAAGGGTAGGTACACCGTACACCTGGTGCAGAGCTGAAACCAAACCAATATCTGACAATTCTCGATTAACCCGACTGTAAGACAGTCACAGCAGCTATAGACAGAGCCTAATAAATAAGGAGTTGGTAATCACTCACAAATGTAACACTGATTTTGTAATCTTTGGTTTGCACAACATTTCCCATCAGTATTTCTGTTTTCGTGTAACCTCCATGGGTGTGGAATGTAAACTCCCTTGTGTCACTAACTCAATGGTTGCAATAGCTGGGAGATCTGTGATTCTGATACAGACAGTGCAAGGTTCTGTCTCTCTGGGATCATATAAATGTAATCGAGTTATAAGTACTGGAGCAGCTCATGGGGCTCTTCTCTTTAAACTTGTACACTTACTCAGAGGTTGAAAACATTTTTGGCCTTTCCTGTTCTCAGAAGTCCACACTATCGCGTCAGTCTGAGTAAATAGCTGCACTGCTGCTAAAATCAGAAATTAATTTAAAGATCTGTGATTTTAATAGTCTCATGTAGTAAGCTGACTTCTGAGTAGAACTGGTCTGTCAGTGGGTCTGATTTGCTACCACAGTTCGTGTCAAAGTACGACAATAGAGTTTAAATAATAAGCAGGCGGTAGCTAGGCCTTTCCATTATTACATGGACATGGACACTTTGTTACTGTTTGCAGGAAGTATTCGTACCATCGAGGGCTCCGCGTCTTCAGGAATTACTGCTAAGTCGGAGCTCTGTGATTGGCTGGTTGACTTAGAAGCCAACCAATCACAGTGCATTGATGGGCAGATCTTGCTTCTTCCGAGACTGGACATTCAGTAGGTCCTCGCTGGGCTATGTATATTATAGTGTTACTGAGATTAACCCAGTCAGGGCCGAGTAGCCTGGGTGTAGCATGAACCACCAACCCCGTTTCATTGTTCCGCTTCGTCACACTGCAGATGGGGTGTAAAGAGAGCAGAGTACACTCACCGAACGTCTTTTTGGTGGTTTTTAGTTTTATTTTCTTGTTTTGTGGGATGTGAGCTGATCTGGTCTCTCTTATTATAGGCGGAGTATGTACAACTTTATTTTGCTTTCACTGTCACAGCATATCGCTCTCTTTTAATTCTGAAAAAGAGAATTTACTGACCGCTCTAGTCTGGTGATCGCTCTATGCCTGTTCTCACTATGAGTAGCGTTTACTCTAGTAAAAGGTGGTGGGATTTTTGTTTGTTTTTGAGATCGAGAAACCCTGACACTGTTTAGTTAAATAGGGCCCCGGTTTCTATATTTTCCTTTGTAGCGCTTGCTCTACTGCTGAAACCCTTTATTAATTGGCGTTGCACCAAAGTTACGCCAGTTAGTGAACATCAATTTTGGTGTAACTTTGCTGTGATGCCAATTAAAAGCCCTACGATGAGTAATGAAATTCCAATCCATGTGGTTTGATAAAATCTATTTTAAATCATTCTCTAATCAAAGATCCATTCAAACCATGTGAATTAGAATTGAATGATTTTGCAGTCCATCACACAGTTACTCCCGGAGGTGCTGAGCTAATGCCTGCTTTATATCTGTAAATAGTGATTTTAATTTTGAAACGTCTAATAACTAGGTTCATAGAAATTGCTGCTGGTTCTTCCTTCCATGTCATTGGAATCAGGTACAATTTTATAATTCATCTAAAATAATCATTGCAATTGATGCAATCCAAATTGATTTGATCCACTTTGATTGCTGTAAAAAAACATCACTTTACAACATGTTGTGTAAATATTATTTGCAGAGATAGAGTGTGTGTGTGTGTGTGTGTACTCTCTCTTTTATACACACATGAAAATCTTATTCCTGTGTTAATCGGATGGCTGAAAATTCAATATACATAATCCAAACATGAACACACATTCAAAATTGTTCTTTCTTTGGAGCTGAGAAAGAAGTGGTTTAATTTAAAAAAATAAAAAATAAATGCAATCCACTTTTGGAAAATGAAAACAACATTTTGTAAAGAATGAAATAATCGCCCTGTCTTCTTGCTATAAGCACAATCACGCAAAAAATAATAATTCTGAATACATTTGCTTCTTTGGAGAAATCAAGATTACTTTCTTGGAACTAAACCTGAAATATTAACTGAGGAGGTAATTGTTCTACAGGCTATGATAATAAGACTGTCGCTTTATGATATTGGGTAACGTAGATCTCATGGAATAATTGGCGGTGCCGTGTTACTCTGCAATCATTTTATCCTGCCTGGATATTCTATTTTAATGTTCTAAAAGTGTGTAAAGGCACTTCTTCAAATTCTGATAATAGAAGTGAGGTCCGTAAAACTTATCATGTAACTGATATATAAACTGCTTCCCCAAACAAACACAAAGTGACCAATCTAAATCTAACACGATATCAGTGTACATAGTCACCAGTATTAAAGTGCATGGTATAAAAATACAAGCATATCACTAGAATCCACTGGGATATCGCAGAATACCTAAAACAAAATTAAAACAACATAGTGTGTACTGTATTAAAAATATAAAGCGTGGGATATGAAAATAGGACTACCGCTCACACATGGCCCAGAGCCGTCCCAGGCTCTGTATTGCAGGCTCAAGGGTGCCAATACTGGCTCCAGGGTCCATGTTATCACAGCAGGAAAACAGAAGAGACAAAAGTGGTAAACCGCGCCCAAACAGTGCAAATAATTAAAATATATACATACAGAGAGTCCTCTAATTAGGAATGTATAAAACCTTCAAGACAAAAAAGTACAGAACAATAATAGTGCAATATGTCAAGTGAAATAAGAGTATATAAAAGCTTATAAAAGACTCACTCACACTTTGCAGAGCTACTCAGAGCTCTGCCGTATAGCGCCTAGACGGTATAATCCCCGTCTCAGGATATCAAGTGATGGTATAATGCGGTATTATAATAATTTGCACACTTTTGTAATATTGTAATAATTTGCACACTTTTTAATAGATATACTACACTATTGGATTTTATTTCTATTTTTATCTTTCCATATACCACTGTGGAGGATTGGATACCGCATTATACCATCACTTGATATCCTGAGACGGGGATTATACCGTCTAGGCGCTATACGGCAGAGCTCTGAGTAGCTCTGCAAAGTGTGAGTCTTTTATAAGCTTTTATATACTCTTATTTCACTTGACATATTGCACTATTATTGTTCTGTACTTTTTTGTCTTGAAGGTTTTATACATTCCTAATTAGAGGACTCTCTGTATGTATATATTTTAATTATTATTTGCACTGTTTGGGCGCGGTTTACCACTTTTGTCTCTTCTGTTTTACTACTGTGAGCAGGTATTGGGAATTCCTGCTTGGTTCACTGCTGCCCACCTTTAGTTTATTTAGAGAGCGCCTAACTCCTCTTTGTTATCACAGCAGGAGTCTGGACATCAGATGCTTGGCAAAATAAAAACTTTTATTCCAGGATACATAAACTTTAAAAGACTCCAAACTCAGGTAGTTGTGAAACCTACTGGCAAAGTCACTCTCACCACTGAGATCAGTTATCCACCAAGTGATTAGTAAAAAGTATAAATAGCTAACGCGTTTCGAGTCCAAAAGCCTTCTTCAAGTGCTGTAAGTCTCCTTTTATATCTCTCACTGTGCTGTGCATCTGTGTCCAATATTCCCATAATTCCACTGCCGCGATGATGTTTCCAGGTCCCTGACGTCATTTCCGCTGACGCCACCGTAACAACGCGTGGTTGGGACGCAGTGTTGACAGCTGGAACGCAGAGTCTTTTTCAATTACTAAGGCGATGGTAACTTCATGAGGATAATCAGTCCGCATTCCTTCTTGGTGTCATTGCGCAAATCGGCGCATTGTAACATCCTTATAGTCCAATTATAACACAAGACGTAATAATATAAAATACATAATAAAAACATTAATTCCTGCAATACAAAATAAGAACATAATTAAAACTCAAAATAAGTAATATTTTACAGTGAAAAGAGTATGACAAATAATAGATATTATTGATATGCATTAAAAAGGGTTCAAAATAAAGCTTCTATATAGAAAAATGCATATTATATAAAATGTACAAATTCAAAGTCTAAATTAAGACCATTTGGAGATAATGTATGCATATTAAAAATCCACTTACTCTCCATCTTTGACAGTTCTCTTCCATTGTCTTCCCCTCTCCAATTTTGTGTTTTTTTTTTAATTTTTTTATTTTTATTTTTTTATTTTTTTTAAATCACCATGTATGATAGTAGTGATGGTCACTCCTATATTTCTATATTAAAGTGGACGGAAACACTATGCTTTGTATACCCCCTCTGGATGTTACCAATGTTGTTTTATACCAATATGTATTTTAACGTTGGCCTGGGTTTATGGTATTGTACGACAATAAAATGGTTATGGTGCCCACATAGTCTCTCTCTCCTAATGTTTGATGGACAGAATGAGGAATGTGTACTTTGTTTTGCTTTTAAAGAATCATGTAAGATCTAGAAATTATTTCAACTAGAATGACAAGAGAATTTTGGAATAGCACGGGTTAACTCCGCAGCAATAAATAATGAAAAATCCCAGAATTAGATTGGACAGAGTTGGATAGCCATTCTAGCAATGCAATTTTAAAACTTTATAAAATCATAAATATACGGGCAGGGCTGCAGTTTAAAATCTATACAATAATACAAGTTTTGGAAGAGCTAATAAGCTAATATGATGGCGCAGCTAGAAATATTATGGAAAAAAATTAATTAAATCTGCTCATTATTTCGCTAGATGAGGTTAGCTCACAATCAAACCATGGAATTTACACCTGTAATTCTGTTCATTTTAAAATATTTTTATTTCCTCAATATGCAACAAAGAACACATCGAAACTTAGCGTGTATTTTGTCACTGATTTATTTTTGTTTAGTCTAAAAAGATTATACATGTTCTTGCTAAAATGTCCCTCGAATTGTGGCACCCTTCTAATCGGGTTCTTACCAAGACAGCAAAATGACTCATAGAAACGATACCATAAAGAATTTTACTATCACAAGTATTTTATTTTAATCCACGTGAAACGCATATTCAGTCAAGTGTAGGAATCCTCTCCTCAAGATTTTAAAATGCACATGGTGGTATGTAAATAAATGTAACCACTTTAAAATAAAATTCTGTAGTTCTCCAACAAAGCCACTAGATGGTGGTATAAATTTTTTTTTTCAAACATAAGCCTTCATTTAACAGTTTATTTAAAATGTATTAAATCATTTGAATAGCTTATCCAACCATGTTACATTGAGGTTGTAATATGATACATTGTACACTATAGGGAGAGGTATTAGCAGTAGAAAGAGGGAAGTGCTCATGCCATTGTACAGAACACTGGTGAGACCTCACTTGGAGTATTGTACGCAGTACTGGAGACTGGATCTCCAGAAGGATATTGATTCTGAATCACATATTCGCTTTTCTTATTGTTGTAAAGCGTCTCATGGTGTCGCTCAGTCACAAGCCTTGAAATAAGCTGGAACCGATATGTTAAAATATACAACTGGCTTCAGGGTTTGACTTTATAGAAAATCTACGGATTTCGGGTTGCTGTTTGCATTAAGTAAACTTGCACTTTTTGTATCTGGCATGGACTGCTCATTTTGGCCTTTTTGGATTATTTACTATTTTTGGATAAACGTTAAAATATATATATATATATATATTTTTATTTTTTTATTTTTTTTTTTACTCCCATATAGTAAAATAATAGTTTTTTTTGTTTTGTTTTTTTTTAATTAATATTTCTCAAAGTATTTTTTTTTTTTAATCAAAAATATTAAATTGTGGGGATGGTTTGGCACAGCTGCAATAATTGGTCAGACAGGACTACTTCCCAATTTGCCTGTTGTACTCTTTTAAACAAACTAGAACGTTTCATGCTTTTTAAAAAAAATATTTTTTTTTATTTGTTTGTTTTGGGTTTATTTTAGTTTTTCTTATCAAAGGCTGTGGTTAACCGTAATGACTACAATCTCTACTTAAAACAATGTTTCCAGCAGTGTGATGGCCTTGCCGTATTATCCATGTACAGTCAGTGTACCCCTTGTTTCCTTGTTCAACAAGAGATTGACATCTCCCCATTTGTCCAGACTTAATCCAGCTCCCACTTAATTTTTCCACTTATCCCTAGAAACCGATGAGTTTGCAGACGGTGGTAAAGCTGCCGTAGCTGCTAAAATGTTTTCTCCCCTAAAATCTTTTTCAAGGAAGTGATGCATCAATTTCGGTAGACTGTACCTGGACACATCAGCCAGTATGCCAGGGGTTCTAGTAGTATCTGCAATTAGGAGAAACTCAAGTGTATGGCAACTTGTGCACACAGAGAATATTTTGTAATAATTTTGTGTAACAGGGAATACTTTGAATGAGTCAGGGCGGCCGGATCCATTGGAACAACGGGCCCGGTCGTATCTGCGACCACTGACGTTTTGCCAGTGCATGCAGGTGTTTTACAATTTTATTGATTAAGATGTTTTTTTGGACTGATTTTTGCATGTGATGTGAGGTTATCACATTATTGTATTTGATTTCAGGTGAGGAAATGGGAAGAATTGTATTTTAGTTCTGTTTAAAAGCTTTCGCACTCGGGGGAAGTCCTTACTGTGCAAGACTGGGACAAGATTTACACTCTCACACATAAATGCTCTATCAGCTCCAAGTACCAGGAGCTGAACTACAAAATTTTAACACGCTGGTACAGAACCCCAGACGTACTCAATCGCATGAACGTAGGTGCCCCGGACACCTGCTGGAGATGCGGCTTGCATACCGGCACGTACTTCCACATCTGGTGGCAGTGCCCCGAGATTACCACATTCTGGGAGAGGATCAGGGTAGAGATAAACAGAATCACAGGTGCGGAGCTAACCCTAGAACCCCTAACGATGCTATTACACCACACCCCCACACCCGTTAAGACATATAAGAAATCCCTCTTGCTGCCACTACTCAACGCGGCAAAGGCCCTTATCCCTGTGATGTGGAAACAGAGGGGAGCGCCTACCCTCCAGCAATGGGTGACAAGGGTGGAAGAGATCCACTCAATGGAATCCTTAACTGCAGACTTCCACGGTAGACAGGAGCAATGTGCACTGACCTGGTACCTTTGGGAAACATACCTAGCCAACAGATTAGCAAACCCAAACACGGCCCCCCAGAGGCCCGCAGTTAACCGACTCATACAGAGCTAAGCCACCCGGCTACTCCTCCCTCCTAGGTCCCCTACCTCCTGACCCTTTCCCGAGACTGGATATTGGACTGAACCCCAACGACCGACTCTGACGAGCTCGTAAATGGGGCTTATCAATACGCACACCCACTGTAATCACAGGTGTAAAATACACAGGAAACCGAGACCCAACCTAGAGCTGATACCGGCATGAAAATATCCCCTCTTGGCCTCCTAGACTGATACCTAGAGTATCCTCCCTTATAACAAACTATACCGATAGGCATACAAATATATACACCAGCAACTGCCAACCCACAATAGTGGGGAACTTAACCTAAACCATCACACTTTGCTCTCACCTAGGCGACAAGATGGCCTTGAATGTTAATAAGTGCTGAGTAATCTGGGGAGGAGTTAAGGCACTAAAGATATCTTTTCTCGCTAGCGTGGCCCTATACCATGCCCAACAATATATATATATACATGTCAAGCGACAAAAAGGTTCCTGACACTGTTGGTAGGAAACGTGAAATGAGAAATGTAGCGTGTCAGAAAACTTACCCCCCACAGTACCCAGACTAGACACCGATTCACACCCTACACGTAGAGCGCACACCATAGGTGCAACAAACTGCGCATTGTAGGCTAGTGGGGATACGAGACTAGAAACCTAACCTTAAATAATTCTACCTAAAGCATGTGATGGAAACTATAGAAATATTGTCTGAGAAAACTGTTTTGAGAATGTTAAAACAATGGTGACGAATGTTGTTAAGCTATTCAGAAAACTGATGTTAAAATTGACGTTATACCGTTACTACATCTTTCCTTGAAAAAATGATAAAACTTGAAAATAAAGATTGTCAAAAAAAAAAAAAAAAGCTTTCGCTTTGTATCACCAAGCTGTTAATTTGCACATTAACTATTCTATCCTTTACATTCTTCATGTTTTGTTTTTTTTATTTGTTTTTGAAAGACATGTTTAGACCTTTTACAAAAATAGTATTTTTACTGTAAAGAATCATTTCTGCTGCTGTAAGAGAAATTTCTTTTCTTCAAGTCTAAATTGATGTCCTTTTAATGAGCAAGAGCTACGCTCACTTGCCCTCTATACACTTGTATACAGTAATCCTATTCCCTATGAAGCATTTGTTTTCTAAAATAAACAAATCCAGGTTTCCTAGTCTTTCGTTGTAACATTTTTTCTTCTTAATGTCGTAGGTCCGTTTGCAATTTTGTAGCTTTAGAATTTCCTCTTTAAAACAGGTGCCCATTTGCCCAAAGTTGCTTCATATATTCAAGGTGGAGTCTTATCATTGTTTTAGAGATTGGCAGAATGATATTTTAATCATGCATGTTAATACATTCAATATGACAATACCTTACTGGCCGACATTGCGAAATGTTTCCCAATCTATTGTCTGTAATAATTCTAATTTAACGCTAACACTTACATGTTCCTCATACCAGGATTCTCCCCAGGCAATCTCTTCTGCCTCGTGTCTGCTCAGTCCCCTAATTTGCCTAAATCCCTCTGTAAGTAATTTAGACTGTGTAAACAATGAACCAATATTCCTTTATCTGGTCTTGCAAACAATGAAAATTGTCAGATGTTTGTCCCACAATTATCGCTACACAATCAAATAACCAAGAATCCAAGATTTCAAATAACCAAGAGTGATTAGGAAAAAATGGGCTCCAGTATCGATCAACCTTCTTACGCACCCTGAATCCATAAAAATGTTCAGTTTCCCACAAAGGAAAAAATCACAACAGGGATTGTAAAAATACATTAATAATAATAATAGCAAAAAAAAAATTTTTTTTATAAAAAAAGTTGAAATTATCAAACAAAATTCATACAATATATTTTATGCTGTTTTATAATTCGCATTAACAGAAACGCCATGATGGGGCAGGTGAGCTTGCACTGTAATGGCCCTTGGAGTGATTCTAAGAACCTCCTTCTGTTATTTAAATGTGTATAGGGGCTCAGGATAGTGCACAGGTAACGTTGCTTCCCCCCCAAAAAAAATAATAAAAATTCTATTGGTGCCAACATAGATTTCCATCACGGGTGCCACGTAACCTAGATATGTCTCTGCCCCTCCCATTTTCCCACAAAATGGCTCTTTTTTTTTCCCCAATATCCTGCACTGCTCTTAAAGACTTGTAAGACGGAGGGATCTTTTGATTCTGATGTAATTTAACACATACCAATATATCATGTATGTGTGTTAATCAGCCATTAAGTAAAATAAATAGTTTGTCATATACTACACAGTGTCTGAAATGAGCTCTCTTGTTCCTATTTTATTTTTTATTTAATTTTTGTGTCCCTCAGATCAAGTCCCTGGAGCTGAACCTAAAAGCATCTCACTGGTAAAGTTATCCAGATTATCATCGTGTGTGTGTGTGTATGTGTATATGTGTGTGTATGTATGTATGTATGTATGTATGTATATATATATATATATATAATATGTATGTATGTATATATATGTATATGTGTGTATATATGTATGTGTGTGTGTGTGTGTCAGTTGTTTTACTTTGTTTGAATTTTTTCCTCTCTGATGATTCTTTTAGCACAGATTTAACAAACATTTTGAATTTGGTGATAATTTAGTCTTTATTTATCTTATGGGATTTCAGACATTATGGCCTCCATTATAATATTTTTGGATACACTTTTCAAATGCTTGTACTTGTAAATATTAAGAAATCAAAATTATATTGTATATAAAAACATATGTCAAAATATAAAAAAAAAATTTCAAAAGAATTCACAAAACAGCTTATCCGAAAATATTAAATCCATCTCACAATAAGGAAACAAATGTAGGGCAATATGTTATGCAAGATTAATTTCTTTCAAAAACATGAAACTCACCCATGAACCAAACCTTTAAGAGCACATGTATAATTTTATTTCCACTTTTACCAATATCTTTGGGATATATTCGTAAACGGAGCATTTTAGAGAATGGACAAGGATTTTTTGATGCTAAAATAGCTCATTTTGGCTTGTCTTTTCCTAAATTGGCTATTACGACCCAGTTTAATCAGAACTCCTGGCTTGCTGAATATTCCCAGATTTGTGCAGCCTTTAAATTGAATTAATCTTTTCATTATTGTAGGTTTCTTATGTTTTTCAATTTCAGTTTTACAACAAAAATAAAACGGAGGAAATGCAAAAATCACTGTTACATAAAGGCAGTAAAATCGATTAATACATATTGTGTTATTATTTATGTAATGCAAACCTATTCAGGATCACCTTACAATGTGATTGAAAAGTAACAAACACTACACAAGTTATAGAAACACTATAGCGTTGGGAAACCCCTTCCCCCCCGAGGCACATTAATATTTTTTAAAAATGTAAGTTTTACATAAAGGCTGCTTGCCTCCCCACTTCCAGTGACATCACGGAGGAGATATGGCCTCCTACGACGCCGTCCAATCCAATGCTCCACATAGGAGCAATTGGGACCTAATGCGCATGCTCAGCAAACGCTGTGTTTCCAAACGTCCCCATCGGAAAGCATGCTACACAATGGGACTTCTGCGTCACGTGACAGTTTCACTTGGTCATTTAGTGTCATGCTGTCAGCCATTTGATGTGGACTTAGTCCTGCAATGTAAACATTCCAGTTTCTAAAAACTGTTTTACATTGCAGGGATAAAATGATAGAACCAATGCACCCACTTTGTGAATTTCAGTCTAGGAAGATGTCTTCTAAGTGGGAGTTAGTGATGAGTGTAATTGAAGAATTATAGAAGAAAAGAATTCTGAAGAAATGAAGTTCTTTGTCTTAATTGTGACTACTTTTAATTTGAGTCTGCTTCTTGATTTCAGCCCGGAGAAGCTTGACATGCGCATGGGTTTTGATCTCTGTGATGATGAGAAAATATTTCTCCAAAATAGAAGTAAAGTGTCCGCTGCAGCGTTAAAGAAGGTTCTGAATCTAGAGCGAGATCTTCAAGCAGACGAGGTGAGGAATCCTAACGACCAACAATATGTAATGATAACTTTGTGCAGGTTTTTTGGCAACAATTGTTGTGGCTGTTTAATGAGGGGCGAAGGAAGAGATGTGAGCAGAGTGAGTGTTCACAGCGGCCTCCCCTCCTTACCTTCCATGAATGACGAGTGACGTGGAGTGCATATAATAGAATCTCAGCTTTACTGGATCCACCACAAACCATACCGGAGTCAGTGGATTAGGGGTTTGGTAGGACTGAGCTAAATGACTAACTGTGGCACCCCAGATGTTTTACAACTACAATTTATATGATAAACCCAGTCTGACTGCACATGATGGTAACGATGGCATAGGCCTGAAAATAGGAATGACGTGGAGTTGGTTGGCTTATGTCATGTGGAGAGGAATGGGGGTACAAATGCACTCCATAAAAATACACCCCAGCATTCACACCCACTGCATTCCAATATACTCCATTATTCACACACTGCATTCCAATACACCCCCAGCATTCACACCCACTGCATTCCAATACACCCCAGCATTCACACCCACTGCATTCCAGTGCAACCCATCATTCTCACATACTGGATTCAAATATACTCCATTATTCACACCCACTGCATTCCAATACACATCAGCATTCACACACACTGCATTCCAATATACTCCATTATTCACACACTGCATTCCAATACACGGCCAGCATTCACACCCACTGTATTCCAGTGTAACCCATCATTCTCACATACTGGATTCAAATATACTCCATTATTCACCACCACTGCATTCCAATACACATCAGCATTCACACACTGCATTCCAATATACTCCATTATTCACACACTGCATTCCAATACACGGTCAGCATTCACATCCACTGTATTCCAGTGCAACCCATCATTCTCACATACTGTATTCAGATATACTCCATTATTCACACACACTGCATTCCAGTAAGCCCCAGCATTCCCACACACTCTATTCCAATACACCCCAGCACTCACACACACACTGCATTCCAATACACCCCAGCACTCACACACACACTGCATTCCATTACACACCTGTAACCGCTGGTGGTTCCCTTATTTACCACTATAATGTCTTAAAGCATAGAACTTAGTAGGGCTAACCATACAGATATCTTAGCCATAATTTTATATAGTGTAAGAGATCCTCTATTTAACATATATAAATAATTGAGAATACAATATAAAATAAGGATTGTCTTGGAAGCAATAGTTTTGTCTTTTTGGATATTTATTATATAAAAATATAAATGTAAAATCCATTATAGCAGAGTTTATCAGAGTAAACTAAATGCTTGCAAATATCATTAATAGGTTAACATACCCTTCTGAACATGTCATCATGTCAGCCTCTCTGTCATTTTAAGATGGAGCAGCGTCTGTCTCCAAGTCTCTCCTCTGTGTTTTAACATTTAAAAGTACACCTATTTATACCTTAGATGTCTCCATTTTAGGTTACTGTAGTTCAAATATGAAAAAGTAACACTTCTTTTACTTTATTCAGTTTAGGACCTCCCTTAACTTGGCAAACATACAAGGCCATAACTAAAGGGTGTATACGTCATGGAAATTTTCCTGACTTAGTTCAAGATGGCATCTTAAAGTTTGAATAGTTTATCTGTTGTTTATACTAAGTCGTAAGTGTACAGTCGTGGGAGATTCCCGGATTTGGGGAAGTTCCATTAACTTGGGGTTACCACAGTATATTGTGTACTGCAAGAGTCGTAGTATAGCCTTGAAGCTTGTTTATGCATTATTGTTATTGTAATTCGTCTGGGACAAAATGGCGCAAACATATTATGCACTGAGGTTATTGCTTAAAGAAACAGTTATGAAAAACAATATGTTCCATTTCTAACACCTTGTCAGTTTGCAATATCTCTTAAAGACAAAGTACACAGTTTAAGAAATACAACATTTCATTCTAAAACTTGTAATATTTGCATTTGCCCGTAACACACCAGCACTCACAAACTGCATTCCAATACACCCCAGCACTCGCACCCTCCCCCATTCTGCTGATTGGACTGCTCTATAATTGCATGGAATGGTTCATGTTATCTCAGACTATGTTCGATTTGAAATAGGTTCCTGTGATTGCTGTCACAACTACTGGTGGCGGCGCAAGAGCAATGACCGCACTCTATGGCAGCCTGTCTGGGCTAAAGAAAATGAGTCTTCTGGACACGGTGTCCTATATCACTGGAGCATCTGGCTCCACCTGGTAAGAAGGAACGTTCCTGTCAATGTATTCTCCATTTGTGACAGCAACTTTATTCCTGCTTGGAACCATTTAGGCTTCAAAGTTATTGCAAAGAATGCTGGATTGGTTTATGTTCAAATTACAGAGCGATAAATGTCCTCCCCTCTAGGACTGTATTAGAATAGTGACCGGTCCAAGCTTTCTCAATACCTTTATATCCAAGAATGAGAATAATTGCTCTGGGACTTAATAAAGAAAATAGTTGAAGGTTTATTCTATCAACATTTCAGTGTTTTACCAGAATTTAATCAGGACAAGTTTTTAGAAACCAGAATTATTCACCTACAAAATGTACGACCTGCATCCCCCATGGAAATAAAACTTCTCTATAACACCGTAAGATGCCATTAACCAAATGTAGGAATCAAGGAATTATGGATTTATAATATAATAACCTTTACTGTAAAATACTGCAACTTATTAAAAATGTGATTGGAAAAAGACTATATTATAAGCCGTCAGTCATAGCTGGAAATATAATGGTAGGTTGGTTAAATCTTCAAGTTTAATTTCTAGGTAGACAATGGTAACCAGGACATAACCGCCCCAACCTTGATTCTTTCTTTTATGAAAATTATTGATTTAAACCAGGGTAGTAACACGGGATATAAGGATTCCTGTCACTGGGATGGACATATATAATTAATAATTTATTAAAAAATATATATCTATATCTCCCCTTTAACAGGTAGATAACATTTGCGGTGGCCTCCTGAGGTATGGGCTCGTTTTACCATTAATCTCAGGTAGACTGGGATATGTCCAAGTGCCTCCTATAAGTGTAGTTATATTCCTGAGCAGCAGCTGACACCATTTTATTTCAGATTGTTTACAAGCCGAATCAATGTTTGCCACTGAAATATCTTGCTTTATTATCGCCGAATCTGATACTGCATCCAAAAATTATCCACTTCTAATTGGATACCTCGTGGTACATTTTCAAACCTGCTGCTCAAACCATGAACTGCTCTGAAATGCAGTAAAATACACTTTATAACTTCTCCAAACTCTGTGCACGGTTTCAGTCCTGTGTGTTTGTATTTATTTGCTAGGGGCATGTGTAAGCTGTATGAGGACCCTGACTGGTCACATCATGACTTGGCTCGGCCGATACAAGAAGCCCAGAAGATATTGACCAGCAGTAAGCTCTCTGCTTTTAGCTTCGACTGCTTGGCCTTCTACCGAGATGAAATGAAGAAGAGGGCAGAGATGGGCTATAAGACTTCTGTTACAGATCTCTGGGGTCTGGTGATTGAGTCCATCTTGCATGATGGGGTGCGTTAACCATACAGTTTGCGGTGTGTGTTTTTAGAGCATGGCTCATTTAGTTAGAGGGCATTTTTATATTATTCTTCCTCTGATGATTTATTCTGTTTCAATCACATCTGTTTCTAACATTTATTGATATCCACTCAAGAAAAATCCATGTAGGGCAACACAAGGAACAGTGGTCTACTAAATTGGTAGCCTGGGACATAATGAGTAACATGGGGTGGCTGTATGGTCCAGAGTGGCTAAATAAATTGTGGGGTCAACTGATCACAACCCCCCTCACTGGAGTTTAGATTAGTTTTGCTAGTCAGGGCCAAATGAGGGGGATTATAGGGGAGATTGTACCTGTGTATCTTCACTTTCCTTCCTATATAATTACATGTATGTTTTACTTTTTTCATAACAGATCAATGACACAAAACTCTCTGATCAAAGAAAGGCTTTAAATCAAGGACAGAACCCGCTGCCTCTATACCTAGCAATGAACGTGAAGGATTCTGATAGAACCACTCTGGATTTTAAGGGTAAGTAATGGTGTTTTACAGAAGATATTATTACTGATACATATCTGTTTGTGCAGGATCATCAAATCCCTCAAACCGTAGTGTATTTTCCATAAATACTAAATACATAAATTCCATTAAAAACAATATCACTGTACCCCATTCCTGCTAGGAACGGGGTACATTGACGTTATGGCAGGCTTATGCAATGTATGATCATATACTGTAACTAAACACCCATTACTTTTTGCTTAGGTGAGTTGTTTAAAAAAAAAAAAACTATTACAGACTTAAAATTGCTGCTTAGTGAATGGACTAGCGCACTGGATGTTGTATGATATATATATATATGTATAAGGAATAAAGGATAGGAGAACAACTTACGTAATGGAGAAGGGGGGTCCTACCTTTATTAATTCTAGGGAATATTTGAACTAAAGAAATCAAAAGACTAATATACTGATACAGCCATGAGGGGGAGAGACTAAGTAGCGCTTAGGGGAACGGTGGCAACAGTGTCCCATAATAAAAGCCCATTCACTGTCAAGACTGCATGGATACAGTGACCTCAATGTTGCACAACAATATAGAGTGAACCCTAGAGAAAATAATTAAAAAAGGTTTAGCAGGAGGTAAAAAGGTAAAGATGAGGGTTGGAGGGTCTAAAGCCCCACTAGTATCAACCTTAACCCCAACACGTCTTTCCCTATAAATACCTCCGCACCGTGGGCAAGCCACTAGTGCTCATCGAAACCACTCTCCCTTGCTTCTTTCCTGGGCTTCTGAATTATCTTCATTTGCCTTTTCATGTGTATATATAGCGGAGAATACACACAACCTAAACTATTAATATAAATGAGTACTCGTGCAGGTTCTTTTATATTTTAAAGGGACACTATAGTCACTTAAACAACTTTATCTTAATGAAGCAGTTTTGTTGTATAGGTCATGCCCCTGAGGTCTCACTGCCCAATTCTCTGCCATTTGAATTGTTTTGTTTATACAGTGCTAGTCACACTTCCCTGCATGTGACTTACACAGCCTTTCCAAAAACTTCCTGTAAAGAGTCATCTAATGTTTACACTTCCTTTATTGCAAATTCTGTTTAAGTTAGAATGTATCTATTGCTCTGCTAGTAATTTTCTAGACCCTGCAGGTAACAGAAACAAAAGTGATTTAATGCTTAAATGGCAGTCAGACTGCAGAGGCGTGATCTATACACCATAACTGCTTCATTAAGCTAAACTTGTTTTGGTGACTATAGTATCCCTTTAAGGAGTACATTAGGTCAATAGAACATTAGTCTGTCACCCCATGGGTGAATATTATTATTATTATTATTATTATTATTATTATTATTTATAAACTGCCAACAAGTTCTGTAGTGCTGTACAATGGGTGGACTAACAGACATGTATTTGTAACCAGAAAAGTTGGACACACAGGAACAGAGGGGTTAAGGGCCCTGCTCAATGAGCTTACATGCTAAAGGGAGTGGGGTATAGTGACACAAAAGATAAGGTTATGATAGAAAAGTAGGTTGCTTGGATAGCATTCATTAAGGGCTTAATGTTTTGTTTTGATGAGAGGAATCGGGGTGCGGGGAGGGAAAGCTGTTCACAGTTTAATTGATATGCTTTCCTAAAGAAATATGTTTTCAAAGATTATTTGAAGGAGTGGAGACTGGGTGAGAATCTAACAGAGAGGGGAAGGGCGTTCCATAGGAACGGTGCAGCCATAGAGAAGTATTTAAGGTGAGCATCATAGATGGGAGTACGAACAGAGGTTAGACGTATGTCTCCGGCAGAGTTTAGGGGCCTAGACGGGACATATTTGTGTATTAGTGAGGATAAGTAGGTGGGAACAACATCTGTAAGCAAGTGTCAGGATCTTAATTTGAGCCACATATCTCACGGGAAGCCAATGAAGGGACTAACAAAGGGGGGGAGGCATGGGAGGTGCGGGCAGACAGGAAGATGAGCCTCGCCGCCGCCTTTATTATAGACTGTAACGTTGCAAGTTGGGAACACGTAAGACCACTGAGAAGTGGATTGCAGTAGTCATGGCGAGTGAGGACAGTGGCATGGACAAGCACTTTTGCCGTACCAAGTGTTAAATAGGGTCGGATGTGCGCAAAATTTTTGAGATGGAAGCGGCAGGATTTGGCGATTGATTGGACATGAGGGGTGAAGGAGAAGTCGGAGTCAAAGAGAACACCTAGGCAGCAAGCCTTTGAGAGAGAGTGGATGGTGGCACCATTGACTTGGAGGGACACAGACATGGGAGTAGCAACACTTGAGGGTGGGAAGACCAGAAGTTCTGTTTTGGAAAGGTTCAGTTTAAGGAAATGAGCAGCTATCCAGTTGAAAATAGCTGAGAGGCAATCAGAGACATGAGTCAAGAGGGGTAGTGAGAAATCAGAGGAGGACAGATAATTTGCATGTATATAATTGTCTTTGTATGTTTACAGAGCTTCTAGGTCACTACGTTAATCGTCTTTGTGGCTCTAAACCATCAGTACTGTATGCGTACATTCAACTGGGGAAAGTCTATAAATCTATGCCAAGAATGTTTTTTTTAACATGTCACAGGTACAAGGATTTGCTGTGAGTTTGATTACATTAATATATACATAAATTGTTCTGTTCTTTTCCAATCACAGAGTGGTGTGAATTTTCTCCGTACGAGGTGGGCCTCTTTAAATATGGTACATTTATTCGTTCAGAGGATTTTGGCAGTGAGTTTTTCATGGGTCAGTTGATAAAGAAACTCCCCGAATCCAGGCTGTGCTATTTACAGGGTGAGACACATTTCGGTTTGGTTTGGCAGTGGTGATGGTCACTGGGTGGATAGGCAAAGATTAATGTTAACAATGCAGGTCTTTGAATCCTGTTTTTCATGAATATACTGCGAGCGCTAAACTTAGAAGTGATTTACAGTCCCTTCCAGAATTTGTCTCCACAAACAAACAAACTAAAGTTGGAGTACTGTCTGGGGGAATACATTTCAACTTTACTGTTGAATACATTGAACTATACACAGGATAAAGGTTTGTACAATACTCACCCCAAAAAAACATACAAACACAATCAGTGAGTCTTTATAGTCTAACAACCATTGCTAAGACCCAGTTTTTCAAGACCCATGTTTTTCCCCCCAAACTTGCCTATTTTCCCATAGAAAAAGTGCCACCATTTTCTGTTTCACAACCTTTCATCGTGTGTGGAAATGTACAGATTGGGTATCTTCTTTCTTCACGGGATAACACAACTGAGGATAAAGAGTCACTAATGGAAGATCGTAGACCCCATCCTAGAACTGTTTAAAATACTCTCTGGGAATACGGGTCATTATAGGAAACGTTATACATTAAAGTGCATTTAATGTGTTTTTAATTCAACCATTTTGTCCTAAAATTTAAAAGTTCACTTTTTTCAAATTCCTGACAAATTACAGTTTTAACTTTGTGTGTCTTGGTAGATTCACATTTACTAGTAGACTTGTGCACAGCCAGAAAATTAAGAATATATTTTTTTTTTTTCACAAAAGTAAAAAGATTTGAGTTGAATTTCGTTTATATGTTGGCTCTGCGCTGCAGACTGGTACTGAATCAGACCAACAAAAAAATTATTATTTTTTGTTTAATTTTACCATCAGTCATTTCTTTTGGTGCAACAGGCAGAATTCCAATTCACAAATCAAAACAAACAAACAAACAAATGTGCTTGGCCAATGTGCATTTCAGTTGTTTCATAATCCGGGTACATTTCAGCTCGGAGTTCAGTAATTCAATGGACTTGTACGAAATGCAGTTCAGACCGAAATGTATTTCTAAGTTTACTAATTAGCCCAAGGATTACTCTCTTCTCCAACCACGAGCACACTAAGCTACGTGGTGACCCCAAAGCACTCCGTAGGCCATTATCATGGTGTCTGCCATCTCTCACAAGTCCATGTAGACCCCAATTATTGGAAGGGCAAATAAAGCACAGTATGGGTATAAGTACAATTTACTAATAAACTAAAATAACTGTGTGTGTATTATGGGATTGTTGTCTTGTTTGATTAATTGTATGCAATACATTTCAACTTATAAATATGAAAACTGGTCTTTGCTATTTATCCGTTATACCTCATGTTACATATATTTTTACCAGTAGGCTGCCTCAAGCTGTTGGCAAGTGACTTTATTAGTAAAGGCTGGGTTATCTCAATATTGTTTAACTTCTACTCTTATTTCATAGGGTTATGGAGCAACATCTTCTCCATAAATTTAATGGATGCTTGGTTTGCGGCTACAACTTCTGAAAATTTTTGGGAACGGTTTACAAAGGATAATGTACAGCACCTTGGTAGGATATTTTGTCTTTGTTTTATAATAAAACTGCACATGTGTATATAAAAACCATGAGAGCTTGCAAAACTTGTAGATCTCTTGTCTGCAGCCTTAGCAAGCCCTCCCCTTCTAACCCCGCCCAGACTTTCTGTGGCTGTCCAATCACAGACTTTGCAATGTAGCTCAATGAGAAGTCTTTGCAAGTCAGGTTCTCTGGGTAATTGCTGCCTATAGAGTTTAGTTCCACTGAGCTCAACAAACCAGGAAGTAACAGGACTGGTTCTCTGATTGACAGCTGGGGGGGGGAGGGGGGGAGGGTGGAACCAGATTAATTCAGAAAAGTGCTGTTTATATTAAAATCGACACTGTTTGTAAAATAAAAAAAAGACGCTCTTCTCACACAAAGCATTTTAGCAAGCCAAAGTAGCTTCAATTGACGTGTATTTTTAAACAGATGATGAAGAAGCTCTAGCAAAAAGAAGGGAAGATCCTAATCTATCTCTGGCAAAAAGAAGTGAGGATAGCACTGGTGCGGAGACCCGTGTCATCCAGCCTTCAGGGAAATTAAGCAGCACCGTGAGGGACATTTTAACTAAGCGACCGATTGATGGGGATCAGCACAATTTCCTGAAAGGACTTCAAATTCACAAGGACTATGTCAAACATAAAGGATTCACGTCATTTGAAGGTAAACCAACCAGTGGGAATTGGAAGCTTGTTCCTTCTACGCAACTCTGCTTAAATTCATAGAACTGTACTGTGGCTATAGAAAATCTCTTTTAGTACATGTGGGCCCCCAAGAATGAGCAAGTCCAGCCAAAAGGTTCCTAAACACATGGCTATATATAGTTTATACAAATGGCAAAAACAGCCAAATGTCCTGATATTGGCTACTTGAAGTATTTTTTTTTTTTATCTTATATTGTTGCAAGAATTTTTTTTATTTTTTTTTAAATATAGGGCTCAAAATGTCCACTAGCCACTGAGTGAAAGTTTAGGTCCTGTGAGTAGAAATTAAACCTTTGTGAGCAAATGACTCCAGAATTGCAGTGGCCACTAACGTTAAATCTTGAATGGTAACAAAGACCGTGTAATGTTAAACCCAGATATAGAATATTTAAAAAAAATGCGTAAAAAGGCAGAATATCAGAGAGTGGAAAGGGCAAAACGTAAAATACTCATTTAATTGCAATTTTTTTCAGACACAAAGACCCGACAATGTCCAAACGAGCTGACCCCATTCACGGACAGCCTGTGCTTGGTGGACAGTGCATATTATATTAACGCCAGCTTCCCATCCTTGCTGCGGGAGGAACGCAAGGTGGATGTAATCCTGTCATTTGATTATTGTTTGTCCAGAAAGTTTCTGGTAAGTCACTGCAATCCATTCAACCTAATTCTAACACCGTAAAAACTTGTCTTTGGTTAAGATTCCATCTCTGGGAAATACTTGTTTTATTTAGGGTGGGGGGGGGTCTAACTATATTTACATGTTGGGTTTAACCCCTTTGCGACGTTAGACAGAAATTTTCCGTCATGCTTGTCCTTGCATTAAGGATACATAATGGAAAATTTCTAAAGTTAACCCTAGATCGCTCTGTCCCTGCAGCTGTGATCACTCTGACAGGCTATCAATGACTACAGTGATCAATTTGCAGAGACTCCATTTTACTGTGGTCTGTTTTTTTGTTTTTTTAAACGCTCAGGGGTTAAATTTATTTTATTAATTTAAATATTTTAAAATTTTATGTTTAGCTAGCTGGAGTGGGTGGAAGTTAGTGGGGAATTGGGGAATTTGGTTAGGTTAGCTAGGGGTTAATGTTAAAAAAAAAAGCTTAAAGTAAAAAAAAAAATTTTTTAAAAATGTTTTAATAATGTTTAAAAAAAGTACCACCCCTAATAAAAATTAACCCCTTCTCTGGCTATAGTGATCAAAATACAGATCACAGTATTATACTGTGATATGATTTTTTATTTTTTTTTAACCCCTGAGGGTTATCTTATAAATTATTTTAAAATTATATATTTTTCTAGCTGGGGTGGGTGGGAGTTATGGTAAATTTGGGGAATTTACTGTTAGTGCTACTTACTGCTAGTTACGGGTTAACGGTAAAAAAAAGTAATAAGTAAAAAAAGTTTGAAAACAAGTTTTAAAAAGAGTAAATAAATACATAAACAATGCTAATTACCACTACACCTGAAAACAAAATAGTAAAAAAATGATCCAATGCTAAGGTTCAAAATATGCATTTTGAAGTACCCTGGGATGTCTTCTTTAAGAAATGGTATGCCTTTATGGGGTAGTTGGAATATATGGCCTGCTAAAATACTCCAAAATGGGAAATGGACACAGCGTAAAAATTCAAAGTTTGAAAAAAAAATTGAAAGGGCACATTTGAGACACAGGCATTGCTGTACTCATACGACACAGCTGAGCAACATATGAAGTATTAGTCAGCCATAGCACACATAAGGTTTTCAAAATATACTGTGCAAGCTCACTTTGTGTGTGTCAAAGGCAGAAAAAAACGCTTAATACCACTAACACTTGGTACAAGCTAGTGGAAAGATTATTTCACGATAAGGTTCAAAATATGCCTTTTGAAATACCCTGGGATGTCTTTATGGCGTAGCCTGTTAAAGTGCTCCAAACTGGGACATCGACGCATCTAAACCCTCCATGAAAATCCACACTTAAAAACCTTCACTTGTCACGTCTCTTTTACAGCACTGTAACTTCACAAAATAGTGTCTAGGTCATACGTTGGGCATATTGTTTTAATCAGAAGATGTAACTGAGCATAATTTGGGGGCTTTTATGACAGTGGCACATATCAAGTGTAAGAAATACTCATCAAAAATGCAACATGTATGTAAAAATGCAATTTCTTCCCTTCACCACAAACATTGGCATGAATTGGTGAAAAAATGGTGACAAATTAAGGCACAATAAATGCCATATAAGATACCCTGGGGTGTCTGCTTTATCAAATGAAAGCCCTTTGTGGGGTTATTTGAACAGTCACACTGGTATAATACCCCAAAATGAGACATAGGCCCATCAAATCCATCTACGAAAATTCTAACTATAGAAACTGAAATAGCCTGGTCTATTATATGGCATTGTAGCTTCACAGAATAGTGGCAAAGGCATACAACAGGGGTATCCTTATATTCAGCAGATGTAGCTGAACACAATATGGGGTTCTGTGCAGGAATACCGCACACACCAGCTTTAGGAAACACACATTACAAAAACCTTGTTATATGTTTATATGCCAAAACAGAGGAGAAAAAACAATTTTACTCCAATATTTGGTAGAGATTGGTGATGAAATGGCTATGCAAAATGTGTCAAACTAACCTTAGGTAAATAGCCTGTGATGTCTACTTTATATAAATATATACTTTTCTGTGGCAATTTTGTTTTCTGTGATGGCTACTAAACCTACAAATATCTATAAAGCAAAACACATAAATTAATTTATTTTGAATTACTTTTTTCGTAACCTGGACATATTATGCACACGCTATGATTGCCAAAACTGTGAAAGTGTTTTTTCCCCCCTTTTTTTTTATAAGTAATGAGACATTATCTATGTATATGTGACATCAAATTAAAGCCCTTTTTGCCCTCTAAAAAATGGTATATAATATGTGTTGGTGCAATAAATGTGTTCAAACGCAATTTGCATCTCTGTCAAACAGCAAAGATTTCAAAAATGGCTTGTGTCCTTAAGGGTAAGGCAATCTTTTGAAGCTGTGTCCTTAAGGGGTTAAATATTTTATTCATATGTTTGGGAGATATCCTTAAAGGGACAGTCTGAGCTACATAGCTACTAAAGCAAACTGTAGTGGGTATGGTACCAGCATGCTTCGGCTGCCATCCCACAGTACTTTAACAATATCAATTTTGTCCACATTTGGATGATATTCACTGGCAGTGCGTCTCAGTTGACCTATGCCGGGTCTCGCTGCCAACTATCACTTTGTGTGACACCGCTGTAAAGGTTTAACCATGAATCCAGGTTTGGTGCCGGGGCATGCTGTGGTGGTTATAGTGTTATAGATCAAATCAAGTGTTTGATTATATGTCTGTCTACTCCGTTCCAAATTAATTAATTGTGTGCACGCTTTCCTAGAAAGTAATTCACACCGGAGACATGTTTCTGGTTTGTGAAAAACCTGAGGAATATTTATTCCAAGGGGTGGGACCCCCTTATAAAGCAGAAATACGTCATATGCATAGTTACAGATAACACAAAGTATACTTTCAACTTTTAACAGTCTAAGGGGTCTTTCCTGATACCACCCCACTGGGCGTGAGTCCAGCATCGTCACGTGACATTTCTTTGTATCCCAGCCCCATTTTATTACACATGGCAAGTTCTTAAGAGAGAGACGTTATTTTAACAAAGAAAGTGGGGGAGGGGTTAGAAAGGGAAGCAGCTCCTTTAACACAGTGAATCTTCATTTTGTTACACAAGGCTTTGCTCAATAGGAAGGGGGGGGGGAGCAGGATGAGAGAGGTTTACAGAGGAAATGGTTACTAAGCACACAGAGGGGGAAGGGAAACATTTTACTGAATGGGCACACATGTACAGAGAAAAATAGACATTTTATCCATTCAAGTATTTTGTCCCTAACAATAGTATGTATAGTACCATTTTAAGAAGATACCTTTTATACATGATAAAAATATGTATGTGCCTCATTGCAAAGAGTCAGTAGATCTGTATGGTATACAATCCTATTAAACGGCTTGTGATTTCAGTCAGTGGAACAGACTCAAACCTACTGTGCCCGTCAGAAAATCCCCTTTCCCAAAATCCAGTTAAGCGAAGAGGAAAAAAAGCACCCCAAGGAATGTGTTATGTTTTACGAACCAGACAATGCTGAAGCTCCAATCATTCTCCATTTCCCACTCGTAGCTGATACATTTCAAGACTTCAAAGAACCAGGTAAGTTATTAAGCTTATTTGCATGAAAATGTAATTTAAATGTATTGGGTCTCCATACCGTTGGCACAAAGCGTGCCACTTGAGTTCAGTACTTTAAGCTTACATCGATCGTTATGTTTTAAAGTACCTTATTTGTGATCTCTCTCCCTACAAGGTGCATGTATGAGCCATGCTGCCATTGTTTGAAAGGGCACAAAGGGTCACAGGCAGTGGCGGTCTACTTATAGTTGGTGGAAATATTTTTTAAAAAATTGTAACACAAATAGAAAATGAAAAATAAATAATTACATAAAATAAAGGTATGCCTCACTCAAAAAATAGAAAGCAGTGTCCATGCTGTGTGTGTTTTTACCCCTTTAAAACCCGTGCAATGAGCTACTGAGAAAAAAATAATAATCTTGTTCGTGGCAAAGGCACTGGCGTGCTCCGAAACGTGCGTCAAACTAGTTCCCCTGTTGGGACTTGACTTTCTTGGTAATTGTATTTGTCACATTTAATTTTAAGGCAAATAATTATATATATATATATATATATATATATATATATATATATATATATATATATATATATATATATATATATATATATATATATATATATATATATCTCCTGCTTACTGAATTATTCTCAATAAATGTGAATGTAATGGATTTTTTTTTTTGATTTTTTTTTTAAATCCTCGGTTTTGCTTTTCCAGGGGTAAAACGCAGCCCCGAGGAGCATGATGATGGTCAACTGAATCTGTCTGGCTTTGGGTCACCATATCACCTGCTCAACCTAACCTACAGTGATAAAGACTTTGACAAGCTGGTAAAACTGACTGAATACAATGTCATGAACAACGAAAAGCTCATCCTACAAGCTGTGCGGGACGCTATTGCACATAAACAAAAAAGCCGGGATAGCGGATCAATCTAGTACTGTAACCAGGTACACTGAATTACTAATCACGTGGGGAACTTGTATCGGGAGTGTGTGTTTTTTTTCAAGGAATGACTCCCAGAATACTTTTGGTACCAATAATGGTAGTGATCGGCACCCTTTCATTCCATCCATCTGAATATCAAACGAGTGTGTTTCCTTAAACAAAAAAAAGAACATTTTCTTTATGTAAATTGAAGCGGTAGCATGCTGTGACTATTTTTTAACTTTACTTCCATAGCAAAATGTTGGATTTTGATATTTTTGACTTTTTATTTTTTTTCTCTTCTCTTTATCGAACAAATACACTCCTTCTCGTTCCCTTCACTCTGTAAATTGCCTTCTCCTAACATCTACTTGTTCCCATTCTGCCAACTCTCATCTGCAGGATTTTTCTATAACTGCCCCGTTCCTTACGAATTCCCTACCCCGTGCCATCAGACTCCCCTGGGTAAATGTTTCTCCCATTTCACTGCCGTCATTAGTTCCCTCTGCTCCATAGCCTGGCTCCACTCTCTCCCCTATACACTTTTAGCAGCTTATTTCAACACAGGCACGGCCTCCATCCCTCTGACATGCTGTTATTTCTCTGTCTCAGACTGTAAGCTGGTTTGAGCAGGCCCTTCTTCACCTCTTGTCTCTGTTATATTGCATATGTAAATTACTTGTTGTTAGAATCCCCATTCTATGATTGTACAGTGCTGCGGCATATGTTGGCGCTATATAAATGCCAATAATAGTAATAATGTAACTTATCGGGGATCAGTCTGCTGTTCACATTGCATATTATTCCCAGTTTGAGACAGCAGTCAGTATAGGGCTAGTGTTATCCTGTCTCTGTACTCTCTGCCAAGTGTACTGGGACAGAAATTGTTAAATGACAGATACAGTTACTCAGAACGAAGGTAAGGCCAACATCTTTATTATTAGAAAAAAGGGGAATTGGGGACACTTATCAGCAGTGGTGGTGCCATAGGGACAACAATTTATACACAATACAGATTAAGGAACATGTGTTGTAATCTTTAGTGTTGGCATAAACAAAATAAACATTTTATTGTAATACATAAACTATATACACCTCTTTTATATTTTATACTCCTGGGATTCAACACCAAAGTTGGGTAAACTTTAAATTTATTACACCCCATCTTATCTACCAGATAAATTAATTTTATGCATTGGTATGTTTATTATTTATAAATGACTTTACCAGGAAGTATGTAAGGAAATGAGAGGTGGCATGTTTGGAATAGATTTGGATGCTTCTAGATTTCGGTAGCCAGCTTTCACAAATCCTAAAATGCACCAGATTGGGTAACTAAAAGGACTTTTGATAATGTGCTTAAAATTCAGACTTGTAATTACCTTTTGTTAATGAAATGCATGAAAGTGTTAATTCTCCCATTTTTACCTCTTTTGAAAAATTTTCATTATAACCTCTTCTCCGAATTACCTGCACATAATGCTAGTTGTAAGCATATCTAGTGTTAAATTTAAAAAAAATATTGACACAATAAATGTGCTTGACGTAAAGTGGAAGACAAGGGGCGTTTCTTCTCCCCAAGTCTCTTTTTTACTGTTAGAATACTTCATTACGGAGTAAATTGATAAATTATAGTCATTACATAATTGTTTGTTTGTAATACTTCCTGAGATCCTGTGTACTAAACAAATATATAAAAACATTTAATAGACCGTATCTATATATAGCTGTGTATCACTTCTCCATTGATACAAAGATCGCCAATCCAAGCCTCTAAGAACAAACAATGTGAATTACAGTAATGTTTACATAAAGGCACCTTTCAGTGTGACGTTTGTTTTGTGAGCAGAAGATTTTACGCTCGCAGTGCATGCGATTGATATGTTTGACAAATGGAGGCTGCTGATGTCACCAAGTGTGACATCATATATGCACAGCATGACATAGAATTCAATACGATCTGTGCAAGACACAGACTGGGTTATTCACTAACAGTGAGAATTCAAAGTGAATTCCAGAATTTAGGAATTTGCCCTTCTAATTCCCCTGCCAGCCCTCGCAGGTCCGATCTGCAAGCTCTAACTCTGCAGATTATTTGACCCGTTTAAAGAACAGACAATAAAAATGCATTCGTCAATGAAGTCTTCCCTTATAAATAATCTATATTTCAATGTTTTCTGTTTGGAAACACAGACTGAGCACTTTCTTTTCATAAACAGCAGAAACCATTAGAACTTGCCATTTGCTTTACCTAAAACCATTTTGTGATGCATCCTTGTGCATGGTTTATTTTTACTTTTTGTGGAAAAACTTTTTGAAAACATTCTTCTCTTTTTTTGGCTTCTCTTTTGCGTCATCCGTCTCCACTAACATTGTTTTGTAAAATTCTTCTGTGCTTCCCTTCGCCGGGTCCAGTGTAACTAAGAATAAAAATGTACTGTAAGAATGAAATCTATTACAATAAATATTGGAGGCTTGGTAAACCGTGAGTTTATACTTACTCCTAGTAGCAGAAAATGTTTGCCCATTTAAATCTGGTTCAAAAGACATGGTTCTCCTGTACAAAAAGAAAAACACACATTGGTTTGTACAAAAAAAATTTATTAAAGCAATACTGCCTTTTCTCTCTTTACAAAAAGACAGATGCTGTTAAACATATAGAAGGTAAACAGTTTCATTATATAGATACCCTTTGAGGGTCATGAAGCGTGTACATTGCCATAGCACTGTATGTCTATTATGAATTTTTATTATTAACGGATCTATTTGACGTTGAACGAGCAGAGGTGGATAATTTGAGAGTCGCTATTTATTTTACGTTTGTGCGTGCAAACATCAGTGGACGGACTATCCTGCTCTGCGTTCGAGGAGGTAGTTACAGCTAAGACGTGAGTAAATATGCTGGAAGTTCTAGGACTGTGACCTTGACAGGCAAGTTTAGTTATTTTGTATTCACTTGGTATAGGGCCAATTCCACTATAATTGTCGTTAACGGGTTGTATTCGCAGTTATCTGGTAATTTAATGATTCTGTATGAATGGTCACTTTTAACCCCTTAAGGACCAAACTTCTGGAATAAAAAGGAATCATGACATGTCATGTGTCCTTAAAGGGTTAATGTTTGTATGTGGAGTTTTTCTGCAGGTTTGAGTATCCCAAAGAATGATATTATTTATTTGTATGTCTGTACAGTATTGATGAGGGTTCTAGGTGTTATTTAAGTCCGTACTCTGCGGTTTCCAAACGTAATGATGTTTTAATGCTTTGATACTTTATTGGATTTTAACACAGAGCAGGGGAGCCCGGGCTGGGGGCCGGAGTATAGTTTTTGTTACATTTGTATCTTTTTATTGTGTGGGGACTTTGCTCCCCGGCATTGACTGAGTTTCTTTTAGTGATCCATAGAATTCTATTGATGTAAATGATCAGGTTTGTGACTGTTTCTAGTCTGCACTAAGCTGTATTATTGAGAGAAAACGTGGGGGCAAGCGAGGAAAACAAGCTCCTGGTAGCTCAGATCCACACTAATCTGTAAATATTGATCATTCTTAACAGCTGGTATTTACTAAGTTTCACTTACTTTTTTTTTCTGCTAACTGAGTTGTTTGCTCACGGAGATACAGAGTAGCCACTCACTGGTAAAGCACAGGACACACTAAGCTGTCACCATAGCAACCACACCATGCCGGTAAAATTGTCCTACCCTCGTCATTCCGGTGATGCGGCCGCACCGGACCTGAGGCCAAATCAGCTGGAGATCGGCTCGGAGAGGGGTCTCAGTGGCACACACAGAGTCAGGCAGGGTGCGGTAATGTTCTGATGGTGTAACTGCGCATGCGCCCCATACTGGTAAGTCTCCAGCTGATTTGGCCTCTCTGTGCATCGTCGTCACTGGAAGTGATAACTGTAGGGAATTTTTACTGGGTAGGAAAATTTGATAGAACACCGGTAAAGACTACTCCCCCTAAACATATGTACTTAACACGGTTATTGGCCCCAGCAGGAAATAGTGATGGTGTATACAATGTATTAAACAGGGATATTGTAATTTATTAAATTATAAATTGCCCTCTACTTATGGTGTAAAAAAAATTAAAAACCAAGATTCTGTATGCACCGCTATGTGCTTTAGAGTTTCCATGTTATGTCGTGTACTTAACCCCTTAAGGACACATGACGAAAAAATTCCGTCATGATTCCATGTTATTCCAGAAGTTGTGTCCTTAAGGGGTTAAAGGAAAACTCCAGTGCCAGGAAAACAATCCATTTTCCTGGCACTGCAGGTACCCTCTCCCTCCCACGTAGCTGAAGGGTTGAAAACCCCTTCAGCTCACTTACCTGAGACCCCGCCGATGTCCCTCGGCGGTGGTTTCCGGTCGGCGTCGCTCCTCCCAGTAATCGCGTCAGCCGGTGGGCGAGATTGATCCCGCACGCCGGCTGAGGAAACCTAATGAGCACGCGCATTAGGTCTCCCCATAGGAAACCATTGAAAAAGATTTTCAATGCTTTCCTATGGGGATTTTAGCAACGCTGGAGGTCCTCACACAGCGTGAGGACGTCCAGCGACGCTCTAGCAAAGAAAATCTTTGCTATGAATCAGGAAGTGCCCTCTAGTGGCAGCCAATAGAGGAGGAGTTAACCCTGCAATGTAATTATTGCAGTTTATAAAAAAACTGCAATAATTACAGTTGCAGGGTTAAGGGTGATGGGAGTTGGCACCCAGACCACTCCAATGGGCAGAAGTGGTCTGGGTGCCTGGAATGTCCCTTTCACATGCATTTTCCATATAGGACCAAATAAAAGGAACAAGATTGGTAACAAGCCGTAAACTTCTCATGACACAAGGTCAGGGCTGATTTATAACTTATTACTTTTTTTTAGTGCTCCGCTATGATTACTTTCCACTAATGGTAGTGAGCAGCTATTTCCCAAATAGTAACAGGTGCCGCCAACGCTAAAAACAAAAATTAAAACCAGATATCCGTTTTAGTGCCAGCAATAAGTAGCACTAAGGTTAGAAACCAGTCAGTTGACAGCAGACTTGTGCACAAATTATTTTCACCTACATTGAACTAATCTAATTCCTGTTAATCTGTTTTTGGATAAAGTAGTTCACGCATACATTAACCCCTTTAGGATGGAGGCAGTTGTTCAAATTCTGACCAAAACGAAAACCTGGAATTTGAACGATATGTTTGTTCATCCATTATTTTACCGCTTTCATATTGAGTGCACCCACACCTATTATATATCACTGTTACGGAGAAACATGGCTTCATTTCATATAACATATTTATATATGAAACAATTTAATTGGAATAAAATCTAAAAAAGTGTGCCGGTATTTTAACTGTGAATGCCATAATACTGTTCGCTTTTACTGCAATAAAATACACATATTTGTGTTTAGCAAGGTCTTAAGACTCCATGTACAGGCAGGGCCGGACTGGGGATACAAAGCAGCCCTGGAAAAAAAATTTGTGCCAGCCCCATAAGTCACTGCGCCATATATTGTCGTGTGTAATATGTAAGGCTATGTCTTGCCAGGACAGATGATGGAGTAATATATATATATATATTGCTTTTTCGAATATAAAATATTGGTCCTTTCAGGGTAAAACGTTTAATTATACAGTAAGCATACTCACATGCAGACACAGGCAAATTCACTGACATCTCAATGACACACACAAGCTCATTGATACACAGCCTCAGACAAACAATCTTACTGATATACATCAGCTCATTGACATAAAAACACAAGCTCACTCACTAGCAGGCACACGCATGCAAGCAAGCTCACTCACTAGCACACACACAGCTTAATGTGCTGGTACTGGTGTCTATAGCCTATCCCTACAGGCTTTTCAACGTAAATACTGACTTTTCAGAGAAAAGGCAGTGTTTACATTGCTTCAAAGTGACACTGCTAGTGACAGTCACTCAGACGGCAAAATCCTATGGCAAAGCATTGGATTGGCTGAGATCATCAAGCTTAATGATCTCAGCTATAGAGGCAGGGCCAGTCGAGGGGAGACCAGCACGCTGCGTGGGGGAAAAAAAGGTGAGCAAAAACACTTTTAAACACACATATACACCATGACAGACCATGACACAGACAGACACACACCCCATGACAGACCATGACACAGACAGACACACACACCATGACAGACCATGACACAGACAGACACACACACACACACACACACACCATGACAGACCATGACACAGACAGACACACACCCCCCCATGACAAACAGACAGACACACACACACACACCCCATGACTGACAGACAGACACACACACACCCCATGACGGACAGACAGACACACACTATGACACAGACAGATACCATGACACGGACAGACCGACACACACAACATACATACAGACAGACACACACCATGACACGGACAGACAGACACACACACACCAGACACACACCATGACACGGACAGACAGACACACACCATGACACGGACAGACAGACACACACTACATACAGACAGACAGTCACATTACTAGTACCTGCCACCAGGGGGAGGTCTTCTGGCGGCCGCTGGGGGACTTGTCCTGGCGGCCGCTGGGGAAGCTGCGCTGTCTGTGCTCTCCTGCCCTCGCACGGTGCTGAATGAGACCGGCGCCGGAATATGACGTCATGGGGAGCAGAGCCAGCGCAGCGTCCGCCAGCAGACTCAGGTGTCTGCCCGGCCCCAGGTGCCGACGGCCCACCGGGAAATTTCCCGGTATCCCGGTGGGCCATTCCGGCCCTGTGCACAGGGACAACTATAGGGCTTCCAAATTAAATTATCTGGACTTTCTGCCTGGGTTTGATAGGCAGGGCCCCCAATATTGTTTCCATCTTGGCATAAATTAACAGTAATTTGATTTGCTTGTTGTAGGTGAAAAGGATTTGTGCACAAGTCTAGTGAGTAGCAACTGCTACTAAATACTGTTAAAATATTTTAGGACTAGTTTCTAACCTTGTCAACACGCAGCTTGCAACTGCTTTTTACCGATATTATTTACTTAAAGCTTAGTTATGGAAATTGACAAAAGCGTTTCAAATGTAAGTCAATGGAGACTCTAAGCTTAAAACTTTGGCTTAAAAGGGACCCAGAGCACTTCAGCTCATTGTCCCAGGCCCCTTGCAAAGCAAATTATTGCAGTTTAGGATACTGCAATAATTACCTTCGAGGGTTAACTCCCTCTCCAGACAGCCAGTAGAGGGACTTCTGGGACATCCAGCGTCACCCAAAACCTACCATACAATGCTTTTCTATGGGGAAATTCTAATGTGAGCATGGCCCATTCGCATGCACATTATGCCCCCCCGGCCGACGTGGAGCAGAGGCTGGACTAAGGTAAATGACCGGGGTTTTAACCCCTTCTGCACTACGAAGGAGAAGGAGCTATAGTGCCAGGAAAACAACTTGTTTTCCTGACACTATAGTTTCCCTTTACTGAAGCAGTTTCAGTGTATAGATCATGCCCAATTCTCTGCCGATTATGCAGCCCTAGTCACACCTACCCTGGCAATCAATATAAGAGAGTGCCAATTTGATGTTAACTTTATGATAGTATATTTAGTGCTGCTACAACCACCACGTGTCACAAGTCACTCCACGAAACACCGTGAAATCCCAAAAATTAATAAAGTTTTGGTGAGACCGCACAACAAATAAAAAGAGAAACATTAGGAATTGAACGAAATATTACCACACTTCTGATTATAAATACAGTTCTGAATAATCAAGCATAGAAACAAGTCATGGTGTAGTATATTATAAAAGCTTTTAAAATAAACAGTTGTTAATTGGTCGCACTCACATTCTTCTGAGCTCAATGCAGCCAGCTCAGACTTGCAAGGTATCAATTGATTATGTGTGATTCAGCATCTTCTCATATCTTGCCGCTGTTTCTATGGTCCGTGATAGGACTCCTCAGTTTCTTCTGCATTTTTGTGTTTTGTCACTACGTCTCCATATGACATAGTTTGTGTTTTTGGCTTATGTCGTAGCATATCTGCATCATCGCTCTCCTATTGATGTAACGCGTACAACCATCTTTTAAATCGGGCAATTTGAAAAGTCTGTTTTATCTTTTGGGCAACTAACTTATATTAAAATAAAATGCAACCTCACATTTGGCTTCATATAGTCCGCAAATAAAACATATCTTGATTAATATCACAACCCTGTAATAAGAAACAGATTTATATCTAAACCGTTTTACTTGACTGATCATAAAATTCTAAATATTATGTAAACTCCCATTATGTATATTTGGACATAACTATTCAAAACATATAATTCAATCTTTGTTTGTCTAATTTAAAAAAGTCAGTTTCTCTGTATTTGACTAAAGAAGGAACACTCAGGAAGAGGGGTAACAACCAAAATGGGTTAGGCAATATAAAATCTACATTATATGCCAATGAAAGAAAAATAAATAAAATTAGGTAAAGGCAAACACTTCAACGTCTACATTTAGCCCTTTTGGTACCATAGAATCTAAATTTAAAAAAATCCATTCATTTTATTATTGCTGAAATGGGCTTCAATGAGGGATGTGCATGGGCAAAAAAATTGGTTCTGTTCAGGACTTTGGAAATTTGGAACTTTGGCAATTCGGACATTTCTAAGCATCCCTCTCTTGCCACCACAACCACTTACACATCTGTAGGACTCACTAACCCCTAACCCTACCCCACCACAACCACTTAAACATCTAGGGTTAGGGGTAGGTGCCTCGACTGCCACCACAATCACTTAAACATCTATAGGACTCCCAGTGCCAGGAAATCGCTTATTGGTCAAGATTCCTGTCATCATTCACGTAATTTTCCCTCCGTCTCTTGTTTTACCACCTTTCAGAAATCCTAAGCACTTCGGCAATTCGACACTTCGCCAATTCGGTCCGGTACTGCTGAAATTTGGCAATTTGGTCCACAGTTACATTTGGAATAAAAACAAATTGCACATGGCTAGCTTTAATTTCACCTCCACTCCAGTGTTTTTTTACCGGTTAGATGCCAACATTTTTTTTAGATGTTTGCTATCGCCATTATGGAATTCCATAAAATGTTGGGTTATGTTATGATTCATAGATTTCCTTCTTATGTAATAATTGTGTTCTCTTAGCCTCCTGTTTTAAAGCTTTTGATGTTTTACCAAGAACTTAAATAATATTTTTCATAGTGCACGTAATAAATTATTTCATTTTATACTTTATTTTTCAGAGAAAATGCAGTGTTTTCATTACAGCCTAGGGATACCCCCACTGGTCACTCCTCAGACGACTACTAGAGGTGCTTCCTGGGGCAGTGCTGCACAGTGTGACTGACATTCAGTGTCTCCACCCTCTGCATGCAGACACAACTTTCCTCATAGAGATGCATTGATTCAATGCATCTCTATGAGGAGATGCTGATTGGCCAGGGCTGTGTTTGACTTGTGTCAACCAAGCAGGCAGATCATGGGCAAAGCCAGAAGCTGCAAAAAAAGGTAAGATTTTTGTATATTTAGGAAGGTAAGGTGAGCGATAGATGGTGGTTTTAACATTATAGGGCCAGGGTCATGTTTGTGTTCCTTTAACATTTATTTTACTAGATTGGCATCCTATACAGGGTTCACAGTGGTGGAAGACAGTCTTCCTATCAAGAAAACAGAATATTACATTTTTTTTCTATAAAATTACTAGTTAGTAAACTTTACAAATGTCTTGTCCCTCTAAAATCAATTCTATCTTTATCCTGCCTTAAAGGATCACTATAGGGTCAGGAACATAAACATGTATTCCTGACACCAAGAGTTTTAAATGGGAGGATAAGGGAACAGATTTATAACAAAAGAAAATGTATGAATCATAATGTATCCCGACATTTTATGGTGATAGGAAAGACATAAATCACTATAAATACGATCAAAAGTGCAAAGTGCAGGCCGCTTCTACAAATATGGACACTCCCAACTTCCTTTTAAATTTAATAAAACAAATTGTATATCAATTAGTTGGTATGATATGCAGGGCGCCACACACACACTGTGTTGTGATAAAAAACAGAAACAGAGTTACCACTGGATGTAAAGTATCTACCATAAAGAAATGGGAAAAATAGAAGATCATAGGGTAACACTTTAATACATTTCAATAAAATAAACACAGAAGCACTCACAAGTGACACGGTACAATTAAAGCAAATTAACTGTGCAAACAGTTCTTTGTAGCCTACACTAGGCTTATCCCAGCTTGTCGCAGCTATGTAGACTGTCCTTTAACCAGATGAACCTCCCAGCGTTGGTGATGTAGAGAGTCCTATGAGAACTGGTCAGGTAGCTTGTAATGGAACATGTCCTTCAGCCACCGGGTCTTTGCTCTACGTGTTTTCTTTTAATCAAAAGCTTGATTCCTTTCCTGATCTTCGGCGTTCTCTGGATACTACGCATGCATCGTACGAGTCAGGTGTAACGTCATACCTCATACGTCATAACACCTGAACGACTCCTAGCGCATGCATCATAAACCACCCTGGAACGCAAACCAACTTTGTTTAATCTGTGCATACCAGGCTCTGGCCGGAATAACATTTTCACCGTCCCAACAAGACTGGAATGAGCACTTCTTAAAAATCACACAATTAAATTATATTGAAGAAAAGGAGATAATCGCAAATCCAGCCTATGTGAAATTTATTCAAACTGCAATTATATAGATATGTTTTGGGTTTTTTTAGGAATTTTTAATTGCAGTTTGAATAAATTTCACATAGGCTGGATCTGCGATTAGTAAAACAAATGGGAACATTTGTTTTACTGGTTTATATACAGGGTTATGCCCTTAATTTAGAGGACATATTCAGAAGGATCTTATTCTATCTATTATCTTTGGATCTGCGATTATCTCCTTTTCTTCAAAATAAATGAATTGTGTGATTTTTAAGAAATACTCCTTCCAGTCTTGTTGGGATGGTGAAAATGTTATTCCGTCCGGAGTCTGATTTGCACACGGTTTGCATTCCAGGGTGGTTTGACGCATGCGCTGAGAGTCTTTCAGGTGTTATGACGTATGAGGTATGACGTTACATCGGACTCGTACGATGCATGCGCAGTATCCATTTAAACGCCAAAGATCGGGAAAGGAATCAAGCTTTTGAAAAAGCCTGATTTAAAAGAAAACACGTAGAGCAAAGACTGAAGGACAAGTTACCTGACCAGTTCTCATAGGACTCTCTACATCACCAATGCTGGGAGGTTCATCTGGTTAAAGGACAGTCTACATAGCTGAGACCGGTGGGATAAGCCTAGTGTAGCCTACAAAATGATGTTTGCATTTGCACTTGTAAGTGCTTCTATGTTTGTTTTATTTAAATGTATTAAAGTGTTACCCGATGATGATCTTCTATTTTTCCCATTTCTTTATGTGAGATATTTTACAACCAGTGGTAACTATTTCTGTTTTTTATCACTACCCAGTGTATTTGGCTCCCTGCATATTAAACCAACTAATTGATAGTAAATACATAAAAAAAATGTAATCTAACTGGTAAAAGCCCACTGGAGAGGAGGTGGTATTGAAGCCCTTTTGAGCAAAAATGAATTTAATAGATTTCTTATTAGGCTCCATGGTATCGAAAAGAGTTAAATATGGACTTTGAAGTATCTACCTTTATCTAACTTTAAATATAGTATTGTATTTTTTATTTTTCCTTTCTTTCATTCATATTTGATGTATATTTTATATTGTCTGGCACCTTCTGGTTGTCGTGCCCCCTCTAAATAACATATAAACATTGAACTGATTAAGTTAGACTGACACATAACTATTAGAAACAAGTCATTAAATCTTAATGTACATAATGAGAGTTGTATTATATTTTGAATTTGGGGATTTTTATTTTTTTTATGATCAGCCAAGTAAAAATGTTGAGATATACATCTGTTTCTCATTAGATGGTTGTGATATTAATCAAGACTTTATTTATGGTCTATATGAAGCCAAGTCGGATGTTGCATTCTATCTGAATAAGTTATTTGCCCAAAAGATAAATGGACAATTCAAATTGCCGAATTTAAAGATGGTGCACGCGTTACATCACTAGGAGAGCATCTCACGCAGGAGCACGATGACAACAATTTGCTATGGCACAAACCGAAGCCCGAATTACGTCATATGCAGGCATGCGATGACATAGTGACAAAACATGAAACTGAGAAACCGCAGGAAGATTTTGATATAAAGGCAAGGACAAACGAGTTGTACATAAGCACTTTGAAGAAGATCTAAACTTTCAAACTGCATTGTGCTGGTTACCTGGAACTGTTCTGTTTGGTGTCTACTAAATAAAAAAAATGATATTAATACTTAGACTTTACTCTCTGCTTCATGCACGATCTGAATTAAGGAACAATAGTAAAGCTGGGAGAACAAATCTACCAGTGTGGACACACATTATCAATTGATACCTTGAATGTCTGAGCTACATTAGGCTCAGAACCATGTGAGTGCGACCAATTGACAACTGTTTTTATTTGCTTATATTATATACTACACCATGATTTGTTTCTATACTTGATTATTCAGGATTGTATTTATATTCAGAAGTATGTTAATATTTTATTCTATTCCTATTATATTTGTTGTGCGCGATCACCAAAATGTTAATTTATATTTGGGATTTTACTGTGGTTGTGACTCAAGACGTAGTTGTTGTAGATTGTACCAGTTTTGCACTTTTTATATTGATTGGTAGGGGTGGTGTGGTTAGGGCTGCATAAACAAAGTGATTTAACTCCTAGATGGCAATAGTGAACAGTAAAACTGCTTGATTGTTATACCAAAACCACTTTATTAAAGGGACACTTCAGACCCCTAAAGCACCTTAGCTTGCTGAAAAGCTTTGTGTGAAGAGTGTGTCCTCTCTTTCATTTTACAAAAAAATGCAGATTTCAATCAAAATTTACACTTTAATAAAGTGGCCTAGTTACACCCCTTTGGCAGTCAATCAGACAACTGGTCCATTTACTTCCTGGTTTGGTTAGCTCCATGAAGAAACTCAAGAGGCAGTAATAACTCAGAGCACCTACCTTGAGAAGACTTATCATTGAGTTGCATTAAATTACAGTGAATAATAAATTACTAACCTTGGCATCTCGGTAATCGGAGTGTAAGCAGCTACAGATCTTTTCTGTGAGCCATCATCATCTGCTGGGGAATAAAGGCATTGTTACATAGCTACAAAAGAATATAGGCTGAAAAAGTCAGAAGTTTAGCATTTCATTTTACACTTGTTACTGCTGATAATCAAAAAGAACGTGAAAAAACAATTTTAAACTATTCTCTAATTTTGCCACAAATAGGGTAAAAAAATAATTCTCCTTGGCTCTAAAATGGCAGACAGATTTTTCCTCTAAAAGAACAATCCAAGTACCATAACTACTATAGCTTGCTGTAGTTGTTATCGCGTCTGAAGTGCTCTTGCACCACCATCCCCACTGTAAGGAGTCACGCTGCTTTTGAACGGTTTGACTTCTTACTTGGGGGGGTGTCAAGCAATGCATTGTGCCGCTACAACAGATGAGGGCTAGCTTGAGCTTCCATTAGCGCTCTGTCTGAGTGAAGCTCTACCATGCAGGGTTAGCTGATCACTCTCTGACAATATACTAAACCCTGCAGAGCTTTTGGCTCTCTGATAAGTAGTGGTGCCCAGGGTACCCCATGTAAGAATTCAGAAAGATTTTACAACTATCTGCCATTCTGGGGTCAAGAAGGATTTTTTTCCTAGCTTGTTGCAAAATTGTGCTTCAAACTGGGTTTTTTTGCCTTCTTTTGGATCAACAGCAAAAAACAAATGTGAGGAAGGCTGAACTTGATGGATGCAAGTCTCTTTTTAGCTATGTAACTATCTGACTTGTTACATAGGGGAGTGTTACTTTTAATCAACAGCTGCTATCTTGCATATTAACTAATATGTCATCGACCATTTATGTTTGTTTTGCAATGGCCTTTGGAAACATTTCACGCACCATAATCACTACAGCCTACTGTATATGGAATTCATATTATACCTGCCTCATTGAGAGATAGGTAAATATTATTATTTTAGTTTATCAGCACTCCACCTTTAATTGTAGGGGCTATGATTCTTGGAGTATTCATTTAAACAAACTGAGATACGATTTCCAAGGCCATCACAAAACAAACATACCCTAAATATTCAATAATATAACCGTTAACATGTGGGTAACAACTTGTTTCTTAAAGAAATACACCAAGCACCATAACCACTGCAGCTCAGTAGTAAGCCCCCAATCTAACCCTGAAATATTAGGATGTAATCATGTCAGCCATTTTTCTAACACCCTTTAGTTATTTTGCTGTATCTTCAAGATGTCAGAAATATAGCTAAATAAAGCGTCACATTACCAATAAGAAAAAGCCGATATCCTTGCGATGAATTTCACTTACCAGGTCTTCCCTCAATAGCTTGTATCCAAACTTCCATCTTCTTGTTTGAAGGAGCTGAGAAGATGAATTCGGATCCATCGGACACCCTATGGGTACAGAAACCAATAGAATAAAATGTCCTATTCTCCATCTGAAAATCGTATGCTTGATGTAATATCTCCACAATTTATTGCTGTGAAATTAACATATTACGTGCGTCGTTCTCCTCTGACCGTGAATGCTACACTTATTTGACAGTTTTTTTTAAAGAGAATCCATTCGTTAGGTCAAGTCGTTGTTTTTTGGGGTGCTGTCTTTAACTCAGAGTTAAGCAATTAGGACTATGAGTCAAGTGCAACTATTAACCATACAGACACTTTACTTTGAACATGATCTAGTGTTCAAACCGCATGCGCTGTATTCTGATCAGAGACATTGTATTAGCCGAACCCAGTACGGCCAAGTGATATTTTGTCCTCTTACTGCCTGGTACAGGCTCAAAACCAAGCAGCCAGTGTTAGGAGCTGTTAGAAGTTTTAGAGTTCAATACATCCCGCACCACCTTCGGCACTCCAAATGTTAAGGAATACATCTCCCATAATTCTCTTAAAGGACCACTATAGTGCCAGGAAAACATACTCGTTTTCCTGGCACTATAGTGCCCTGAGGGTGCCCCCACCCTTAGGGACCCCCTCCCGCCCGGCTCTGGAAAGGGGAAAGGGGTTAAAACTTACCTTTTTCCAGCGCTGGGCGGAGAGCTCTCCTCCTCCGATCCTCCTCCCCATCGGCTGAATGCGCACGCGCGGCAAGAGCTGCGCGCGCATTCAGCCGGTCACAAAGGAAAGCATTTACAATGCTTTCCTATGGACGCTTGCGTGCTCTCACTGTGAAAATCACAGTGAGAAGCACGCAAGCGCCTCTAGCGGCTGTCAATGAGACAGCCGCTAGAGGAAATAGGGGAAGGCTTAACCCATTCATAAACATAGCAGTTTCTCTGAAACTGCTATGTTTATGAAAAAATGGGTTAACCATAGCTGGACCTGGCACCCAGACCACTTCATTAAGCTGAAGTGGTCTGGGTGCCTAGAGTGGTCCTTTAACTAGGCTGGCAAAGCATCAAGGGATATGCAGTCTACATAATCTGGGGTGCCAAAGGTTGCCTACCCCTGTACGAAGGAATTTCTTAAAATTATATTAAGTCACATAAGAGAAGAAACATTTAGTTTCAAAGTGAAGGAGCCCCGTGGATTGTACCTCACACTGAAGACGTTTGATTTGAAAGACATATCCTTTATCTTTTCACACTTCGCATCCACAACACTGATCGAAGGGATTGCAGTTTCATTCTGAAAGAAATACATGTGTCTGTTATAAACCCTTTACTCGCATGTTACCATGTTTTCTGCTCTTTCAGTGTGACTTTATGATACGGATATAAAAAGGTTTTGGATTTTAGTTCTGAGTGAGTCCATTGAGTGGCCATTAGGTGTCTTAATGGATAATGCATACATTCCCTAGAAGTGCCCAGGGTTTCTGTGTCTAAGCGATACAGCACTATAAAGCTGAGCTTTAATTAACACTAATTGTAACTGGTGCAAATATCAAGTCAAAGAAAAGCCTCCCATTATCCCTTAGAAACTGTTATCAGTCAGAGACAGACCTGTTTATCCCCTTATTGCTGAATGACAGATCCACTTTAAAGTCTGTTCTTTTACATGGAAACCAGCATTTTAGAGTCTTGATAAATGTCAGTTATCTGTTCCTGTTGCCTACCTTGTCTTCGTCTTTTTTGGATTTATAAAAGTTCATTGTCTGTCCGTGCAGTGTGACAAAGAAATCGTTCCAATAATTAGTTGGATTTTCCTACAGATGGATACATGATTAGCAGTGTACGTTACTCACATATAAGGCCATTCCTCAGGCTTACTAGAATTTTAAGGAATTTGGCAGTTTTATTAATAAATGCTGAATTTGCAGCCCAAAACACAATATATATCCCAATAGAATTTAAGGAACTGCACTCATCCACTACAGACTAAACATTGGGTGCTAGCTCTATCCCCACATAATACTGGATCCAAGGAAATGAAAGGTCTAAAAGCAAAGGTCCAAAGATCAGCAAGGCAAATTTAATGGAACCACGTAGATCGCAACGTTTCCACTCTACAATGGAACTTTGATAAGCTGGTTTGACCAAGCCCCATTGTAGGGTCAAAATGTTGCTGTGTACTTGGTCCCAATAAAATTGCTTTGCTGAGCAGTGAAGGGCCAGGAGCTCTTATTTCCTTAAATCTAAGGAAATCAGTTTTTCTCCCTCTACCTATATGTTTCAAATAACCTATTAATAAAATAAAATAATTAACTAGAACACCTAGGGAGGGACCTATAGCACAACACAGGTCAGACCTACCTTGCCACCAGGCAGAAGCTTTTGCTTGGCTTCCAGAAATCCATTTATTTTCCTGTCAAAAGCAGGACTCTTGGGAGAGAAAGAATAAACTAATTACAAAAAGAGATGAACATTAATGCAGGTATACCAGTTGAAACAAATTACTTGCGTTACAATAGGCTTAAAGTATAGTTACAGTGTCACTTTAAATAATGGCAAATTATTTTATTATCATTTTTATTTCGGCACACTTCCTTTTTTTGTTACTGGGCTTTAGTTAATTTGTGCAGCCAGCAAAAAAAAATCCAAATTAATTTTAACACTGTGATTTGGCACCGTCTGTATCATTGTGTTGAAATTAAAGGACCACTATAGTGCCAGGAAAACATACTCGTTTTCCTGGCACTATAGTGCCCTGAGGGTGCCCCCACCCTCAGGGACCCCCTCCCGCCCGGCTCTGGAAGGGGAAAGGGGTAAAAACTTACCTTTTTCCAGCGCTGGGCGGAGAGCTCTCCTCCTCCTCTCCGCCTCCGTTACGCCCCGCCGGCTGAATGCGCACGCGCGGCAAGAGCTGCGCGCGCATTCAGCCGGTCTCATAGGAAAGCATTTACAATGCTTTCCTATGGACGCTGGCGTGCTCTCACTGTGATTTTCACAGTGAGAAGCACGCAAGCGCCTCTAGTGGCTGTCAATGAGACAGCCACTAGAGGATTAGGGGGAAGGCTTAACCCATTCATAATTATAGCAGTTTCTCTGAAACTGCTATAATTATGAAAAAATGGGTTAACCCTAGAAGGACCTGGCACCCAGACCACTTCATTAAGCTGAAGTGGTCTGGGTGCCTAGAGTGGTCCTTTAATGATCTGATCCAACTTACCAAAACACTGCTGGGGATCCTGTATGGTTCCTGAGAGGGCACTAGCGGTGTAACGGACACATCCATGTTTTCGGGAAGTTTAGGCAACGGTGGAGATGTAGTTTCCTACAAGAAAACATTAGCCTTTGTGTTAATTGTAATGTTACTCTATTTTTAAAACTACACAAGTACATCTGGATTTATTTCACACGTTGAGAGCCAGCTTGCAGCGACCCTGACCTTCTGGTTTGTTCACTATCAAAACGGCAAGTAAGTAAAAACATGGAAACGGGGTACTAAATTCAGCAGCTATCTACTAAACACCGCTGAAAGGTCAAATTTAAATTTAAAAGGGCTTTTTTTTTATCTTCAGCTGTTTAGTTATAATTTACTATCCTAAAGCAGGTTACTAACCAATTACCAAATAAGTGAGCTATATGATAAATTCTAAAAGTGGACAAATATCCACACAAATACAAATGGACAAATATACAAATATGCAGACAGTAACAAGTACATACACACATTTAGGCATGACACAGACACTGCTTTTAGACGGACAAACCAGTTTAATGTCTCTCTTTTTTTTTTCTTTTTTTTTTTTTAAACAACTTGGATGTAGGAATTTGGGTATAGAGTGGAGGGGACTCCTCACTAAGCCCCTACTGCCAGCCAGACATAAAGCTGCATTTGCTCTGGATTCTCCTATGAACACACCCCTGCATACACACACTACACACAAATACACCCTTTGATTCACACACGTGCCATACAAAAGCATGGCTACATGTAAACACACAACCAGTGCTCACAAATACAACCATACCCTACATGGATAGGCAAACAGGATATTCTCAGCTGGCAGAGCATGATGGGAGTTGGACAACTGAAGGTCTACCTTTTGGCCACCATTGCACTAGTGCACCAGGGCCCACTGTACGTTTATTCCACCACTGGTCAGAACGGTCATTCCTATACTTGTGTTAATGTCTTCTACCAATTTTCTGTTCCTTAGGGAACATACTGTACCCTACGGTTCTTACATCAGTGCTGTCCTGGATAGATGGATTTATACTTGGTAATGTGCAAGAATTAGTTTGACTGAAGAAGGGGCAAACCTGGAGGTGCAGAAAACAGCCCTATTTGTTTGTAAAAATACTCAAAAACATTTTGGAAAAAAAAAATATCACAAGAACTGGGTTACAGATCCATAGGCTTAACATGCCAAAACTGCTACAGTGAGGTGAAGTGGTTATGGTGCTTACACTTTTTTATCATCATTTATATTTCAGCACACTTCCTTTTTTTTTTTTGGACTTTAGTGAAGTTGTGCAAACAACAAAGAACCAAATAATCATCTTTGGTTTTAGCACTGTGATTTCGGCCAGAAAGAATTTGTTCAAACGGCACCTTCTGTATCATTGTGTTAAATTTAATGATCTGATCCAACTTACCAAAACACTGCTGGGGATACTAAATGGTTCCTCAGAGGGCACCGCCGCTGTAACGGACATATCCAGAGATTTATACGATGTGTTCAGGCGAGGTTTTGGCAAAGGTTGAGACGTAGTGTCCTACAAGTAAACGTAAGACTGTGTGTTAATTTTAATGTTGCCATTTTATTTTTAAACCTACACACCTGGATTTATTTCACATACGGTGAGAGCCAGATTCCAGCGACCCAGTCCATCTGCTATAGTCACCATCAAAAGTGGAAGTATCTAACTGGTAGATTCAGACCCGAGAAACCTACAAATATTGCACAAAATCTCTTCTTGTACTTAACTGCATTCTTCCAGGATTTATTTATCTGGAATCTAGGCAAGTACCGGCCCTAGTTTCTTAAATAAAACTCATTTTATACTAAAAGGAAACAAGGTGCTAGAACACGGTTGGCCAACTTGTGAAACTGAATGACCATATGTTGTATAGGACCATATCTTGGGACAGAGGTCACTATTAATGGAATGCTAGAACGTAGAACTTATCGAAAGTTCAAGCAGGTTGGGGATCTGCCTTAATCAATTTGCTGTTTAATATAAAATACACTTTGTCTTTACCCAGTGACAATGAACATTTATACATGTTAATTATGACTATATAGATGTTCAAGATTTGACCTTTAATGTGGAGAGACAGTACCAGGCAATTCTCACAAGAGGCTCTTCATGTACAATAGTTTCGCTACAGTATTTATGAATTTACATTTGGTATTATTTAGGGGGTGGAGAAAGCAGGAGCACATTAAATGGGAAGCATAGAATTTTTATTTTCTGCATATTTAGTGTCCTCATTATTATTAGGGGGTAGGCAGGGACCTGGGGACCCATAACTACTTGAGGGGGGCAGGGCAGCCAGGAACTCAAATTAATCATCTTTGAGTTTAACACTGTGATTTGTGCAGAAAGAAAATGGTTCAAGAGGCACCTTCTGTATCATTGTGTTAAATGTAATGGTCTGATCCAACTTACCAAAACACTGCTGGGGATACTGAATGGTTCCGGAGAGGGCACCGCCGCTGTAACGGACATATCCAGAGATTTATACGATGTGTTCAGACGAGGTTTTGGCAAAGGTTGAGACGTAGTGTCCTACAAGTAAACATAAGACTCTGTGTTAATTTTAATGTTGCCATTTTATTTTTAAACCTACACACCTGGATTTATTTCACATACGGTGAGAGCCAGATTCCAGCAACCCAGTCCATCTGCTATAGTCACCATCAAAAGTGGAAGTACCTAACTGGTAGATTCAGACCCGGGAAACCTACAAATATTGCACAAAATCTCTTCTTGTACTTAACTGCATTCTTCCAGGATTTATTTATCTGGAATCTAGGCAAGTACCGGCCCTAGTTTCTTAAATAAAACCTATTTTATACTAAAAGGAAACAAGGTGCTAGAACACGGTTGGCCAACTTGTGAAACTGAATGACCATATGTTGTATAGGACCATATCTTGGAAAAGAGGTCACTATTAATGGAATGCTAGAACGTAGAACTTATTGACAGTTCAAGCAGGTTGGGGATCTGCCTAAATCAATTTGCTGATTAATATAAAATACACTTTGTCTTTACCCAGTGACAATGAACATTTATACATGTTAATTATGACTATATAGATGTTCAAGATTTGCCCTTTAATGTGGAGAGACAGTACCAGGCAATTCTCACAAGAGGCTCTACATGTACAATAGTTTCGCTACAGTATTTATGAATTTACATTTGGTATTATTTAGGGGGTGGAGAAAGCAGGAACACATTAAATGGGAAGCATAGAATTATTATTATTTTCTGCATATCTCATTATTATTAGGGGGAAGGCAGGGACCTGGGGACCCATAATTACTTGAGGGGGGCAGGGCAGCCAGGAACCCAAATTAATCATCTTTGAGTTTAACACTGTGGTTTGTGCAGAAAGAAAATGGTTCAAGAGGCACCTTCTGTATCATTGTGTTAAATGTAATGGTCTGATCCAACTTACCAAAACACTGCTGGGTATACTGAATGGTTCCGGAGAGGGCACCGCCGCTGTAACGGACATATCCAGAGATTTATACGATGTGTTCAGACGAGGTTTAGGCAAAGGTTGAGATGTAGTGTCCTACAAGTAAACATAAGCCATAAGTACACCTGAATTTATTTCACACATGGTGACCCAGTGACCCAGCCCTTCTGGTGTAGTCACCATAGAAAGTGCAAGTAAGTACAAACAGACATATCTAACTGGTAGATTCAGACCTGAGCAACCCACAATTATTGCACAAAACGTCTTCTTGTACAAAATTGCATTCTTACCTGATTTGTTAATCAGGCCCAGTGCCAACCATACTTTCTTAAATAGAACCAATTTTATACTGAAAATAAACAAATTGCTAAATTGTACATTTACTCTGTAATGTAGATAGAGATGTAAATCTATCCCCGGTCAAGTCTTGCAAGAGACTCACATCTGGACCTATCTTTCTTTTTTTGCATTGCGTCTTATACTTCACCAGTGCAATTATTATTTTTGTACTTTTTGGGGGGCGATTTGATAAAAAAAAAAAAAATATATATATATATATATATATATTTTTTATATATATATATATATATATATATTTTTTTTTTTTTAAACAGTTTTGCCTAAGTATTACGAATTTATATTTGGGGCCATAAAAGAGACCAAAACAAAGAAGACCTGCAATGGAAAGTATATAACACTTTTTTTTAAGATTTGTTGGATCCACCTTACTATTATTTGTGTTGGGTAGTTAGGGTTATCAGGAATGGGCAGGGGGGAGATGACCATTTAGTTATATGGGTCCAGGAGACTGGGCCCTATTATGCACATGAAGGATGGAGTAGGACCAACCTGTCTAGACCTTACCTGGTATTGTGGTTCAGAGGACCCAACACTTTATTTTTAAAATTTGTTTGAATATAGATAATAGTGAGATGATTGGTCACAGAGTGGGGATTATTATTTTGTATGGGATGGATGCAGGTTTGCGGTTTGTTAACCAGATTTTTGTGTCTTTCTGCCAGGCCAGAGGCAACTGTTAACATTTTGAGGTTTCAACGTTAACAGGATTGAAAACCAGTCACTAATTATACTCTATTGGAGACAGTAATTCCCTGTCACTACTGGTAAAATGATGGCAACTGAGGAAACAAGTGCGCTGGCTCTTTAGTGAGTAGTAGCGTTTAGGGTTGGGGAGGGGGTACCCCCTCTCTACACTGCCACTTACTGGAGAGGGGCCACACGAGATTGTGGCAGAAGATTAGGCTCTGCATGTTCCTCTATTAAGAAATAATGATTAGACAATGGGAGTGGATGTAATTACATGGATTTTGTGAACATTGTACAGTTAGTAATTTGGGAATAATTTTGGAGAACAGCATGGGTAACCATGTGCCGTGTCAGGCAGTGAAATAATATTACGCATTTAAAGGCTACTCATTTACATCATAAAAATATTTTTTTTTGCCTTTTATAGGAACCAGTGGTGATCCCATTTTGAATATGTGGTGCAAAGAAGGATATTACGGAAATATAAAAAGTGCAGAAGCAAAGTGCAAAAACAATACATTAAATCAGAATATTTTAGTTACTAGAAATATTGGCTTTAAAATCACATATGATTACCCATAACAAGGAGGACTGTACTTACTAAGATTCTTCTCTCTGTAGACTCTGAGGGCAGTGAAGAATCAAGCAGACTTTGTGAAGAGTCAGTTTCTGTGTTTGCAACAAATTTAAGTCCAGGCATAGGTTTAAAATTAATCAGAGTTTGGGATAGTAACGTTGGATAATTCTCATTTTTCACCGTGTCTTGGGGATCATATCTCTGGAAGCGATCTGCTGTGGTGGTAACGGTTTGATCTCTGATCCTGGTCGAAGGTGGTAAAGTTGAACTGTCCTCCAAATAAGTAATCAGATTTGGGGTGGTGGGAGTCTGGTCTTTGGGAGTGTACGTTTCTTGTGCAGTTGAACTTTCAGTGTCTTTAGTTCCAATATCAAATGAGGATCGTTCCACTGAGTTTTCTTTCCACTGGGGAGAACTTACAGTTTCTATAGGAGATTTCAAGGAGGTACCAGTTGCGGACACATTCTTTACATTGGTTAGTCGGGGGCCAAGTATTCTCCTGTCTGAAGGCTTCCTCTTAAGCGAAGGCACTTTGATGAATGTTTCTGGCTGTTTGGCCCCTTTTTCGTCTACATCACGTAGTCTTGGAATATGTTGTTCTCTCTACAATTAAATGAAACAAATTCATAATGAGAAAGACACACTCCATCACAAAAATGAACGATTGTTGATGACGTGGCGTTATGCCAATTTACTGTAGTTTCCACGTTCCAATGCCAAGTGTCAACAATTAATTTACAGAAATCCATAATATTCTTTAAAATATCCTCTACTGTTATGGGAAAATACAAATATTACAAGTTTTAGAATGAAATGTTGTATTTCTTAAACTGTGTACTTTGTCTTTAAGAGATATTGCAAATTTACAAGGTGTTAGAAATGGAACATATTGTTTTTCATAACTGTTTCTTTAAGCAATAACCTCAGTGCATAATATGTTTGCGCCATTTTGTCCCAGACAAATTACAATAACAATAATGCATAAACAAGCTTCAAGGCTATACTACGACACTTGCAGTACACAATATACCGTGGTAACCCCAAGTTAATGGAACTTCCCCAAATCCGGGAATCTCCCACGACTGTACACTTACGACTTAGTATAAACAACAGATAACCTATTCAGACTTTAAGATGCCATCTTGAACTAAGTCAGGAAAATTTCCATGACGTATACACCCTTTAGTTATGGCCTTGTATGTTTGCCAAATTAAGGGAGGTCCTAAATTGAATAAAGTAAAAGAACTACAATAACCCCAAAATGGAGACACCTAAGGTATAAATAGGTGTACTTTTAAATGTTAAGATACAGAGGAGAGACTTGGAGACAGACGCTGCTCCATCTTAAAATGACAGAGAGGCTGACATGATGACATGTTCAGAAGGGTATGTTAACCTATTAATGATATTTGCAAGCATGTAATTTAATCTTATAAACTCTGCTATAATGGATTTTATATTTATATTTTTATATAATAAATATCCAAAAGACAATCTTGCTTCCAAGACAATCCTTATTTTATATTGTATTCTCAATTATTTATATATGTAAATAGAGGATCTCTTACACTATATAAAATTATGGCTAAGATATCTGTATGGTTAGCCCTACTAAGTTCTATGCTTTAAGACATTATAGTGGTAAATAAGGGAACCACACACGGTTACAATTGGCGACCACGAAGGGACTTTGTACTTGGAAGCTTTAAATATAAAATAAATACCTAGGTAACCTCTTATACGTAAGAGAAGACACAATACTTTGTCATGGCACAAGTCTTGAAATATCGAGAATCTATTGAGCTATGTGTAGCCCAGACTCAGAGAGAGATCTTCATCATTAGAGATGATTTTAATGTGAACAAGGCACTGTGAGTTTAGGTGCCAGGTACAATGTAATTAGCATACAATGCTGAAATTGTGGATCTTAACTAATATCATAATAGAACAAATATACATATTTGGTAAATTCTCTGATGTGCCTAATACACCAGCACAGCATGGCCCGTTAGTTCCAGGACAGTGGATTGCAGGCAGGGGGGTATGTTCTCTTTGTAGCTGCTTAGTATGCATGCGCAGGAAAAAGATTAATGCAAAATGTTGTCAAAAGAAAAGTGATAAGACAGAGCGATGAAATTTGAAGTCTAATTCCAAGAATGCAAAGACAAATGCATTATGGCTTAATGAAAACATTCATGCAACAGACAGACAGGATTTTTAATTATTGCATTACTGCGTTCTGGATTCTAATGTCCACTATATATGAAAAGTTTTATAAAACAGTGATATTTTCCATATTGTCAGTTAGGCTAGCTGTTGATTGAAAATCAGGAATTAGAACAGCATAACTATTTTTGGAGTCTGGAATTTCCAGCCAAGGTTGCAGAGATACAGAGACATGTAAACATTCCAAGGAATTGAGAAGTCGTTGTTTTATATTCCAAATTATGAACAACATTATTACATACAGCCATAGAGAGAAAGACATGGCTATTAAATACATTGAGTGCAGTACAATGCAGTACACTGCAGCATATATATTATATAATATAAGATAACTAGCTTATATTTTTTCCTAAACAGAGTTGAAATTATACTACCGTCCTAGAAAAAAAGGGCAACAGGTTGTTATACATCCTTTGCTTCTCTAAATCCTCTGCAAAAAATAAATATTTATAAAATGATTAAAAATAATATATATGTAAGATAAATCAGGGCTAAATAAAATTGTAACTATATAGGATCTCTAATAACTTTTAAACTGAAATTATTAAAGGCTTATTTAAATAAAATGTTAAATACATTTACAGCTTTAAATGTGACCAAAAGATACTAAATGATGTGTTAAGCAGCCAGTCTTCTACTATTTAAAGTGCACAATTCCTGCACATATTTTGCTTACTCAGGTACAGTCTTTAGTCTATTGCAATGGCAGTAAAGTCCACCAATTTTAAAAGGGAAAGCTTACTTAAATCAGTGGTACTATCCCCGTACTAGCAGTAAAGAAATTAGAACAATTATATTGTACTACTGACTGTAATCAGATCAGACACATGTAATCTCAGTGAATTTCATAAACTAGGTTTTTATAAAATACGATTAAATAAATAAATGTATAGAGACTAAGCATTAAGAGCATTTACATGCATTCAGCAGCCTGCTCTCTCAAAGCCAGAAACAGATTTATAAAAAATTAAAAAGTAGGTTTTAAAAAGTCCACAGTCAACCACACATGATGAGTGAAATGATTGCTTCTTTAAAAGCTATATGCTGCTGCAATTATGTATATAAATACTGATTAGGGCACAGAGTAGAACTAAAAATACAGTTTCAAATCTCATATATGGGGATTCAGTTCCACCACATATTCTACAATTCTGAAAGAGGCTAATTTTAATAATATGTTGTAAGAGCATTGTGAATATATATACTGCAAAATTTATTTGATATTGCAAGCCTGCAATATTCTAAACAGACATTAAAATTAAAGAAAAAAAGAAAAATAATAATGCATAAAGAATAATGCATAAAAAAAATGCAGTGTCAATTAAAGTGATAATACTCTGATATATTAAAACACATTGCATATCACATATCTGCTATATGAAAAGTATAATTAAAGTGACATTACTGTCCAAAGCCCCCTCACATCTATTTTATAGAATCTATACTTTTTTGTGGTCACCTCCAAAGAAGCCTCGGAAACTGGGGGGCTCAGAGGGGTGCTCATCCCAAAAGGAATCAGATTCCAGACTTAAAGAAAAATAAATGATAGAAAAGGAATCACGGGAACACCCAGAACATGCATTTTTGGATATAATCTTAATTTGCAGATATTTTATGCCTTAAAGACATATACAGGATATTTAATTAAATATGCAGGTATCTTTAAAAAATTAAGCAATGTTAAAAAAAATTAAAAAAAATAATAATAATAAAAATATATATATTTTTACCACAATATAAATAGCTTTGTTAAACAGATTTAAGTACAAGTACTTATGTCAAGAAATATACAGAATACGTTTACAACAGGCAGGTTTAGAATAAATGCAAGTTGTTGTTTTGGGGGATTTATTATTGCCCAAGAAATCTCCGAACATATTCAGAATTTTTAAGAGCAGCAAGTAAGACAGCAGATTGCAATGGACACCATTACAATATTGCTTTGCCGATTGAGGTCGGAGATTTAAAGAATAAATGTTCTATAGCTCGCTAGACCACTGGCTTTTAATGAACAGTTTGCATGACACTTATAAAATAGTTTGTTATACTGCACATTATAGCTGTGACAACATGACACACATGGTAACAATGCTATGTCACTGTTTAATAGACTTACCCAGTATTTAAGGACGACATGTTTCTTGCAAAGTCATCGGGACTTTGAGGGAGGTTCTAACTACGTTTAATTAATTAACTTACTAAAGAAAAAAGAAAAAAATAAGGTTTTGTTTTTCCCCTGCAAGTGAGTTTTCAGCGCAAGGTCATCTTGTGTTCAGACTATTCGGATTTTAAAAAAAGCTGTTCTTTATCTCACATTATGATCGGCCTTGTAATTCCTATCCACACTAAAAGTTGGCTTTTAAATGTTATTGTTTTAACTTTAATATTTCATAGTTAATACAGAGGATAAAGTAATTTAAAGAAAATATATTGAAAGTATATTAATTGATAGGATTTCATTTATCTATTTTGGTCCACTGTTCACTGATCTCGAGTCTCAGTCTGGTATTCAAACAGTTTTTCTTACGATACGTCGTGTGTTTATATCCACAACTGCATTCTGCTTTGTGGAAACAAATTGAAAGCCTGGCATTGTAATACGTGTATGGACATGCTTATAACAAAGCATGGGCCCTCTCCTCATGTAGTTGGTCATTAACAGGCACTTTGATGCAATGTGTCTACCAACGCTTTTCTGTGGTCACTGGATCACATCGCATACCCTATCTCTCAGTCATGATGCAGAGTTTATGCTTGCAAGGATATCCAGACCTTATCCACCTGGTATCCGCATAAATACTCCTATCGTTTACAGGGGTTAATTACGTAATAACCATTGAAGGTAATATGTTGGTTGTTCTTCCTATAGAGGAAAGATAGACTTGCCCTAAAAGCTTTTTCATGGCTAGGACAAGCTCTTATAGAGAGAGGTAATGTACTTTTGACTCCTGAAAAGGAATATTGGTGGTCACAATATGGGAAATACTGTAATTCGTGTGTTTAGTAATCATAAGCATTTGCTTATTGCCACATTACTGATGTACTGTTTATTGAAATATTAATATCCAACATACTTTTAGAATTACTATATATTGAAAGTTTGCCAACATCTCATGGTTATAAATATGTTTTTGTATGTGTTGATGCATGTACCAGGTTTACTTGGATATATCCTGTGCGAAGTGCAACCTCTGATGCCATGTTTTCTAGTCTCACTTCCTTAGTATGCATTTGATAATCCCAGGACCATCCATTTGGATGGTGGTCCTGCAGTTACTGCAAAGGAAACCTAAAACTGGGCAACCACATTTGGGTTACTTTGGGATTTCAGTGCCCCAACCACCCCCAAAGAAGTGGGGTTGTGGTCTGGGAGAATGCTGAGGTTAAATGATTATTAACCAAGTTACTAGTTGCTTGCCCCACACAGTGGTATCTATTTATTCCTATGGTACAGATGAGCATTCACAACATACCTGATGATACAAATGGTGAGACACCATATGAAATGTTACATGTTTTTTCACTGACAATTATATTTCTGCACCAGGGAGAGCTTAGAACCATTGGTTCTATTAGAGAAATTTAGGGAATTTTTTTTTTCCAGCCCACCTTGCCTTGCACCACCACCTATTTCCTTCTGTTGGCCAGCTTGTCCTGGAGAGGGTGACTCAGATAACTTTTACTACAGAGAACAATCAGAGCCAACAGAGAACAGTAAGTTTGATATTTTACAACCTGCTAAATACTAACAGGACGTTCACAGAACCACTGACTGACACAATGGATGCTGTTAAAGATGACAAGATAAAACAAACAGAGGACGACAGAAAAGCCACCAGAATCATAGACAGACTGAATCGTGATCTGACATCTGAACCTGCAAATGTGAAGGAGAAGGATGAACAGACAGACGTGATACATTCACAGTTAACATGGAATGTATGAAAAATGAATCATCAACATCATTATAAGAAAGACTCTGGAGAAAACAGACTGAACCTGAATTATCTAATACAGTAAGAAAGAAATTCAAAGATGGAAGCAAAAGCTAGAAAATTGGTTATGGTGTCTCCTTCTTACAGCCTACAGCATTATCATAACATCAACCCTAGCTGTCGTTTTAAAACTGCATTGGGATTATGTTAACAAGCAGGACTATATAACACACTATACAAGTTCTTTGATCGTGAGGACTACCTCCAAGAACTATCTCAAAGGAGAGACATAGCGCACAGTGAAATGATTGCCTACACTGGTATTTCACAAGGAACCTATTGAGATTATTCCAAAAACCGATTATACATGAGAAAGATGTGATTGGACTATTACAAATCCTAATAATGGACTCAACGATGATGGCAAAGCATGCTGAAAACAGGAAAAGACGAGACAGATGCTTGTGAAAGACTTTGGATGCACCTATGAAGGTGATGCAAGAAAAGACTTTGCCATATAGTTTATCATTGAGTGACTACTGCAAACAGCCTTCTTATGCTGAAAAGAAGTGCTATGCTAATTCTGGACATTGTTATTATGTCTCCAGACAGAAGATGACCGGAAAAAGAAATAAATGCTGATAGCTGTCAACACCCAGCTGTTTCTCAAGATGGAACATGGACAAAACCAGATTGACTATCAAAGCACCTCACAGTACAAGACACAGATTGTTAACTACAACTCAGAAAAAGGGGTTAATAGGAAGGAGCAGAAGAAGAGGAATATAGATTTCCTACTGGAGAGAAAAACCATCCTGGAACAATATTCTGTAACAATGAACTTTACAATGACATTTGGTGGCATATGAATTTGAATTCGGAAGAAACACATGAATTAACGAAAGAAACCTTGATGCAATTAATAAATAATAACAAGACCGGCCTACTAAGAGCAGATGCCCTGCCAAGAGAATGGAATATAAAAAGACCAGCAAAACCTGTCAGAAACCTGACATCACGGGACACTTGTACTAAAGCACGATTTGCAGCTTTTCTTAAACTCTACATATTATGTACATACCTGCAAAGCAAGGAACTCCTGTAAACATAAACACAGAGACATTGATACAACAAGGAATCTGTAATGGTTCTGTTGCAGATGTGATCTACCAATGTACTCCTTGCTCTTTTGGTATAACTATACCAATCAAAACGTTAAATGGCTCCATAGAATCAAACGACAATGGATTCTTGCTATATTCTGGACTTCCAGGAATGTGGTGCATGGACCGAAAATTATAATTACTAAAGCAATCATGCTATTTTTTTCCCTGTATCAGAAATGTGTCAGTGACAATGTGTAATATAATACAGATACTATAATTAATGGTATAAAATAAACACATTATGTGTTAATTACAAAGGTGGATAGACTTTGTGAATATCTGGAACGCAATTGAAGATTATTGCTAAAATGCCATATGCAGCTGCAGTCTGGCCTACAAACAAATATATTAAACATACGTAGAAGAGTATAACAGCTAATTACCCAGATAAATAATTGAATCATGATAGTTAAAGATCATATGATTACAATAACAACTGCAATAATGAATAATGTTTAAACTTTAGAAGAAAATATAAAATGTTTTTATTAAAACAGAAACTACTCGATATTCGTTTAAGTTTGCAGAGTGGTATAATTAATATAAGTGAAATACTTCAACAGTTAAGATTTAACTGAAAGACAAGCAGAAACTTTACTTCAACTATCATAAAGTTTATTTATAATGATAAAAATATTCAGTCTGCCAGAGCTAAGGCCAGTCAATGGAAAGTAAAAGAGTATTAGGGATTAACCCATCCAGGTGATATACATGATGAATTTGGAAATTGATCATTTAGGTCACCTATTGCAAACTGGTGAAAAGATATCAAAGATATAAATTCAACATCCATACCACTCTATGTATATATATATTAAAATACACGTAATCAAATATTTTATCAGTTTTTCAAATACAAAGAAAATGTTATTTGGTTTGTAATGGTTAAAGGTACATAAAACCACCTATACAAAGGTAGAGTTAAAATATAAATACCTTCAATATTGTATCTGAGTGCTTTCTTAACTCACTTTTAGAAATAATAATAAAAATTCTAATCATCTTAAGCTACACCCAACAGCCACTGAAAAATATACTTAAACAATTAAGATTCACATTGTTAAGCATCCAATCTCACGAATGTAACTTTCCACAATGGCTGTCAGATCTTGGTTAAAAAAAAAAAGAAAAAAATGTTTTCTAAGACAATATTTGGGGGTTTCTGGTATTTTAAGCCACTAATAACTGTAGTTATTATATTTACTAATTATATCTTAGGGAATAAGTTGTCTTCTCCCTAACAGGTCAAAGAAAGATAATTAACGTCATATTTCCAATTAGCAACTATTCTAAATATATTGAGAGATTTTGAATAAAGTAGTATTTTTAACATTTAAAGAGAATGTAATTTTACATACCATTGTGAACAAAGGTGGTAAATATTTTGCTGCTTCAAATTATTCTTTATATCTAAATCATATACAAGAGTGTTTATCTTTAAAACAAAACACTAGAAAGATTAACTATGTTACTATTTCATCTATCATTATTATACAAAATATAACAAATGTAAAGATTTTTCCACAGATTTTACCTGTTAACATTTTTAGCACAACAGCACCTGATGTCATTGAGATGTCTATCACTGAGATGTTACAAAGATTCCAATACAGCAAAAAGAGGCGTTCTTGAGAATCCACTTCGATTGCTGTATCAACATAACATTTACTATAATGGGATCCATGTCACTTAAGACAATGTCTTGGAAATGCTGTCAATTAATTGATTCCGTAAAAGAATATCGGAGAGAGTATCCAATCTAAACACATCATAAACGGTGTAAAAATGTTTCATGGGAAAAATAAAAAGCAAACAAGCAAAGACAAATACCAACACCATCACCACGGTGATAACAGATGATGCTGATTCAATATCTGCAACCAATTCTATCCAAATACTTGGAAAGCTGGACTCTACAACCTATACTCTACAACAAATACCCGGGTATTCTACAAACACAACCTCCAGCAATGTATCTAAGGAATGTAAACTTCTACAGGCCTTTACAGACTTTGGATTACAAATACAATTACTATTTTTAATTTTGGATTACAATTCGTATCCAGATCCATGCAAGTATATCTTACTCTGGAACTTGGTGTTCTTTTCAATTCTTTCCCAGACAAAAGCTTTGCTCATTTTAATCAACCACCTTTACAGGAAAAGATCACACTACGGATATTTTACTGTTACAACAATGATCTAAGATGCTGGGAGCATAAAAAACCTAAAGACAGTTGGAGAACTTTGGTTTACTAATTTAAGAAATGTGCTACAATGCCCACAGTTTAATGGAGAGGGTGTTATGGGAAAATACAAATATTACAAGTTTTAGAATGAAATGTTGTATTTCTTAAACTGTGTACTTTGTCTTTAAGAGATATTGCAAATTTACAAGGTGTTAGAAATGGAACATATTGTTTTTCATAACTGTTTCTTTAAGCAATAACCTCAGTGCATAATATGTTTGCGCCATTTTGTCCCAGACGAATTACAATAACAATAATGCATAAACAAGCTTCAAGGCTATACTACGACTCTTGCAGTACACAATATACTGTGGTAACCCCAAGTTAATGGAACTTCCCCAAATCCGGGAATCTCCCACGACTGTACACTTACGACTTAGTATAAACAACAGATAACCTATTCAGACTTTAAGATGCCATCTTGAACTAAGTCAGGAAAATTTCCATGACGTATACACCCTTTAGTTATGGCCTTGTATGTTTGCCAAATTAAGGGAGGTCCTAAATTGAATAAAGTAAAAGAAGTGTTACTTTTTCATATTTGAACTACAGTAACCTAAAATGGAGACACCTAAGGTATAAATAGGTGTACTTTTAAATGTTAAGACACAGAGGAGAGACTTGGAGACAGACGCTGCTCCATCTTAAAATGACAGAGAGGCTGACATGATGACATGTTCAGAAGGGTATGTTAACCTATTAATGATATTTGCAAGCATGTAATTTAATCTTATAAACTCTGCTATAATGGATTTTATATTTTTATATAATAAATATCCAAAAAGACAATCTTGCTTCCAAGACAATCCTTATTTTATATTGTATTCTCAATTATTTATATATGGTAAATAGAGGATCTCTTACACTATATAAAATTATGGCTAAGATATCTGTATGGTTAGCCCTACTAAGTTCTATGCTTTAAGACATTATAGTGGTAAATAAGGGAACCACCAGCGGTTACACTACTTCTAAGTGTCCAATAAAACAAACCATGAAAAATATTTACAGACTGTATATTTGGTGGGATACATTGCACAGTTGTGAAAGTAGATTGTTTATGATTTATCAACAGAAATGTATGTTTATTAGAGGTTGTAATTATTCTGATGAAGTAATCAATTCTATGTTTAATATAATTTAAACACAGACGTGTTTATGGACTGCTCTCAGAGTCTAGCAAGATCATTGCAAAGCTACAGAGAGAGAAACATAGTCCTTGGACCTCCCGTACTGGAGATCTAAAAGGCTTTATGAATGCTATCGTTCCAACATTGAAAAAAGAAGACCACATACAAGGATCATGTAAAAATTGCCAAAATGTTTCCCTGTAATAACTGGAAATTAATAATCATCAATATTTAATGTTTTATTAATCGACATTACCAGTATTTCTGGTACCAATTGAAAAAAAAAAAATGAATTACTAGAATTTAAAAAATGAATACTTTCCTACAAATCTAAATGCAGCTACTATCTCGACAGTTAATAAACAGTACCAGTTATTTTTAATAATAATAATCAATGCATGCCTCCTAATACCGTTAGATCTGTTTTAAATGGAGGGATATTATCGCTGTCATCTCATTAACTGAAGAATGAGAGTATTTTTTGTTTGTTTTGTTTTAGCAAAAAACATGTATCTTTGTTAGTGCAATAAAATCAGGATGATTTTCATACTGCCCTGTTCGATGCATTCTTGTGTATAAAATCATAAACAAACGTCATACATCTTACAAATATGAAGAAAGTAATGTTGCTTTCTTACTCTTGTTTGTCTCTTTAGAAGAGCAAATTTTTCATCTTGGGCCGCTAGCATCTTCTCAAAGTCTTCCTGCTTCTTCAGCAGCACTTCGACATTAGACAGCGAGTCCTGCACAAAGATTTAGGTTGTCTGAGCTCAAATAATGACCAGCAAGCAGATGCAATCTACAGAAGTTACTCTGTAATGTAGAAGCTCACCCCATAGTTAGGATCCAAAAGGTATGATTCGCGAGTGTTCAGCCAACCATCGGCCTGCTCCAGGTCTCTCCGCAACAACTGAATCTCCAAGTTTTCTTCATAAATCTCCTTTCGTCTTGTCCAGCTATCAGACACGTTGTTCATCAGCTCTGACAGCTCATGGACTTTCTCCGCAATCTGGAGATTTCAATAGGGTATTTTTTAGATACTGTAAATTTAATATATATACACATTTCAATTTTAACAATATTTTTCCTAGTTTTGCGTGTGACGAGGTCCATGTGCCTGACGGTTTTACCATATTAACATAATGTTGTAATATGATAAATAGAACACAATACATATTTTCCCACCCCGTCACTTAGTTGCTATTCCCCACGCAGTCCTTCTGTTTTTTTATGTCCCACATCCTTTAGAATGTGAGATTGTCTGAGCAGGGTCCTCGTCAATCTATTGTTGCTGTCAATATTTGTAATAGTTTGTCTCATTTGTTGCTCTATCCCCCCTTTATATTACTGTAAAGTGCAGCAGAAGAAGTTGGCGTTATATAAATTCTAATAATAACAATGAACAGCCCTGTTAACCCTGCTTAGATCATAGATGTGCAGTCAAAGCATAACCCAATTTAATCTCTCACTTTTGTTTAATCCACATTTGCACTAGACCAGTTAATAGGACATTAGGGAAGCGGAAGTGCTGTAGTGCTGAACCCATTCCCTCCAGATATAAATTAAATGACTGGGTATAAAAGTTACAAAATAGCCATGGTGTCTCTGTGTAACTTACCTCCACCGACATGAAATGTCCTTTCTCGATTAGTGCTTTGCCCATGCTGATAAGCTCCTCATATTTCACCCAGTGCTTATCAATTTCTCTCTTGTATTCTTCATGACGTTTTATCAGCAGTTCAGCCCCGGCTACATCGTTCGCCAACTCCTCCGATACCACCAAGGCATGCATCTCTTTAGCCCAAATTCTGCCCAAACATCATGTGATATTTTAACCAACAAGTGGTAATAGTACAATAAAATAAATACATATTGTCATCAACAGCTCATACCTCCCAACATGGGCATCCCAAGAAGTGGAATGCTAGTGGGATGGGGTAAAGGTGGCCAACCTGCCCAGAAAGGGGGCAGGGGGCTAACCGCCCTAATTACTGGTAGGTGAGCCTCAGGGTCCTAGTACTCTAAGTGCAGCACGAACACGTTTAATGAAGCACTCGTGCTACAGACTGTGTGTCCTGGTCTGCTGTCCTAACTTTGCTCCCCAGTGTACTGCTTTTGGGGACACCAAAGAAAAACGGGACAGCAGGATGGCATGACACCTCATAATTGGAAAGTGTTAATTATCAAAGTAAAGTTTCTCCATCTTAACCTGCTCCCCTAACAAACTCTCAGCCAATCATTGTTGTCCAAGTTGGCCATTATTATCAATGATAATACAGAAGTGTTAAAATTATATTGCCAATGCGGCTAAGATGGGGGTAGTCTACAGGTGCTGGCTTATATCAAATGCTTATAAACCATTTTCTATTAAAATAGGGAACTGTGTCAGGATACGGCAGGTAACATAACCATCCACTACAATGAGCTTTGATAATACAATACAACAAACTGAAATAATACACTGAGCTGTAATAAATCAATAAGTTGTATATTACTCTGAGCTTTAATAAATCAATAAGTTGTATAATACACTGAGCTGTAATAAATCAGTACATTGTACTGTACATTGTATTGTATTGTATTATAAACTGAGCTGAAATAAATCAATAAGTTGTATAATACACTGAGCTGTAATAAACCAATATGTTGTATAATACACTGGGCAATATTGGTTATATTGCTTAGAAGGTGTGGCTTTAAATACAAGCATTTCATTTATAATTACAGCCTGTTTTGTCCATCAGACTGGAGATACGTATCAGTGTTTTATCATAAAATAAAGTGAGAGACAATGTGTGCATAACAGTGCATGTTTGCTGGAAGGATACTTACATTAATTCTACACAATCATTAAAATAGATCTGGACTTGCTCTGCTTGGCTGAGCCTCTCTTTCCTTTCCTGGGATTTCCTGAACAGACTCCCCCAGTAATTGGACACTTCTTCCAGTCTCTCGGCTACGTTGCTTTGGACAGGCGGGTGGAGCTCGCATATATATTGTCCCATCTTAAAGATCCGTTCCACCTCTTTCTTAATGGCTGCAAGATCCCTCTATAGCAGAAAGGTCGTAAGTGACAAAATAGAATTCCACATCTTTATCATTCTTACTGTTGTTGTACAGTTAATAGAACCTCTGCTCTAAGTGAAATCTCCTTTCATCAATTCTAAATGGGTAATGCATTGTCCTTTTCACAGTCCTGTTAAGGAACACGTTACCAGAGAGCTGTGGGGTTTTGTTTTGTTTTTTTCTGGCCCTGAATATATTGGAAGATATATTGATATATTATTTGAATATCCTCTGATGACAATTCTTCCTAAAGTGCAAACCAATGCTTCTTTTATAGTGTCACTAAATAATCTTTCATCCCCATAGTTCATTTTGTAGCTACCTCTGCATTTTTGTCCAATTCCATAATATTCCTTAAAATCGCTATCCATAATTACACAACGAGTGTCTTACAGTCAATTTATAAAAAGCCAAAATTATATTTCTATCACCTGAAGGTATAGTACATGTATATGGCTGGACGTTGACAAAAACAAACTCATGGAACATTAAAGTCCAGATCACTTTGGTATTTTTTATTTACAGAGCCAAGTGAATAACTTATTGCATAGGGAAAGCAGTTCACCATGCGTTTATTGGATAATGTGGGTGTATCTGTCATTAGGAACCAAAGGAAATCTGAACAAACTAACTAAATAAGTTGAAACAGGTTCCACAGGTTTTTCACCAACCTCGAAACTTTCATGCTGGCTGAGCAGCGTCTGCACTCCTGGGAGGTCATACCCATAGTCATCGGTTTTAGCTACCACTTCTTTTTCTTGAATCCAACTCAACAATTCATCAACTTCGTGATCGAACTGATGGACCTGGTGAGCAGTAGCCAAGATCTAATGGGCACAAAGGAAAAGCAATGACAAAAAATGGATGATTATACATAAGTTTTATTTATGGATTTTGCATTGAGGGTCAGCTCAATGATTATATTGCTGGGATATGCGTTTGCATGTGTCTAGATGTAATATAGTCTAGCTATCGTGTAAATAACAACCTTCCAACCCATCTAAACAAGTCAAACCTCAAATCTTCTTAGAATTGGGTTAATCACATCTGATCTCAATGTTTGATACAACAATATAACATAAAGAGAATTTCTAGGACACGGTTTGGAAAATTATAAATAAGGTATTCTATGATTTAGATGACTCTCGTTTACACCCTTTACATGCCAGCTTACAATAGGCTACGTGGAAGGATGTGATTAAACCTTTGATTAGATAGTGTATTAAAGAGCCTAATGCAAGTAATTTGTGGGGTCAAGAACCACAAATTATTAAACCATAGGAGTAACCATTTCGCAAGCCCACTAAACGCACCTTGGCTCGGTTTTCAATAGAGTAACACAGTCCGTCCCAGGTGCTGTTAACCTCTTCTGTCCTGGTCTTGATTTCATTTCCCACGTTGTGATTGGTTTTCAGCAAATTTGAAGCCAGTTCATTTAAACTGAGCATCTTGCTCTGACCCAAGGTCTCCACCTCTTTCACAAAATTCTCAAACTGTTTTTCTAACACCTGCAAAATAAGTGATGACACAAATTTTTATTTTATTTATTTCCATGAATCTCACAAATATTGGGACACAAACAGCTTCTAAATCACAGCAATTTTGGAAACCTACAGTTCTTAAATTAGGACTTTTAAGTTCATATTGCAGGCCGTCAGCACCCAAATGGTTACAATTAAATGCCTCTGCAGGACTGCTGCCTCCTTGGTAATGAAGGCTAACTAAACGTTGTTTTTAAAGGAATAGACACATTGTACGGTACAACAGATACCTTAATGTCTTCAAGATCTTGGCCAAAGTTTTCGGATTCTGCTGTAGTCTTCTTGCTGTTTAGCCAAGTCTCTACCAGATCTGCTTCTCTCTGGAATTGGAAAAGCCGGTGTTGCTCCTGTAACTGACCACGTCGAGTCCCTGCTCGCTTTAGAAGAGAACCGTACTCTTCCAGTACAAACTGGAGCTTTGGAATTACTGTGGCACTACAAAAAATAAACAGGAGCAGGACAGCTAGATGTGAATATCTAATCTGGTTTACCGCAGAACTTTAAAAGAATAGTCACTGTCAACATGCAATATTAGAGACAAGAGGTTAGATATGTTCACGTGTTTCAAAAACTAGAGTAAATAGACTCCATCATAACAGTCTCGAAAGTTGTATTCTAACATAGAATGCCCGACTCATTTAGAGTTAACTGGGCTACAAAAAGACTCCGTCCTCAGGCAGACTTATTGGACAATATAGTGTTCTGTTTCAGCTCTACAAAGAGCCTTTATCAACCTCAGGTGACAGTGATACATTGCTGCACTCTGTCCTGGATAAGGCACATGGTTTATGTACTAAGTAGAAGGGTCACTAGTAATGTGACCATATATAAACAAACAGCATCATCAAATGACTAGTTTTAGAGGAATGAACAACTGTTAAGTGGAGGAGGTAAGAGACAGGCATGACATTGTTTTATCAGTGCAGTACAACTTATGCTGGCTCCCTATAAGCACATTCCACCTGTGGTCAGGCACAGTCAAACCTGAAAAGGAGTCACCGTTAACGCTCTCCTTGGGGAACTGCACTCAAATTTGCTTTCATATTGTACAATGTGAATAAATACACGTATATGTTAGAATTAAATAATTGAGCCGTATCCCAATACCTTTCTGGATTGTCAGTGTCACTCTGCAGAGTTTTTCCTGTATCTCTCAATTTATTGATCCTTGGCTCAAAGCCCTCAAGGTCCCGAATGGTGGTATCCAACTTCCGCAACAGAGCTTGAGTGGATTCCTCATTCTTCCCAGCATCAGTGGACTTTATTACAAACCCTCTTTCAGCCATCCATGTCTCTGCTTCTAGAAGCTACAGATAATGCAGGCACCAGATGGCAAATTAATTACTGCTTTAGATAAAAATCAATAGACAACAGACAATAAAACCTCAATCATTAAGCCTGTGTTGACAAAAATGGGTCATGCTGAGATATGTTTACAAAAAAGTAAAGAGAGCATATAGCATTATTGGCGCTAAATTCAAGACCTCTGGATGCGTGAACCTATGTTCTAACTAGATGGAAGAGGGGCAGGGTGGCAGAATCACAGAACATTGGTACTGTCTTATTTACCACAGTGGATCTCAATCAGTGGCAGAAAAGCAAGCTCCCTGAAGAATTTCAGAAATTCAGGTCTCTGTTATGACAGTTGAGTGCAGAACCAACCCAACAGAGAAGCTCCCATTTATAATAGCTAGGAGGAAAAATTATGACCGCAAACCTTCTTCATTGCAGGCAGAAAAATTACGTATGATTATCCCAACTTAATAAACTAAACCGAGAAGGGTGTAAAAGGGAAATTAGAGATACAGACACACAGCAGCAACATTTAATGCACGGCTCTATTCTGCCACATAAATAATAGTAAATCACCTCTGTAAGAAATTGCTGGGCTTCACAAGCCTTCATTAGTCTCTTTCCTCGCCAATCAGCTTCAGCTTTCAAAGTTTCAGAAGCTACTTCCAGCTGCTGCAAACGTTCTTCAATCTCACGACTGGCAAAGTGGTTCCCTCTTACCAGTTTGCGCCCTGTGGCCATCACCGCTTTGGTCAAAGGTTCTCGGCTTTTGATCTCATTTTCGAGATTCTGTCAGCAATAAACCAAATGAGGACCCAGTGTCTTGTAAGTAGCTGAAGAACAACATGGATATGATAGAACATAGTAGAGCAAATCACATTTAAAAAAAACACATTACCTGGTGCTTTTCAAGCAAGGCTTGGGCTACCGTCAGTGACTGTCCACATTCTTTGGATGAAACTAAAGGTTGCTTCTCCTGTATCCAGTCCAGTTCATCATCTATATCGCGGAAAAACTGATCGAGCAACTTCTTTGCTTCAAGAGCTGCCTGGCACTCCTGTAAAGGCTCGCTAAGGTTCTTGTACCTGTGTGTGGGAGGAGGGTGGGAGTTCATCTTTATTAAGAACTGGAATCTGCAAAGTGATTGCACCAGTAACGCATGCACGGTTACTCACTAGTCAAACTAAATTCAATCAGGAATCTCAAATTCTACGCCATGAAAGTGAAACTTAAAAAATGTTTCCAATTTGGCAATTTTAGGGTCTGAGATGTCAAACAAGGGCCTCAATTTAATATTGTTTGATAAACTTTTCAAATGCTTTTATATTATAGGATGAACTTTTAACATTATTTAATATTTAGAAAAATGTTTTGATATTTATTGATATGTTGATATTTTTATATATGATTTATTTAATTTTATGTTAATTTTGTGAAAATAAATCAGTGTAGAAGTTTATCCAAAAATGTTAAATCAAGGTCTAAATTTTAATTAACTTTGAATTTCCAACAATTCAGAAAACAAAAATGTGAAAACATTAAATAAAAATTGCTCCTGCAGTCTCACTGTTCAATTCTCTGCCATTTAGAAGGTAAACCACTTTTCTTTCTATTTATGCAGCCCTAGCCACACCTCCCCTGGCTGTGACTCACACAACCTGCATGAAAACAAAGGTTTTTCATTTTCAATCAGATGTTAACTTGCTTTATAGGTTTTTATCTCCTGCTCTGTAAATTGGACTTTAATTACATACAGGAGGGTTTAGCAAGCTATTAACAGAGCAGAAGAGAAGAAATTATAAATCAAACATCAGATCTCTCTTCACAGGAAGTATGTAGGAAGGCTGTGCAAGTCACATGCAGGGAGGTGTGGCTAGGGCTGTATAAACAAAGTGATTTAACTCCTAAATGGCAGAGAATTGAGCAGTGAAACTGCAGAAACATGATCTATACACCAAAACTGCTTCAATAAGCTAATGTTTTGGTGACTATAGTATCCTTTTTACAAACCATGTAAATTGAAATATACCAGTAAATATTGTACCTGTGTATTATAATCCTAACTCTGTCTTCTATCTCATCTGCTAGAAAGTGTTTTTCTTGTCGGAATTCCCGGGATTTATCCATCAGCCCTTGCAGTCTCTCGCCGTGACTGGAAATGTCTTCTTCTACCTCTCCAAGTTGTTCGAGTGTCATCACATCTTTACTCTTGTCTCCTGGGTTTAATTTGGCACTCACTTGGTCGAGCCATTTCTCAATATCCTCCAGGCTCCTCTGGAAATTCAGTGCCTGAATGGAGATACAGAAATTAAGAATCCATGAGCCCTCAATAAGTAGAATGCAGTATGTGAATAGCCCGTCCTTAATATCTTGACTTGAAGGGCATAGTGCCAATCTAATGTTTGAACAGAAACTGATCGAACTCATTGGCTTTGATAATAACCTGCGCATTTAGTGCCACTGGGGACATTATTTGTATTTATCTCCAAATCCAGACACACACTCAGTGTGATTACATTGTTACAATGACAACATACCTCACTCAAGGGTGGGTGATTGGAAACTAAGTAGATTCAGTATAGTTTTTGTTGTTTGTTGTAACTATACACTGTAATTGTTTTGGGAAGGTGAGCGCCCGCTGGATTACATAATTCTAAACATGAAGTGAACCCTTTTCTAAGGGAAGGCATAAAGCACTCCCTATAAAGCAAGGACCTTCTGGGATTTAACCTGGGCGCTGATTTAATGAATAAACCCAGAGGTCAATAAAAGGATTCATTTTACATCTGTGCTCGGATACGGAAACACACATTATAGCTCTGCCACGGAGAGGACAGGTGTTGGTAAATTGGTTCAGAAGAAGCTTTTTAATAAAGTCGTAACATTGGGCTCTGTCTCCAGTACCTTGTAGGCGTCCTGCAGCTTGGTTCCTTTTTCACTGCACTTTTCCAAAAGTTCCTCCCACAGTTCTTCCATTTCTTGGAGTCTGGTGCGGATGATGTCTGGGGCGTAATGACCAGCCTGCAGCATCTTCTCACCTTCCTGAGGTTCATTCATAAAAAGTAAATAAAAATATGAAGTTTTGCTTCTTTTATCTTGGACTTTAGCAGTACAAAAAAAAGACCAGTAAAAATGTCAGCCAATTGCCTTATAATACAGGCACCATGGGGAAAAAAAATTGGCAATGTGCATTGAATATAACATATGGTTGGAACAGATCCAATCCTGGACATTTATTGCATGACCACAAGATAGTTAATCACAATGTGACAGGTTCCAGAAGGCAGCATTTGAGATATTCAGAACGAAGCTTCTATAAAATCAAGAAAAACTTTGTATCTTGACTATGCGTCACTCTCCTACATCCACTTTACCCATATTCAGGTATATCAATAAATTATAACGTTATAGTGCAGTGTTTTGATTTGTTAAAGGGACACTATAGGGTCAGGAATATAAACATGTATTCCTGACCCTATAGTGTTAAAACCACCATTTAGCCCCCCTTGCCTCCCCAAGTATAGTGAAATCTTACCTTTATTCCAGTCTGCAGCTGTTGCCTCTGCCCCTGATCTGCCTGCTCGGTTGACATCATCAGAAGTGGTGATCTGAGCCAAACACAATGTTTTCCCATAGGAAAGCATTGGATTGGCTGAAATTGTCAAGGAGGCAGATTGGAAACAGAGTTAACACAAATCAAACACAGCCCTGGCCAATCAGCATCTCCTCATAGAGATGAATTGAATCAATGCATTTCTATGAGGAAAGTTCTGTGTCTTCATGCTGCCCCAGGAAACACCTCTAGCAGCCATCTGAGGAGTGGCCAGTGGGAGTATCCCTAGGCTGTAATGTAAACACTGCATTCTCTCTGAAAAGACTGTGTTTACAGCAAAAAGCCTGAAGGTGATGATTATACTCTTCAGAACAAATTCAATAAGCTGTAGTTGTTCTGGTGACTATAGTGTCCCTTTTAAATAAACAAACCAACTAGTGCATACGCTTAAAGAATGTTACTAATACAGGGAGTTAGATCAACTACAATCGACAATAAACCAAGGGCAAAAATAACTTCAAATGAACTTTCATTAATGGGAGAGAGGCCACGGAAAGGGAGACCGATTTTCTCTTCCCATCTCAGCATAGTATAAACAGGAGACAAACTGAATTAAACGCAGGTAAAAAAAAATAGCAACTTCTGTCGGGGACTCTAAGTCCCACTAATCTGGGGCAGGTTGAATCATTTGTCCCAGTATTGCCTCATTGCCCCAATATTAGAGACCCCCTGCTGTCCACAGTTTCATTTACACCATATGTTGTGCTTTTTATTGGATGGAGAGATGTCCCCCACCATGCCAAACATGATTTAATAACAAAAACAGGAAGTGATGAGAGTGACACAAGGGTATTAAACAATTCTTTAAAGACAATCTGAATGGCAAGTTCTATTAAACTTCTGCATTCTTTTCAAACAAATTGCCATTCGGCTGAATTTTGGGTGATTGTTGTAAGTGTGTCTGAAATCCCAACACTATATGGATGCATAATTAAACAAACAATGGACGAAAGTGTGTGTTTTTTTTGTTCTGAATCTCCCCTTCCCTCCCACCCCCCACAGATCAAGTGAGAAGTGAGCAACAGAAAAAACAATATTTTTTTTTTATATATATATATATATATATATATAAAAAAAAAATATATATATCTTCTCCTCTCTTTCCATTTTTTGGATTACTACTTCTCACGGAACCTGTGAACCAACTGGTGAAAATGATTGCTCATGCTATCAGTGTACTACAAAATATATCCAAAATGTTTATATGTTGCCATACACTGATTGCCAATTTCTGTGCCATTTTGGTACATTGGAATAGTTTTTCCTGAAATATTTGCATGGACAAAAATAGTTTTCCCTTTGAACGAGCCAAATTGTTTCGCTGTGCACACGTCTAATTGCTACTAAGTATATCTCTCAGTAAGGTAATGTTCTTCTTACAGCCTTGATAGTGTCCAGGCGGTTCCGGTTTGCTTTTATCTCTGCTTCAAACGCCTGATGTTTCTGTATCTTGGTCTGCAAATTGCTGGGATCCAGCCAGCTCTCATCCAGAGCAATACTATTCTTCTCCAGCATCCAGGACCCCACCTAACACATGAGACAAAGAAGTACCACGTGTGAATCACAGAGGATGGGGAGGATTTTGCATACTAGAAATACTGTGGTTGCGATGAGCCTTGAAGAGAAGTGAGGCTCGCACTAGGGATCGCTGTGATTAAATGGAAATATGCAAGTGAGCAGATCAATGCTACAGTTTACCAGCATTCCAAATCGCTCCTGTTCTTGCAGCTGGGACGGCTACAGATTAATGTTTTAACTCATTTTATGCTTTTAAGATGTTCTTTAAACATTCCCAGCTAACGCTTTGCTCTTTATGGACGTAATATACCGATGGAAGAAATGTACGAGGATGAACAAAGAAAAAAAGAAGAATGAAAAAAGAATTAAAAGATAATAAAATTGAGAATAAAAATAAAGAAAGGAAGAATGGTGGGGAAGTGATAGCGACAAGTTTATTTATAAATCCAATGTTGGTCTGGTATACGAGTACGGAGTTATCTCCTATGTCTAAGGTCTCGGTGGTGCGAAACATGTAAGGAAGATTGTTTTAGCTTTTGTTTTCTCCTGTTTGTTTATGTACCTTGTGAAATAAACCTTTCCTTTTGGATTTAGAGCGGTTATTTTTCCTGGCATTATTTTTTTGTTTTTTCTTTACTTGACTGAGTTATTATGGCGAATCAACATCTACATATAACAACTCATAAAGAAAGTATATTGCTTCATAACGATAAAATTGAATGTTAATGTAAATGATATATTATTATAATATTAAATCCATATTATACTTTATTACCTTTCACTCTTGTGATATGTTTTTGCTGAAAACCCTTTTGGTGGTCATTACCACTGTTGTATATCTATTTTAATACCTAATATATTATGATTTGCGTATTCCCTTTAGGTGTGTCAGTAGGGTATCGGAGGTGGGATTGCTTCCATGGTGATAGATTCACCACAGTTCTTCATAAATCATGACACAAAGTAACAGGAATTAAGTTCTCACAAACCTCGTATGAGTTCCGGAGGAATTTCTGCAGCTGCCTGGACTCCTCCAGCTTCTTCTCTCGGGATTCAGCCATGTTCAGGAGGTTTTTTTTCCTGATGTGTCAAAGAAAAAAAACTGTATCAGCAAATGATAGATTGAGCTAAAGCAGATGACAATTTAAAAGCTACCAGGAGCCTGCAATGTGTTGCTTACTGGTTTTGTAGGAACTACATTATCTAATTCAAAGAGGAAAAAATGAATATGCTCCAACATTCATAAAGGTAGATGAAAATCAGGATAGAGTATCACATTATGGAGGATTCACACTCCTCCAAGCATGGCACACAGACACCCCAAACTTGGATTGTCCCTTTAATACATGGACAAGTATCCAAGTCACGTGATTCCTGGGAAATGACGAAAATTGAATGACGAAATCCCTAAAACTGACCCAAGATTACAGTTTGTGTATGCGCAATAATTTTGGGGGCACGTTTGATGCACATTAAAAGTGTTTTGAGGAATTCTGTGATGCTGAGATCCTTGAGTTCCTACCATGTAAGAATGAGAGAGAGAACTCACCCCTCAAATGTTTTTTAAAAAGCGTGGGGACGTCAGCCAGGGGAGGACAGCGCAGTAGGTGGAGCGGAGACTTGAACATGAAGTGGCACAATGAATGACACCCACCCATTCCTTCACCCCATGTGTGCTGGTGAGGAGAATAATGAAATTATAACTGGACAGAAAGTAACTGCTTCCAGAGGTTCTTTCTCCATGAAGAATATGTTCATGAATGTAAGCTCTTGGAATAAATTAAGAATACTCCATTTCCGTTTTACTTTAGGCACATGTATTAACGAGTGTAGCCATCCCTTGCTTCCTATCAAGGTGTAATAAATACCTAGTGGGAGTGATAGGGGTGATATTATTTATTAACCTCCACGCTTGCGATGTGAAGGTATAGGGTCACTCAGGAATCCTCTAACAAAGTTAATTTAGTTATTTTAACCTACCCCCTTCAGTGTCTGAAATTAGAAGCATGGTTTATTTATGAGCAGTTCTACTTTGGGATTCTTACAAAACAATTCTAATGTGCTCCTGTGCAGTTTAAAATTTTTTAGTGATTTTCCCTGACTGTTTCCTTCAAATTGCCCCTTTTCCAAATTTGCTCTAAAAATATCCCAATGAAGAAAGACTTGGCGTGGATACGGTGTCTGCTTCTGTATAGAAAGGTCTTATTACTGACTGGGCGCCGTTACCTGTCCAGCACAGCTTGACATTTACTAGCAATAGTCTCAGAGTCATAATGCTGGTTTTCACGTAGCTGTTTTGCAAAGAATTCCATTTCATCAATTTTGTCCATCTGAGCATCTAGGGCTTTCTTAAATTTCTCGTGCTTGCGCTGCAAGCTTTCAACACTTGCTAGAGCGTCCTAGAGGGAGAAATGAAAAATGCGCATTGCAATCATTTTCTGAATATCCCACATAAATAGGAGAAATATTTCACAAGCCTCATTGTGGCAAGGACAGGGAAGATATGGTAACAATTAGAGCCACTTCCCTTTTTGTTATTTTTGAGCCTTGTATAGCAAACATGAGTATAGAGACATTTCACATGAGTTTGATCAACAATAACATTTGTTGGCATTAAATGAAAAGTCAGGAAGGACTGCTACTTTTTTTTTTTTGAGAGTAAAAATAGGCATTGCAAAGGTTAGCAAGATAATTACCCCAGGAGGTCCCATAGTGAGGCATCTGAACAACAAACAACAGGCATGACTAGGGGAATATGCCCCCAAATTAGTTAAATAAACTCAGTTTCCCCACTACAACCATACTGAGATCCCCAGTCACCCTATGCCTTCTGTTGGCAGAGCACCATGCATGTCCCGGAAGGAGTGCTTCGGGTGTCTAGTGCTAGATGAAAGTTGGCAGATCAAAAAAAACAGACAGGAACAGGGCTCTCCGCTGCTTTTCAGGCTTGTCACCGTGCTTAGACTCGGTATGAGTTGTCCTCAGGATGTGTGCCACTTTCAGTTTAGGTGAGCTCTGCTGCTTGAGCCACTTGCACCTCCACCTCCGCCATATTTGGGCTTCCTTCACTGGTGACACTGATGATTCCTGATATGAATCTGAAGCCTGCAGGACATGTGGGGGTTTCCTTTGGTTGCGAGGGTGCTTGATAAAGTTGTCTGCTTTCCAGCTGCTGCCAGAGGCTATCTAGTCTGGACTCCATGTCCAACCATACTGTGCTGGAGTTAGGCAAATACACATGTACTGCCATTTTTCGTTGGGCATGGTGGTATCTGTTCTGTCAGCTTGGATGACTTCACCCTGTAAGTCTGCCAGTGCTGGGCTACCTCCCAGGGGTGGACCGGGATCCCTTAGAATGTAAGCTGATTGGAGCAGAGTCCTCGGCACATTCTGTTCCTGTACATCTATATTGTCTTTTTGCAAACCACTTGTTTGTTAGTCCAACTATTGTACAGCACTATAGAATGTGTTGGCACTATATAAATAATTGTAATTATAATTCAATGATGAACTGTATGAGTAACAATTGGATAAAGATTGCACAAAAAAGTGTAGTAAATGGTTATTGCACCAACTCTCAGAGGACTACCCCGACTGGAGAACCTTTAATACATAAATGTCGGGGTGCTAGGCCTAACTTTCCAGGGGAGAGGTCCTTCCATGAGGGGTTATAAATGCATGCCAAACCTGGATGGAATGATACAATTACAATGTATTGTTGTGCAGGTATTTCTAATCTCAGTGTAACCAGGTCTAATTATCTATGGTTATCTAGGCAATTCATTTGATATCAAACATTGGCCTCAATTTTATTGGATAAGCTGTTCAAATAAGTTAATAGTTTTTGTTAAACTTTGAAAATAATTTTTTTCAAAATATGAAATATGTTATATGTAAAATATTTCAATATATAATTTTTTTATAAATATGTTAAACAATTTTAGAAGCTAATTCAAAAGCATTAAAGCGAGACAATTGTATGATTTCTAAAACATTTCTAAAAAAGCACAAGTCACTGAACCTTAACTGAACTAAAACTGTACATTACAGTGGTTGTAGTACAGGTCAACCTTCCCTTCCACTGAATAAAGTGTTGTCAGGCTTAGCAACAAATCCTATCTTAAAATCATACAGTTAGTATTGTGATTTATCATGAAAGTTCTCATTAACTTTTTTTAAGTGAATGAATCTGGATTATATTTTATATAAATTTGGTTCACAAATGCATTCCCCGTCATATATTCTATAGAACCAGCAAACAGCGTAATAATATTGTACATTAATAATTTTTCACCTACCCCCAAGTCTTCATTTGCGAGAAAAGCCTCCTTACTGTTAAGCCAACTCTCATTATGCTCAACAATGCGCAGAAATGTCTGAAATAAAGCATACGGTTTAAAAATGTCCTTTTAATTTGTTTATTTTTTTAACTTTCATGGTTAAATGCTTTAATAATATTACTAAACTATTATACTAACTTCCTTACATCATAAATGTAAAAAAAAAAATAATAAACCAGGCAAAACAGAAGTGTGAGTAAATTATAAGTGTAACATAAATAATAATGTTAAAATGGATAATTCTAAAAGATAAATTGTATCAGCCTATAAGTCTCATTTATTTGAATCGTATAGTTCCAGCAGTGTGGAACTAAAGGTAAGTTAAATTTGTTTATTAGAATAGAATAAAATTTAGAATAGAAGGGCGGGCCCGGCCTAACATCTATATAGGTAGGACCAAGCTCTGACATTGGAAATATATTTCACTTTAACTTGACTTGAAACATTCTATCTTTTAAGATGGTTTTCTTTAGACCAAAAAAATCCCTCTTTTTTTTTTTTTTTTTGCCTGCTGTACTAAAGCAGGTTATTGACTGAATACAACTCTTAAAATTTGAGTTCTTAAAGGAATAGTCTACAAAAACTTGATTGTGTATTTTTTAATGCAGTGTATAAATAACACATTAAAAATATTGCCAAAGAGGGGGGCGGAGCCAGCACGCGAGCAGAGCGGACGCCATCTCGCTGAGCTCCAGCAAGAACAGCACAAAAATCGCTATAAAAACGAGAAAATAAGTAACTACATGGCGGCACACAGTGACAACACGCCTAGATACCCTGCTACAGAGCCCGATGCCCTTCTTCCACTACCCACGGAAGAAGGGACCGAAACGCAGGTCTGAGGCCTACCAAGCGCCCTCCATCTCCAGACTTGAGTACCTCCTCGGCGGATCTCCGGAGGGAAACCCATTCTGGCAGACCAAACCACCCGCACTGACTCCACAGGCAGTGGGAACAACAATGGGACGTCGATCCCAGAGACCTGCAGCAGTCACGGTGTCCGACACGAGAGACATCGGAACTCTCCTGCAGCAACAACCGCCACACAAAATGGCGACCGCAAAGAACAGGGAGGTATCCCCTTTACCAAGCCCTGCAGAACCAGCAGCCCCACCACCACAGCTCACCACTGGGGCAGAGCTCACAGTGACTGCAGCACCCTTGACAACCCAGGGAGGGCCCGAGCTGGCTACCAAGCAGGACATTCAAACCTTCATGCTAGAAATCAGAAAGTGGCTGGAATCAGACAATGCAGTGATTAAGGAGGAGGTTCAGGCAGTAACCAACAGGGTCCATGCCTCAGAGGAGGACATTCTGGACATACAAAAAGACATGTCCGTGATGCAAGACACCATAAGGCAAGTCCAAACCTCCCAACAGGCACTTAGCACACAAATGACTGCCATGGAAAACCGCTACAGACGACAACATATCAAGATTCGCGGCATACCTGATGATATCCCCTTAGAAGAACTACCTCACTACCTCAGACGGCTGCTTGCGGCTATACTACCCCAGCCACAGGCAAGGAAGATAGCCCTTGACAGGACATATCGCCTCCCAAAGTCCCCTAATTCACCCCCGAACGTGACAAGGGATGTAGTGGTGCGCTGCTCCTCCTTTCAAGATAAGGGACATATCATGACAGCAATCCGAGACAAGACCCCATACTCATTTGAGAACTCTCAACTCACATTCTATCACGACCTCACTAGGTCCACACTCTAATGGCGCAGATCCCTCAAGGAAGTGACAAACCAGCTGAAAGACTCTGGAGTGGCTTACAACTGGGGATCTCCAAGGTCCCTCATAGTGAAGCACCAAGGAACAGTCCACTGGCTCTCCAACATCACTAAGGCTCCCGCCTTCTTGCAAGCTTTGGGACTACCTACATTGCCCCCAGAGACTACACGCACGACACCAACCTGGGACCCAAGCCATGCGGTCCCCTTCGTCCCACGAGGCCAAACGGAGGCTTGCCCGGATACCTAACTCCAGACAAACCAGAAAAGGCAGCTAATATCCTTACTGTTATAATATGTACAAGTTTAACAATGTTCAGCACATATATTTTATTTCTCTATTTCAGTTATGTTTTTCTCTTGCTGCACCGTAGATTGCAACCTCTTTAAGGGAATAAAATGCAAAACACAAAATATATACAGAAAGGCAATAAAATGAAGTGTGGTAGCAATAAAGCCACAGACCCCCTGAGTGGAAACCCCTTACACCACTCAACAAATAGAAGGCAAATACATACAGTGTAGAGGGTTGGTCACACTTTAAAATATGTCTGAAAGAAATACAAATAAAACACATAATAGTGTAATATTGTCTGAATTGTAAAATATTGAGGAAGTGAAGTCTAGTACTCACAAGCCTGGAGCCAAATCTCATATGGCTCCCATGGATGTCGCCTTGGGACTATTACAAAGGATGTCCCCTTCATGCTTCCACATGGACTGTTTGCTGTTCCAATTGAAATGAGCTCCAGGATCCAATGTGTGTCTTTGTAAAAATACTTTTATTGTTTATTAAAAGAATAATAAAAAGATATTAAAAAATTCCTTATAAATAAAAGAAAACAGAATATATAGCTATACTGCTATATAAATAAGTCCTGCCAATTGGCTACGTGTTTTATTTGTATTTCTTTCAGACATATTTTAAAGTGTGACCAACCCTCTACACTGTATGTATTTGTCTTTAAGGGAATAGCCCAAATGGGGGCAACTTACTTTACCCGCTCAAAAGAGCACAGCCTCAACCCTCTTTGGGCATACCACAAGCGGAGCCACACCTGCCCGACCCCACAAAGCGGGGGTAACCCAAGCAGTCATAAGCACAGGTGATAGACCTCATGTAAGGGTCACAATCCCCTACCCGATCCCAACAAGGTGTCCACACCGCTTATAACTAATATCACCCTGAGCCCATACCAACAATAGCCTAGCAATCGAGTCATATCCAGCTTCTCATGTTTAACTCCCGGCCCTTTGGGCCGAATACTCAAACTTCAAATACCCAGCCTGACTCAGCACAGGAATGCCCACGTAGACCTGTATACTTACAGTGGCCTACACCACAAATAGATACACGCCTATGGGGAGACTCCAGGGAACTAACAAAACGTGTATTTTAATTATTACAGTTCCTATGGGAGACATAAAAACCCTCCTTAAACCCGCACCACAAGGATGATGACACATCCCCTGCACAAACACTTCTAATCTAGGTGGCATTCAGTACTTACCTAACTAAAAGTGTAAACCCATCCAGAAGAAATAGCGTACTACACATTAATCGTGTAGCGAAAATGTCAACATGCTTCAGTTCACTTGAACTGCCCAACATACCTATCAAGCTTTCTCTATAATATACAAGTGAATTACAAATCAGCCTGTTTATTTTTTGGTTATAAAAAATGTGTGTTATTATCTCATGCCATGACACTGTTTATTCTTATAAGTAAATGCATTGCTTGTCAACACTGTCGGGGTGCTACAAGCAGATTGTTTTCTCCTTTGCACAAGAAAAATAAAGAATTAAAAAAATTTAAAAAATTATAGCCGATGATAGCTAAGTTAGAGAATTTTTCCAGATAGGCTATGTTGGCCTTAATTTTGTTAATCAGGCTTTAATAAACTTTAATTTGGACTTTCTTGGATAAAAAAAAAAAAAATATTGCCAAAGCACAAAATTGTTTTTAGAATATGACTCCCCTTTAGTGTCCCTCAGCGCACTACTTAGTAGGTCTCAGGTACAGGCAGACCCCCGCCCAGGCCCAGGAGTTTTATAGAGAAAGAAGGAATGTACTTTTCTTAGAATTTATAACCAACAAGCTTACCTGCAGGTCCCGAGCCTGACACAGCTTCACATTCTGTTCTCTCCAAGCTTTAATAAGATCCGACCAAGCCTGCTCTGCCTTGGACAGAGAGACCTGGATTTCACCGGAGGCATAATGTCCAGAGCTGCTGAGGTTCTGACCCGAGTTCTTGATCAAGTTATACCTTTCACTTCGCGCCTCTATCTCAGCCTAAAGTAAGTAACCAATGTGTAGAAATTTGTATTAGAATGCAGATTATTTATTTAATTTCTAAATGTTTGGATGTTTTAAAAATTAATAAATACGATTGGTCTAGAATATATTTACTAATTAATACATAGGAACAGGTAATTGATCCAAGAAGAAATCCGATTGTGATTATGGAGTCAAGAAGGGATTTTTTCCCTTATTGTGGCATTGGTCATTACTTCAAATTGTTGTTTTTTTTTCCAAGTTTCACGTGCTCCTAATTTTTGAAAAATATTTAGGTGGGTTTTTTTAGGTCATCCTGCACAAACCTTTCTTTCTTGGTGTTCTTCAATCCTGGCTTCAACGTCACCTAGGTTTTTGGGCAAATTACCGCCTTCCATGAGAGTTTGTAGTTTTTGCATCCAGTTCGTCATCTCCCGGATATCAGAGTTGAATCTTTGCAGATGGTACGAGGCCTCCAATTTCTCTTTCCTGTTAAGTAATACAACACGTTATTCAGATCATTAGAGAAACAGGACTTTGGCCGAGCTCAGTGTATATTTTCAGAAAAGCACGTGCAAACGGATTTCATGAACTCTTTGGAGGAGAATAGAGTATTGATATTGGAGAAGAACAGGGATTTTTGTAAGCAGCAAATCGTTGTAATTTGTGATGAAGTACCAACTAGTAAAAATAGTTAAAGTAACAAAAAAAAAGAGCACAGATGAAAAAATTATGTTTAAACAAGTTTAAAGTAGAGAGAGATCTAGCATCTTCCCTCCATGGATGGATACATGCTTCCCTGATGAAGGACCCAACTGTATATTGTTGCAACAGGATGCAGCTTTTACAGAGTGCAGTCTAATACTCACAAATCTTTTTATTTTCAAGAATTTACAAAAACACTATCCAAGATCTTTACTTATCTGTGATATTAAGGGGATAAACTTGACTTGGTCTAGGACAGTCAAAACCCTAAACAAATCAATGCATAGATACCGTATAACTGTCTACTAGGCGGCTATAGCAAGAAGGTGTGGAACCCCTGGTAGGACTTGGAGTGTCCATTATTGTCCGTGTGTATCTTACACTTTACAGACACACAGCTGTTACTTATACTCCTGCTGAATGTCTACTGAATTGGCCAGTTTAGAGGAGACAGTCAGACACAATGTCAGGTAAATGTCTGATCTGTTCTGAATCTATATATTAGTTAGTGATTTTGCTAAGGCATCATATATAGATTAAGTTACACGGTCTACCTCATGAAGGCCTGGCTTTTTACACATTTGCAATAGATATTGTTTGGGTCATCATTTTATAGGTTTTTATATATATTTCTGGAAAGAACCTATGAAATAGTTTTTGGGGGGGGGTGGATATGATACATAGGGAGCACTTTAAACAGGTGTTTTTAAGTAGCCTTAAATTATTATTTTTTTTACAATTTTATACTACATATTGTTTGCCAACGTGTTTTATTTAAATTGCTTATTTCATCATGACCACTAATAAATCTAGGATGTGTTTTGTGCTTCTCAATTTTTTGACTTCCAAGAGGTAGTACATCATCTAAACACCCTAATGTTCATTATATATCGTGTAACAGAGAAAGTAAATGGATTTATTTTTTTAATCTCTTCAGTCAATGGGCCTCTTAGACCATCACCCCATACCTTTCCGTGGCATTTATCTGGAGTTTTTTCCAGTTGTCATCCATCTCTCGTTCCTTCAAGGTCAAATTCTCGTTTAAGGATGGATTTCTTCTGGACAGACGATTGGCTTCTTGATTTAAGGACTGCATGGAGATATGTTAGCAAACCCTGTTAGTTCTTGATGTCATTTGGCAATTGTCAGCTCTTTTTAAAAATAATATGAAACAGGCCCCAATAAAAGCACAGAAAGAACCACTGAATCTGTGGCTCGGCAGTGGAATCTTTAATTATTTTGTAAATATAAGAGACACAGACCAAATAAAACAAGTGAACTTATTACTAGAGATTCCCTGTAATGATGACATAAGGGATTCCTAGTTTAATGATATAAGTGGTGTTTAAATAGCCATCGTCTCTGAATCTGACACTACCTCGAAAAGCTGAACGTCGAGTTCTCAGCAAATTGGAACTTGGCAAATACAAGTAAAGGTGTCATGGCCCAAAAGAAAAGCCAAAAAGGCCTCATTTTTCCTGGAATACAAACACTTGATAGCTTTAAACGTGATCCAAGTTTTGTTAAAAAATAATTTGTAAAAAGATACAGGAGCATTTTAATTTATGTTTTATGCTCTGTATTCAAGGGATGGAATTTCTAAATTTTACTCTTGTCCTTTTTAACTCTCAAGGGCCAGAGAATTGGACAATCATAAGAAAAAAAATTTGTTCTATAATTAATTCACTCTTTCTTATGAAAATACAGCAGTTATATTTCTAAATGTGGGATATGCACATTGAAAACTATATTGAGACCTGAGTAGGGATGAACCAAAGGGCAAGCTATTGAGTCCCTCTAAGCTTTTGTCTATTCTCAGAATTCTCATTCCTTCTTTTTCCTTTAATGCATTAACTTGGCTCACCCAAAGTTAAAAGGGTAATCCAGACGTGGAACCCGTGCTCACTGTGCCTAGAGGGATATAAGCTACACCTAACCGACGAGGCCCAAAAGAAGGCCGAAGCGGTCGTCTGGGGTTGCTGTATCTCTCGTGCAGAGGGAACTTGCTGGCATTTCGGATCTGGACTGCCCGTACAGGTGGGATCAGTGTGATATGCTTCAGATATGTTCTCTCTGTAGTAGCACAAGTGAGCATAAACTATTTTGAGACCAGAGCGGGGGCTAACCGAAGGGCAAGCTACTGAGTCCCTCTAAGCTTTTGCCCATTCTCAGAGTTCTCATGCTTTCTTTTTGCTTTACATACACATTGAAGCCTACAAACACTATAATAATTGTTTACTATTGGGGCTGTTTTACCACCCTCCATTTTAGGCAAACCCATAAAAATAAAGAGTTTTAGAAACTAAACAGCCAAGGATATCCTGGGACTTTAAAGACAGTAATATTACATCAATGTCATATGACTCATTGCAACAATAAATAGTAAAAATAACTACCTATGCGAGCACAACCTCCCTAGAACCTGCATATATCATGTCACTATGTTTTGGTTTTTAATCATTGTTGAAGCCGACTTATCCAAATCCACCCAGTTTTCCTAGTAGGTGGACAACCAACACAACTCCACCCCACAAGTTTCCCTATTTATTTTTTTTATGAAAAGAAAAAAAAATATTACAAGTGACAGTCATCAGGTCCTTCCCCCAAGAGGAGGATGTTCACTAATCAGTAGTTTCTCATTTAGGTTTATAAGGTCTTCCCTTAATTTCAGAAACCCCTGTCAAAAAGTGATGCAATGAGAGCCGGGGCTAACCTCTCTCTTCAGGGAGCAGACAGTGATCACCATACAAATGGATGTCACATATTCAAGTTAGACCACTTTGATATCTTTAATAAACCAAGCAACCAACATTTATTATTCAAGTGAAGTGACTACACGCATCTTAACCAGGTCCGAGTGAACTCATCCAATCATGTCTTCAGTACATACCTCTTTCTGGGACTGAATAACTTTGATCTCTCGTAAAGTTTCTTCATGTCTTCGGATCAGATTTTCCACACTCTCTGCGTCCTTACCGTAGTCCAGAGCTTGCATGAGCACACTCTGAAGAGAAAGATATAATATGTGGTGAAAAAAATAGATAAGAATGCAAACCAAAAAAATCATGAATAACCTGGCACTTTTTGCAAAGAGTGACTGACACCACTTCTCAACGAGGTACGTGTCTCAACACAGACATGATTAGTACAATCCTATGATTTGCCATTAACGCTCAATTAGATCTGGCAAGCCACGAGCTGCTCAAACTTTCCTTGGACAAAAAGATACTGAATGGATCAAATGCATTGGTGTGTGTTCATGTTCTAGTTATGAGATACTGGTATAATACAGTGACTTTCAGAAGTCCTACAATATGTTGGCAAAGTTCCTGCCTTCCTTTATGTCTCTTGGGAACTTGCACATATATATCTCTCTACCTTCTCGCTGATTCTCTCATTAACATCATCGATTTCACGGATCAAGGCGTGAATTTCCAACGCTCCCTCCAAGGCTTTACGGTATTTATTTAGATCACCATGGAAACTGTTCCACCTAAACAGAAAAAAAAAAGTAAAAGGAAAAATATCAATAAATAGACTCTACATATGCGAGATGTTTAGTTTAGACACAGGAATTCAAGCTTACTTCTCATTCAGTTGCTGGCGTCGTTGGTAAATAGTCTTCACTTCTTCTTGATTCTTCCTTTCAAGCTTTGTGGCCAAGGCATTAATGGCTTTTATATGAGCATCATCGACAGTCACATCCTACAACGAACCCAAAACACGCGTTGGACTAGCTTCTACGGTGAAACATGCCTCTAATGATGGTTAAGGTTGTAAAAAGGCCAATCTAGCAGAACATCTATGTCCTCTCTGATGCTCCTCACTGTTACAGCGCTGGCATATCCTACCACCTGCTGACTGTACAACCATTTCATACCTATATAAAATATACAGTGTGTTTTAGTTTAGCTACCCTCCTGTTTGCCCTCTCTTCCTCCCCGTACAGACTATTGGGAGCAGGCTGGAACAAATTGCCATCTCTGCATAAACTCCTGTGCCCTGGGGGAGAGGGGGAGCGGAATGTTATGGCATTATATGTCAGAATGTATACAAGGTTGCTATACCTTGGTTAACTAAATGACAACTATATAGTATAATTAATAATATTGATAAAGTAATAGAAGTTTTATAAGTTTATTAAACTACCCTGAAAAAGACATTGTGACAGAAAATGAACCAATATATATATGTTTGTGTTGGCTAAATAATTTAATTCCTTGATATATATAAATGGAATACATCAAGGAATTATAGCATTTAGTTTGGCACATCACAGTTATTTCCAGGAAACGGTGCTTTGTTGGTACTGTAAAAAGGAGTTGTAAATGGACCACACATAGTTGATTATACAATAAATCTTACACCAGACCCTGCTCCTCGAAACTCATTCAACTTCCTTGTCAGCTGCAGACAGTGTTCATAATCTTCACCAACATCGCCGACGTTGATCATTACTTCCTAAGAAACAAATAATATTACAGACATTAATTTCATTCAAAATATTCACTCAACTCAAAGAGTTTATATTGTTTATCCATACATTTATTAAGTGCTGTTCCATTAACTCACATGATAACAACCAAATGAAAAATGACTTACGCCGCACATGCTGTAAAAGAAACTTTAAATAAAAAACACACAGGGCACTAAATAACACGTGGTGACGTTTATTACGGCTTTATATGTAAACATTATAATAAACTAGTTTAACATAAAACCAATAGTTATTAAACTGCTGCCTTAACCAAGCAGATTCCAATACAGTCTAAACCGAAACAAACGTTACTCCAACTACGGCCTTTTCAACCACTGATTGTAAATGAACAGTAAAATTATGACAACAAATGACTGACAGATGTACCTTATCTTCACAAAATAAACCTTCACCCCCTCCCTCTAACGCAACATGCCTAGAAGTAAAACAATTGAATGAAAGAGTGATCTGTGTATAAGAGGCGCTTAGTGGGTTATCAGATAAACCGTAAGTGGATAGGTAGCAGCTCTATACATCACGTGTAAATACCCCCCCAAATTACACAAGAATAGTATTGACAAACAGGTAACCCAGGTGGAACAAACCACCAAAAGCATACACTTTGTACTAGAAATAGCTAAATTATAATTTTTTTCTTGTTCTTTCTAGGAATGCATATTACGCCTGTGAAGCTGAAGTGTCCTAGGAATAATCTCTAAATAATGGAAGCCACCGCAAACATGTTGTGAATTTAAAGAAAAATATTTTTAACTAGCTAACATTGCACAATTCAACTGGTCCATCCTGATGCTCCGACATCCAAGGTGGCCCGTGGCTGTGACTATAGCCGTTAGTGATGTAGCTTCCGCAGACAATGCTCCGACAGTCACTGGGCACAGGCAAGTAAAGAGGGTAAAACAAGCCTAGATATGCTTAAAGTTTGCACAATTATTTTTAACCTCGTCAAAATGTAAAATTTGGAATGCTCAGAACCAGTTTTATTTAACCCTTACCCCTACCTTAACCCACCTTAACCCAGTAGCGCTGCATCAGTTGCTTATGGGTTTATATCAGTACATAATTGCAGCTCATCATTTGGCGTCCTCGCAACTTGCAGGACTGAAAGGATCTGCTTTAACTCCTGCAATGTATTGGTGCTGCTAATGTCTTGGTGTTATATACCACATGACATGTTCGGAGGTCTTGTGGAGTCCATGCCCTGACACATCAGAGCTGTTTTGGCTGATCAGTGTTAAGGCCCAGTTGTCCTCTGAAATACACATGCCTGGTTTAAAGGACCACTCTAGGCACCCAGACCACTTCAGCTTAATGAAGTGGTCTGGGTGCCAGGTCCAGCTAGGGTTAACCCATTTTTTTTATAAACATAGCAGTTTCAGAGAAACTGCTATGTTTATGAATGGGTTAAGCCTTTCCCTATTTCCTCTAGTGGCTGTCTCATTGACAGCCACTAGAGGCGCTTGCGTGCTTCTCACTGTGATTTTCACAGTGAGAGCCAAGCGTCCATAGGAAAGCATTGTAAATGCTTTCCTATGCGACGGCTGAATGCGCGCGCAGCTCTTGCCGCGCTGCGCATTCAGCCCAGGAGGAGGAGAGGAGGCAGAGAGCTCCCCGCCCAGCGCTGGAAAAAGGTAAGTTTTAACCCCTTTCCCCTTTCCAGAGCCGGGCGGGAGGGGGTCCCTGAGGGTGGGGGCACCCTCAGGGCATTATAGTGCCAGGAAAACGAGTATGTTTTCCTGGCACTATAGTGGTCCTTTAAGCCATGAAACTGTATTTCCTGTTTGTAGGGCATTATGCTCATATAGAGTCATACTATTTGCATTCTGCCGTTATTAAATGCCAGTGGTCTCTTATAAATGCTTACAAGCAGGCTAGTTGCCCATTTTCGTAAGTACATGTTGGGGTTTACAGACATCATCACTTTATGGTGATTTGAAAAGTGGAACATTCCATTTATAAAATAGCCAAGCTGTGATTATAATAAATTCTGAATCTATTTCCACATCACCTAGGGGGTGAAACCGATACTAAAAATGGTATTTGTGATTATAATTTTGGGTGAAAGTTTAACGGTTTAACTTTATAATCCTCAAATATTGCTACAGAGTATGAATAATTTGTATGACATTAAACATTTAAATCGTGTGAATTCATGTTTAGTAATATTGATGAAATTGATGTGTGCTCCTTACTGTACATGTTAGCTCTGCATCAAACCAAATAAAAATGAAATATTACATAAATACAGGGTCAATTGTTTGACATTTGCGATCTTTTAAATGTAGCCATGTTCTACAGAATGGAACATTACGGAGCTCATCTATGGTGCGATACGTCGAATACAAACAAACTGTTGTACTGTATGAAATATAACAGAGAATCTTATAACAGAAATTATAAAAGTTCCCACTTACCTTCTCTCTGATCCACGCCTCCACCTCATCCACTTTCTGCAGGAATTCCAACAAGTCCCTTTTGTCCTCTAACATTTTGCCTCGGACAGCCACCGATTTCTTCAGCTTCTCCCACTCCTCCTGCAGGTTCTGACTCTTTCTCCGGATGTCGGTTGACTTCGGATGTTGCTGAGATATCAGTGAGTTTCCTTTCTGAATGTGAGAAACACAAAATCTTAAAATACTCCCTAAATAAGGAATTTTAAAAAATGTATAAAACACAGCAAACAACACTAGTTAATTCAAGACAAAACATTTACATTTCACAAACTAATAATCAATATTGTAGTTTTTTCTTTAAGACTTACACAAGCCAACCTATGACATTTCTAAACCTGTAATATACAGTAATTCGGACACACTGTTTATTAGGACTAAGTAGGTCAATCCTACCTGTGATATTAATAATTAATTTCAAAATATTGTTTAAAACGAGATAGGTGCGAGATAACTAGAAATTCTATAGTATCTGTGCTGCCCCCAAATGGCCAAGTTCTACTTATTCTTACCTCTGTCACATCCTGTATAATCTTTTCATGAGCCAGGATTTCTGCCTCGAATACTTGATGCTTCTGCAGCATTTTTAGCTTACTTTGTAAGTCTGTGGGGCCTTGATGGCTATCATCCAACATCTGCATTCTCTCATTGATCCAGTAGTGTGCCTGGGGATGAGACAGGTTATGGTTATTGTCGACCTCCTAGTGATGCACGTTTGACCATCTTCCTGGCATTTCAAACTTAGAGAAGTATAAAGTATCATTAAATGAGTGTGAATACTTTGTTACTAATTTAATTGTACTTCAGAATAAAATCACACTGTTTTCATCAGAAAAGGGTCTCTCCAGTAATCCCTAAACCAAAAAGATAGGACATTATGTTATTCAGGAGGAATATTATGTAGGAATTATACAAAAGACAACTAAAACTACCAGGAGACATATTAACAGACCTTAGAGTGGATGGTCTTCTCAAACATGCTTCTCGAAGATTACACCATGGACCCAGACACAGATTCAGAATGGTAAAGGACAGGTACGTAGGATGTAACTTGGAAGTAAATCTAATGTGTCTTTACCTCAGTTAGGATTTGATTGAAGAGGGCCAATAACCATGCTGTCTCCAGCTCTTTCATACGGGTTTGGCTAAGACTTTTCACCCTCTTCCTCCTCTCTAGTACGGAGTTGAGTTTATCATTCACCTGCCTACTCTCTACTTTCCGGTCGCTGTCCAGAAGCTTAGCTGCCTGGTCTTGCAATGAGGTCACCTGGATGAGGAATAAAACAAGATGTGTAGATTACACCCAGGAATAGTTAACAAAACATTTTGCCAACACAATTGAACAACATGGTGCACTCTGTGAATGAAGTAATGAATATTCCTTTGTTCATATTTAGAGAAATAACATTAAATGTACCTTTGGTCACCGTGCTTATTTTTTGAGGGATTGTTAGGGCAAACTTTTTAAAACTAGATAATTAGAGAAGGAAGTTATGCACTGAATTAAACTTTTCTTGCAATCTCTTCTGTTGTCTTTAGAGTCCTTTGCGTTGGATACAAGACTAAATGACTTTTAAAAAAAATACATTAATACCAGGATTTCTATATCTTGCCCACTACAAAACTGATTATAAGTTACAAATATTGCTTTCATTTAAATATGTTACAACAGCTATGGAAGAACAGCAAAACCGTCTTTCTTACCTTTTCCTCCTGGGAGGCAAGAAGTTTTTCGAAGGCCTCGTGTCTTTTGATCAGCTGTTCAATTTCACCGACAGTGGTCCCAAGATCACTTGACTTCAAGGAAACCTGACAAGACACATTGTAACCTTTTTATTTTTTTGACTCCGGTAACTGGTTTTAGAACTGACCTTTCCAATGCCAGGGTTGTAGTGTCTGGATCAATTCACAGGAGATCTTGGCTTTCCGTCTGAATTGTCAGGTGACACAAAGTGAGGGTCCAATTTACATTTATTGGATGTAAGTGGTAACAAAATTCATTTTTATCTGGGATACGTGACAGTCCGTTATAACAGACCTGAAGCAGTTTAAGGAAATAAAAGCAATGGTGCTTAAAATGTGCTGCTTAGTAGACTGGGAGAATTGTTTTTGGCTGATCTGCAAGTCGGCCAAATTTGTGCAGATCGGTGTTTGGCTGAATTCTAGAGCTGAAATATATCTAAAACAAGGACTAACCAAAACATTCAATACCGAACGTGTTCACTTCAGCTCGTAATTCTGAATTCAGCCAGTAGTACCAAAAAAAAAAAAGAGAGATAATTGATGGGAATAAAGGATGATTGACGACTAAGTCACTAAATATTGATTTTCTTCTGAGATCAAGTTAGAAGTGAGATGTAGAGGGGAAAAAAGAAGCCATAAAAAATATAGAATATATAGTTTTAAAAAAAAAAAAATGTTTTTTGCTTTAATTTATTAATTTTTAACTGTTCCTCCTGTTTTTCTTTCTAATGGTTCCTTTTTTTCCCCCACTTGATCTGTGAACAAAATGGGGGGAAAATGCTCCTGTAAAATATAAAATAATAATATTATATGTATAAATTTAGCAGCACACTAATTGGCCCATTTCCACTCCTTTATCATTTATCTGATTTGATTTCTAAATCTGAATTTCTGCTGATCCAAACAGACATTCCACAGAATTTCCGATGTCTCAAAAATGTTTCTACGTTCAGAAAAAAATATTCAGCCTTGTTATGGACAAGTCTACTACTCTGTGCCGGTTATAACTGAGCGTCTCTCCATTCTGGGTAAGCCCGCGTATGAAGATTCAGAGTTCCAAGCAATATAGTGTATTTAATCATTTGATCCATTTGTCAGCATGTAATAGGACACATATTTTAAGGATTATTACGGAGCAGATTGTTTGGTGGAGTGGTTTCTTTATGAGGCTGACCTTTCTCATATTCTCCAGTGTAGTGGTACCCAAACCAGTCCTTATGGCCCACAAACAATCCAAGATTTAGGTATCTCCCGGTTTTATTCCAATGGAAATACTGACAAAACATGCACTGCTGGTGGGTCTTAAGGACTGGATTGGGAAACACTGTTCTAGTGAATGAATTGATTATCTAGGTTAATTTTAATGTTTTATTTATTTTAATTTTATCCCTTCCCTCCCAAGTCTAATCGTACTAGCAAAGCTTGCCTACGTGTTGTTATTGAAAGTTTTAAAATGAGAGGTAATGGGGCATCAAATCAGTCAGGCTTCCCAGCTGATGATTTTGTACCAACAACATTGACCTTATAAACAAGAAGCTGCTGACGGCACAATAACCACATCAACAGAATACGGAAACCATAGCCGAACAAACAAAGTGTTTAACAGTTTTAAACTTAGATTTGGATACAGGTCTGGGTCTGGTGGTTTGGCGTAGGACGTTGGCCATGAACAGTTCAGATTCAGACTACAAACAACAAGTCTGGCCTTGTTTGCCAATATTGTGGCAATCACCATAAAACTGAGGATTTTAAAACCCGCCATTGGTCTGTTACACTAAAGATTTGGCACACTACAAAACCACAGAACTTTGCTGAGGTATTTATGAAAATAAAAAGCGGTTTAATTTTCCCTTCTAACTGGTTAAATCAGACTAAATTTTCCATCCATCCATTTATTATTAATATTATTATTATTAATAAAAAATGTTTCAGCTATAGCTCTTGAAATCTCAACATCTGGAAGGGAACATTTTAATGTCTTGGAAATGGTTGCAGACCTCACAGTTATGATAGTCCTAGTTAAACGGTTTCTGTCCTCCAGCACGAAAAGAATAAAAAGCCCATTGTATGACTGGGCATTATTTACCGAAAATAAACAAACTTTTTCTTGGAAGAGAATTGAAGCCAGAAACTCATTTCATTTAAAGACGTGCTTTGGATGTTTAGAACAGATGTGCTTCCAAACAATATATAAAGCCTCATAGTTCTAAACACGGGAGAAGCTTTCGCTGAAGACATTAAGTTATGAAAGGGCTAAGGAGAAAACCACGAGAATTCCAGATTTATTCTCAAGAAATTCATACGGAAAGAGTTCTGCCACATTTTTTCATTTAAAATAAAGGAATCTATAGACTGTCGGATCTAAAAATGTGAGCAGCTGCAAAATAAACAGTAAAGTTTTACATGGAATGAGGCAAAAGGTTTAACCTCCTGTGTGCCAGAAAGCCCAGCAAGCTGCCCCAAAGATATGTTTTAATCTACGTTAGTGCGGGAACACTTGTATCTTATAATATTTAAAAGGATTATAAAAGGCCTCGTCTGAAAAGGTTACATTTAGAACTTTGTATAATTGTGACTCTGCTAGCTATGGTATTTGTCACGCAAAGAGTGATGGAACTTGTGCTAAAGGTGCAGGCAGAGGAGAGGTTAAAAAACCCCTAAGTTTTAGGTATAGCAGAATTCCAGGAGCTTGATAACTGTCTCCCAATGGATTGGCGAATTAATCAAATGGAAAAGTTGAGACTATAGCAGAGGCGTCTGGTGATGGTATGGTGTGTGTTTTAGTAGGCTTTTAATCCTTTAAATAAATGGCTATGAATTTTTATTATATCCTTTACAGGAATACATGGACTGCTTAGGAGATACAGGGGGTCATGGGTCTATGTTAAAATGGTCTCCGCTGCAATTAACCATTTCGTTGCTACAATAATAAGTGTAAATGTGAGGTCACAATCCTTGTGGATTTTTGACATACTGTGGATTTAGCGAGAGCAGCGTCTGTCCCACACTACAGCTGTGGTCAGGGCCGTCTTTAACGCTGGGAAAACAGGGCATCTGCCCTGGGCCCTGTCATTGCTGGGGGGCCAAGGCAACTGCCTCGTTTGCCCTCTGCCCGCAACAATGTATTCTGGAGTCGCCGATCCCAAAATAAATTATTGTGGGCAGCAGGCCTGCACACTATGGGGGCCCATCTGGTGGTCCATGCACTTAGGGCCACCTGGTGGGCCTGTGTCAGCAGGGGCCCGGTCAGGTGCTGTGGCGCTTTAACAGCGCGACCAGGCCCCTTTGCTTTTCAGCAGCTGGCTGGGAGGAAGTGACTGTGTGTATCTGTGCCAGTATGTCTGTCTGTGTGTATGTGTGCCAGTATGACTGTCAGTGTGTCAGTATGTCTGTGTGTGTGTGTGAGTCTGTCAGTGTCTATGTGGTCCAGTATGTCTGTGTGTATGTGAGTTTCAATGTGGCTGTCTGTCTGTGTGTATGTCTGTCAGTGTCTGTGTGTATGTGTGTTTCAGTATGTTTGTCTGTCTGTGTGTATATATGTGTGTATATCTGTATATAGTCAGTGTGTATATGTATGTGTGTCAGTGTTTGTATCTGTGTATCAGTGTGTGTCGGTGTATCTATGTATCTGCATGTGTGTCAGGTTGTGTATTTGTGTGTCTGTTTGTGTGTATCTATATGTAGTCAGTGTATGTATCTTTGTATCTGCGTGTGTGTATCTGTATGCATTGTATGTTCTCATTGTATGTATGTGAGTATCTATATGCGGTCAGTGTGTATCTGTGTATGTGTGTTGTGTATCTGTATGTGTGTCAGTGTGTATCACTGTGTCTATATGTAGTCAGTGTGTGTATCTTTGTATCAGCATGCATGTCAGTGTGTGTATCTGTATGTTCTCATTGTGTATCTGTATGTGTCAGTGTGTGTATCATTGTATCTCTCTGTATGTGTGTTAGTGTGTTTCTGTATGTTCTCATTGTGTGTTTCTATATGTAGTCAGTGTGTGTATCTGTGAGTCTATGTGTCTGCATTTGTGTCACTGTTTGTATTGTGTGCCTGTGTATCTACATGTGTCAGTTTGTGTATCTGTATATCTATATGTATATGTAGTCCGTGTGTGTATTTTTGTGTTATTGTTTATGTGTGTTATTGTTTGTATCTATGTATCTGCATGTGTGTTTCAGGTTGTGTATCTGTGTCAGTGTGTATTCAAACATACTCCTGCATTGAAACATTAACACTACATACAAACACACATATGTGTTAAAAACACCAAAATTATATATAAACACACCACTGCATACACATAAATACATGCTTGCATTCAAATACCAGCACCACATACGAACACACCCCTACATTCACACAAACATACTCCATACAAAACATGCTTACATTCAAACACACAAACATTGCTCATTGCTAAATACAACCCTTCAAGCATGGGACAATGATAGATCCACAGCTGTCAAAGCATTGTTAGAGTTGAATGACAGATGGGGATCTACCGTATGGCCACCCTTGCAATAGCGGGGCCCAAAAGAAGCATTGCACCAGTACCCTTTCTAGTTTAGTTCCGCCACTACACTGCAGTGGAGGGCGTGACTGCACGCCAGGGAGTGGGGTGGGAGGCAGGGGGCCCAAGCAAATACTTGTCCAGAGTCTAATCAACATTAAAGACGGCCCTGGCTGTGGTGTAGAAAATTGGTCAGAGTAGATGGGCCGAATGGTTCTTATCTGCCATCACATTCTATGTCTCTATGTACTAAATCATTTTATATATATGTTACTGCGACTACCGGATATTTTATTAGTGTTAACAGAAGCTGAGCTGGTAAATATAGAAAGAAAGAAAAAATAGAAAGAAAAATATTTTTTAAATACAAAAAGTTTCAATGTAATTGTGATACAACTTTTTTGCTGTCTGTGAAGTTAAAAGACTCCCCATTTGGGGGCGGGGCCTGACCGCCATGCTGACCGGTCGCATGCGGGAGAGGCTCTTGCAAAATCTGGCCATCTGGGCCGAAAACTATGGCACAAACTGCTCTTATCTCAGCCTAGAGGTACAGCAAAGTGAGCAGGGAGCTGTGGGCACTACTGCAGACCCCAGGATCGGGAGCTTTGGAGACCCTGAGGGTTATACACAGCTTTGGATCCTGCGGCCTAAGCGGGAGAGAAGCGGGGTGGACGGCCGCCACCCTGCTCGATAATCTAGCAGCCACACAGCAACCCTGTGACACTCCTCACAGGCCCTGTTCCCCCCCATGGCCCGGGGGGTTATCCCGGTCCACAGTGGAGAGATCTGACACCATCAGGAGCAGATCCCACGGACCTTGGCCTGCTCTCGGACACCCGCGCTTTCTAAACAAAATGGCTGCCTCACAGTCTGAACTAGAAAAGCTGACTACCTGCATACAGGAACCACAACACTGCTAAAGGCTGGCTGGAGCACCCACCCCTGGACTGTCTAGCCACACCAGCAGAGGAAATGGTAGCCCAAGCCTTTGTGCCAGGTGATTAGTTCCGGTCCCACTGCTGCCCTCCTGGACATTAAGATGTGAGAGGATGTTCCTCACATCGCAACCCAACGCCTGGACGAATTACACCAGCCAGGACCCCCGGACACAGGACCAGGCCTTAAACTGACGGAGCAGTATTTACCGAGCTCTCCTACTTGCTGGAACCCTGCCATCACTTCCTGCACACAAGTCAGCAGCGGGAGTGTGCCGAAGATCGCATACCGGAGGGGACTGTGTTCTGTCTTTGTCTGTAGCACCCAGGTTGACTTTTTGTTTCTCACCACCTTTTCTCATTATTTTCGCACTGCACTAAGTCCCCCATGTCACACACCACTACACTTGCACTGTATATTATATAGCAACAAACTGAGCAACGAGACTGTTCTAAAATGTCTGGAATCTTAATACCTCACCTACTGTGTTTACGCTACTCAGGCCTGTCGTGATTACATGGAATGCATGTCTTACAAGCAAACACAAATAGGCATAAAAGTGGTGATGCATAGATGGTACTGCGAGGATACTCTACAAAATAAGCGTGATCAAAATTTATACTTAAAGCATGTTAACCTTAAGAGTCATGAGCCTAGCCAACTATATTGCTATTAACTGCTCTTCTGACTCCATTACTTATTTTTCAATAACATAAAATGTGCATTATTTCTCATGTCACACAATTGTTAAGCTGTACCTGACGTTAAGCATGCACCAGCTGTTGTGGCTGTGCAACCCTGTATGTCTTACTTATGCACAAATAAAATAAAGAATAAAAAAAAAAAAAAGACTCCCCATTCAAAAAACAGACTGAATAGATAAACACCTTTTGAACTCACTTTTCTCAAAATGTAAGGCTGTCGGCCTATTAGAGGCAACCGGTCTGGATCTTCCTGATTAAAGCCTCAGACAATGAGCGGAATGCAGGGACAAAGCGATCGGGATCTCCTAGCACCATAACAACTTCATTGTGATGAAATTGCTACAGTGCCCAGAGTGGTCTTTTAATGGAATGCCAGTGATTATATCCAATATTATATTTAATGGATGTTTGTAACCAAAAAACGACTACACAAGAAAACTACGAAATGTAAATCGGAGATAGTAGATGCAGATTCTGTACTGGTGGCGATTAAGGTTTAAGGACACTTATTGACCAGTAAATATAGTAAAGGCTTGGTTAATCATCTCGTTTTTGGAGAAGATGTCACTAAATGGCAAAAAACTAAATAATGCAAATAATGGAAAAATTCTGCTTTTCTTCCGGCTAACTCAACATGGCCAACAATTTAAATTTCACTAACCAATTCTTCATTTTAATTAACTGGTTTGGCAACTCCGCACAATTTACAATCAGCAAAGTCTGTAACCTGGCAGAATTTTTAAATCCTGCCCGTCTGGTTCACGAGCCGCAATTTCAAACGTTCAGCCAATTGGCCTCTCTTTATTTCCAGCCAGACAGAAAACGCTTGTAGGATGTTCCAAGATGAACAGGTTTATTTCAGAAATATTCTTGGACATGATGTATGGCAGGCTTGCGTAACACCACCTGATCAAGTCACGCGGTGTTTGCAGCTCCCAGCCAGTGCCCAGGTTTGCATTCTATCACAAGTCATAAAAAGTTGCCCTGGGTGTATGCAAGCAAATTAGATCTTGGATGCTATTCGAGACAGGGTTTCCCAGTAGGGGGGCTGTTGTGTTGGCATGTGAAGCTGAAACTAACAGCTGGAAAACTGAACTGGTAACCTAATACTAAGCCTAACGTCTGTGTGTGGATGATTGGCTGTTACTGGAGAGGGCAACATGAAACCACACAGGGCTATTAACTTGATAATGTATTTACTCTCAGTGCAGGCTAATCCCATGTAACTGTGTCAATGCTGAACTAGTGGGCCATGCGGCACAGACCCAGCTCCAGCAAAAAAACAAATGTGGATCAATTGACAGACCTTCCAACTGGCCTAAATCTGAGAGAGGTGTGCATATTGCAAGCCTGTACAGAGGCTTAGCAGAACTACATGCATTAATGCAAACAATCCGAGAGAGGCTCTGTGCTCCTGTAAATCGAGTTAACTGGTGCCCCCATTTAACATTCCACAATCAGATAATATCGTGCAAGGCATACTTACACTATCTCAATAACTATCAGTATGTATAGTGCTTGTTCTTTATGAAAACACTGACCTTGGTCTATAAAACTGACTGTAACCTTAAAGGATAAAAAGGATTTTTCTGTAGCATTTTCCTCTTTAACGTTTCCATTCTTGGGTGTTTTTTACCGAATAGCGAATTACAAAATTAAGGCATTTTAGGAGATGGTTGAGAAATTTTCAGAGTGTCAGTCAAGCTTCCCAATTGAAAAAGGAATAAAAACATATTTTTTGGGGTGAATAGTCTTTAATATAGTAATTTATCTGAGACAGCGTATGTGCCCAAATGAATAAATAAGACTGGGGATTGTTTGCTAATAATCAGATCTTGCACGCACAAAATGACAACAGGCTTGGAGAAGAAGACATATTGATAACAGGGACCTCCTGAGTGATTACTGAGTGCGATCTGTGGTTTATAGAGGGGGCAGGATGCCTGGAGTGGAGGTTAAAGGAACCAATCAGGGATACCAGACCAATAATAGTTGGTATTAAGGTGGTCTCGGATATAGACACCTGTTGGGGATTTTGACTCCATCAGTGAAATTACCAATTGCTCCAGTGCTTAGACTTAACATCTTTTGCATACTCCTGTTGTACAACTTGTTCCCTCTTCCAGTGAGACCCTTGGCAAAGAGGAGACAAAGGACAAGGGTGCACAGGACCAGAGTATTTCAGGAATCACTGTGAAGGAGGTGAGAGGCCAATTGCTCTCCGGCTGATTGAAAAGCTCAAGGATGGGATTGACACAATGTCATTGGAGAATTATATTATTCTTCATATGATGAAGAGACTGGCTGCCATTCCTTTCATGGCACCTGAATCATCCCGGTCTGGTTATGGTATCGCCTTGGGTTTGTCATAGTCCAGCTTTCTAATAGCCCTGAATGAGGTACATGTCCAGATGAGCGCACTGCACTGTGTTACCCTCCTGCTGGTCAAAACGCAGATTCGACTGCCCACCCACCACAACTGCATGGAACATTTCAAGTGAAACTGATAAGATTTGGAGACAGATTGGATGCGAGGAGAAAAAATAAACTGAAGTCGGAAAAATTACCAAAGTAGCAAGCTTGCTCATTGTGGTAATGGGTCTTCCATTGACTTGCATGGAGAGAGACACTAGAGTCTTGGGTTTCAGAGTAGAAAAGATAATAAGCTCACTATTGGGAAAATAAAATGCGTTTCAGGAAATATCCTGTAAGTGCCTTACCTTGAAGCTGGCTTAAATAGAGATGCTTTAGTCACATGCGTATGACACTACTGGAGGTAGCAAAGGGTTTAAACTCGGTACATGCAGTGCTTCACAGTGCACACTGCATATAGAAGACTGAGCACCATAACCGCTTCAAATCACTAAATTTAATAGATAAAATAGGTTTCCCTTTGTCTGTATTTCATATTTCATATATTTTTTATATATTTTATAGGGTTCAGTCAGAATCTGTGAAGAATTACATTTCTATAGATCAACCACCTGTTACATTTAGTGCTATCGGTATGTCATTGTCCTTAACTCCATCTCAACCTTCAGTAGAGTTCTCCTCTGGATTCTGTGCCAATGTCTTCTCTACATCATCATGATGAGGATTTAAGTCTGTCTTTGGTTATAGAACTTGTGATATAATCTTAGGACAGCTTTGTGTGCGTCAAAGGTAATCTTCAAATCCAATGTTTCCAGTCCATTGTGTCAAACTGCTGATCCCCAAACTGCTACCTGACTGTCATCACACAGGACTTTAAGAAAGGTCACCTTCCACTCTCGGTGACAAATAAACAGAGTTTAATGTTAAGATAAACAGTGGCAGGCACATCGTTTTTCTATTCTGAACAGACCTTTTGGCATTCAGACAACTCTTCAAGTGTAATGTTTGGCAAAACTGTTACGGCTTATTTTAATTTATGTTTTTAGCCAGTTCTGACATCTCAGATCTCGTTTTTGTAAAACCCCATTTAGATTCTTTGTTTGTATTGGCAAGCGTAATGGCTGCCTCGTGTGTTTGCGTTCTGGAAGGCTGTATGTCTGCTGACATACATGTATAATAGTATAGAAGTCCAATTATACTGTAAAATGACACTGGACTGAACACCCAGAGGGCAATCCAGCTGTGGTAGCTCACATTAACCCTTTCTCAACAAAAAGAAAGTGAAAAACTACTTAAAAATAGGATTTCCTCGTTTTTACATCTTTTTTTTGTTTTGTTCCTCCAAAGTGCAAAGGTCATCAGAAATTAACCCATACACGCAACATTTCAAATGGACAGAAAGGGACACTTTAATTTTAGGGAGTGAGAGGTGAAGGGGGGGGGGGTGGTGGGGGGAAGGGGAGTGGAAGGGCTTGTTACCAGGGGTGGGGATGCTCTTAGAAATTTTAGGTGACTTAAGTATAACAATTTATGAAAATGAAAGGGACACTGTAGTAACTAGAACAATGTCGGGTTAATGGATTTGTTCTGGTGTGTATAGTATGTCGCTTCAGGCATTTTAATGTAAACACTGCCTTTTAAGAGAAAGGCAGTGTTTACATTGCTGCATATTGACACCTCCAGTGGCAGTCACTCAGATGACCAGTAGAGGTGCTTCCTTGGCCTGTGCAGCACTGAAGTTCAGCGTCTCAACACTCTGCATGGAGACGCTGAACTTTCCCCATAAAGATGCATCTCTATGAGAGGATGCTGATTGGCCAGTGCAACATTTTGCCGCGCATGTACATTACTCTCCCAATGTTTTCCAATGGCAAGGCATTGGTTTGGCTAAGATTGTCATTTCTGATGATCTCAGCCAAGGAGGATTGGGGGCTGGTCAGCGGGTGGTGCTGGAATAAAAGTGAGATTTAACCCTATTTATGGGGGGCCATAGGGGGAGCCACCTAAATAGTGTTTATAACACTATGGAGTCAGGAATGCACCTTTGTATTCCTGACCCTATAGTGTTCCTTTAAAAGCCTATATGTATCCTATTTACGCAGACTGATTTCTAAATACATTAATTGTAGTTCCAAGACACATTTCTTTGAGTTGTATTGCTCCGTTATACACTCAAATATAATATGGAGCTCCTAAAAAAGATGAACATTAGAGCAGAAAAGAGAAATTTGGCCAAAATAGGGACTGTCCTTCCTAAATAAGGGTACTTGGGAGGTATGACTACCTGATCCCAATTGGGCTTCTAATAAAAGGTGGAATTTAATCCTGAATATGCAAATTAACCTCCAGTACACATCACCATAACCACTGCAACGAGTAACAGAAATGTTGCTACTCCAAATGGCCCTTAATTTCAATTATTTGTGCAAGAATACAATCTGGGTACCTCTCCCTCCCACTTGTGCTGGGCTATCTCAGTCCCCTATGGTTTTCCCACTCTAGGGGACGAAGGGGCAGCTACTACGGGCCCTTGAATACCTACAGCCCGAGCATTTGCCCTTTTTGCTTTGCATTTAGGACAGCTCTGAATTTAGCTGCTCGAGATACCACACATTCATTTTTGCTCAGGATAACTCAGAGAGGTTACTCTGCAGGCTCTAATATAGATTTCAAACAGTGCTGCGTCTATTTCTTATTCAGACGCGGGGTGGGCTGAATTCACAAGCATCCAAAATTAGCTAAGCCATCTCTACTTTTAGTGTGTGCCATGCTTTCCATAAACTGGCATTTAACATCTTATACCATGAGAATATATATATCTGCACAGGGAGTTCGTGTGGCTCTCCGTTGAGACTCCCGCTGGTGGTTATTTCAGAGTTAATTATTTTGAGGTTCTTCGGGTCAGACCCATTTAGAACGTTCTCAGGTGGTCTCATATTGCGCTGGACTGATGACAAGTAATGACTGTCACTCTGTCACAGTAAGAAGTACTTTGAGCAAACAGGATCCTGTATTCTGACTTTCCCCATTATATTCCATAATCTGACACGGTCAGACGGTAAGATTCCGTATTACCAGGGATAATTGATCCAATATGGTCAGCGAATTATTTATTCCTTCAGTAAATCTGCTTATCTTTCAGGCTGCCAGATTTAAAAAAAACAGTCCAACACAGCTGTTTGAAGATGTAACTATTTTGTTGCATTTACAATCAAGGCAGGTGGATTAAAAAAAAAAAAAATGTAATCTAAAAAAAAAAATAGATCTCTCTTTACAGGAAGTGTGTAGGGAGGCAGACAGAGAAGGTGTGGCTAGGGGTGCATAAACAAAGTGATTTAACTCCTAAATGGCGGGGAATTGATCAGTAGGAATGCACTGGCGTGATCTATACACCATAACCACTTAATTAAGCTAAAGTTGATTTGGTGCTTAGATTAACCCTTTAAGGCCCTTTTAAAATGTAGACCAAGCATGTCAAACTCGTGGCCACAGGCAGCATGCGGCCCACAATGGACCTCCTTGCGGCCCCGGGACCTGCAAGTACATGCCTAGTGTAAAAGCAGAGTAGGCATCTGCTCGCCCCACATTGCAGGTGCCTACTCTGCTATCATTTACCGAGCAGGGGAGAGGAAGCAGGACACGGGTGGCAGCGAGGGAGCTCAGTGGTCCTGCTCCTCACTGCTCCCTCGCACCGTCTGTAGTGATGCCGGGCGCTGGAATGTGACGTCATATTCCGGCTACCGGCATCACTAAACTGCGCATGAGGGAGCAGTGAGGAGCAGGAACACTGAGCACCAGATAGAAGATCCCACTGGTCCCCAGGGAATGATATGAGTGAGTGTGTGTCTGTATGTCTGTCAGTGTGTGTGTATGTCTGTGTGTGTCTGTGTGTGTATGTCTGTCAGTGAGTGTGTGTCCGTGTGTATGTCAGTGAGTATCTGTGTGTGTGTATGTATGTCTGTGTGTTTGTCAGTGAGTGTGTGTGTGTGTCTGTCAGTGAGTGTGTCTGTCAGTGAGTGTGTGTGTGTGTCTGTGTCAGTGAGTGTGTCTGTCAGTGAGTGTGTGTGTGTGTCTGTGTCTGTGTCAGTGAGTGTGTCTGTGTCAGTGAGTGTGTCTGTCAGTGAGTGTGTCTGTCAGTGAGTGTGTCTGTCAGTGAGTGTGTGTGTGTCTGTCAGTGAGTGTGTGTGTGTCTGTCAGTGAGTGTGTGTCAGTGAGTGTGTGTGTCAGTGAGTGTATGTCTGTGTGTATGTCAGTGAGTGTCTGTGTGTGTGTATGCATGTCTGTGTGTTTGTCAGTGAGTGTGTCAGTATGTGTGACTGTCAGTGAGTGTGTCTGTCAGTGAGTGTGTCTGTCAGTGAGTGTGTGTGTGTCTGTCAGTGAGTGTGTGTGTCTGTCAGTGAGTGTCTGTGTCTGTCAGTGAGTGTGTGTGTCTGTCAGTGAGTGTATGTGTCAGTGAGTGTGTGTGTCAGTGAGTGTGTGTCTGTCAGTGAGTGAGTATGTCTGTGTGTCTGTCAGTGAGTGTATCAGTGTGTGTGTACATCTGTGTATGTATGTCAGAGAGTGTCTGTCTGTCTGTGTGTGTACGTCTGTGTGTGTATGTATGTCAGTGAGTATGTCTGTGTGTGTATATGTATGTCTGTCTGTGTGTGTGTTTGTCAGGGAGTGTGTGTGTCTCTGTCAGTGTGTGTCGGTCAGTGTTTTGATGGCCGCTGCTGGACAGTGGCGTACCTGGAGGTGCATGGAGGCACGCCACATCACATTCCGACGCAAAGTCGATTTGCTCCACCTTCACAGGGTTTCGAGAAGTAGTGGGAGGATCCGCTTTGGTACAGGGCGCGGACGGTGCCTTTTGGGGAATACCAGAGGCCGGACTCTGGAGTTGCATACTGGCAGCGGCAATGTAAGTGGAGTCTGCTTGTTGGCTAGAGGGGGGTTGGAATTTAGTAGAGGGGGGAGGACTGGGATTTAGTATAGGGGGAGGACTGGCATATAGTATATGGGGGGGGACTGGGATTTAGTAGAGGGGGGTGCGGTTATGGTATAAAAATAAACCTACATTTCAATGAAAATTTAAGTCGTTTTTTTTTTTTGTTTTGCGGTCCACATAAACTTAAACTTTGTTTATGTGGCCCGTGCTAGACTTTTAGTTTGACATGCTTGATGTAGACAATATAGGCAATAACAAGAAAACGTCTTCACCAGAGATCTGTTTTGTATCATTAATAAATTAATTTCTAAATGAATCGTTTACCAAGATTTCTTCACTTCACATTAGATAAGCCCGTCACTAGTTGAGAAATCTAATTTCATAATTCGCTTGTACCCGTTACGGCGCAGCTCATAAAAACGACAACTTTCAAGATAATTATGCTGAAAGTATTCCTCCACAGAGGAAATTGCAGTTTGTTTTATACGGCCAAAAGGTCTGAAATAAATTGCAAACATTTGGAGGGAAATACTGGCACTCAATAACGCTGAAAAGCTAAAGGTGTGAGTCATTAGAACAGGGTAATATGAATCTTTACGCAATGGAAAACAGCTAAGCAGACCGTAATAATGTACACAATGCAAATTCAACAAAATTAGGACACTTTAGAGAGTGCAATTATATGTTTTAATGGACGGATTAAGAATTGTACTTGCACGCCGGCTGTGATATCGGGATATACTATCGCACGCAATGAAATATGAAGACAAACACATGTTGGATTCTTGGGTATCGTTCACACTGCGCAGGAGACGCACCATCCAAAAATGACACTTTATAGCAATTTAAATTCCTTCTGTAAATAGTGCTGGTAAAATTGCCTGCATATGCTTAAATAACATCAATTTCAAAATGTCAATATTGCCAGTATATTTTATAGACTAAATATATACCTACACATAGGATGACAATCGAAATAAATCTATACATCTGGTTTGTAAGATATATTGAGATATATAGCTAAAACCGAACCCTCTGTCTGAACTGAAAACATGCAGAATATGTGGGATGTTTGTGTGTTTTCCTTGAATACAGTGATTTCTGGCTGCACAATTTAGTTCGTCTCACTGGACAACTTGGAGAAATAAAGTCTTCTAATGTGGTATCAATACAATGTAGATGGACAATGACTTATGTTAAATTGATGAAGTAATAAACCATATTAAAGAATTATTGAAGCTCTACATGGTGTTAATTTATCTATCACAGGTGATTCACTTTTAAAAAGCTGTGATTTGGGTCTTCCATGCACAATCCTGTGTTTGGCGTTTGGTGGCCTTCTGACTGCTAATAATATGTAAATTCTTTCCTTAAAGGGAAACTATAGGCACGATTATTATCATTATTTTATTATTTATATAGCGCCATCAGATTCCGTAGCGCCATCCTTCCATTCAATGTTAAACCATTTTTAATATTTTAAATCTAAGCGATAGTCCCCAGCCACCCATCCCTTCTGTGCTGCTTGGGTTAACGAGGATGCATTATCCTGAGCAGCAATGGGTTGCTGTGATTGGCTGAGAGTGTCAGATGACTGTATTCCACCTATCACAGTGCCCATTGCTGGTATGAATTGGTATGGTTAGAAGGAAGTGTGTAAGTGGGGGCCGGACTGTGGGAAACCAAAAACCCTCATTAAAGTATTAAACTGCTGGCAAATGGTTTAACTTCAGGGAGGGAGATGAAATAGTTATAGTGTTTACAATGTCCTTTTAAAATGATCAGGAGCCACAGAGATATATGAATGGTTGGACAATGTCAGAGTTATTTACTGGAGGGAAAATTGATGGGAATCAAAAATAGCCCAACTGGAAAAATTCTCCTTCAGCTCTGTTCTAGGTTCAGCTATTATTGCCTTAAATTCGCACTTTAATGAATAATTGTATGCGTCTTATTTTAGCCATTATTACCGTGTTATTATGAGAAGCAACGCCTTGAGATACAGTAAAATGAACAACCCACAGTTTGAAATGTCTATTCTATACATATATGGCATATTTTATGTACTAACATTCAATAAATTAATGAAATTGCACTTCTGCATTCTCTGTTATTACAGCTGGGCTTCTGTGGCCTAAGTGTTAAAAAAATTCGGAAATTCGGAAAGACACATCCGTCAAAGCTGCACGCAAACTGCCCTAACTATGCCCCAACTATACAAAAAGGACACTAAATATTGACAGTCATACGTCTTGAAAGAAAAAAGTGCTTTGGAATATCCTGCCTTTAACCGAATCTCTGGTTTTAAGACAGTAACGTTTTCTGACTTCAGTGGCCGTGTAATAACAAAGGAGTTAAAATATGTTACGGTTTAGGATTGTAGAGTAGCCACAGTTTGTGATATTTACTTCAACTATACTTTTACATTTTTTAACAAAGTTTTGACTTTTTTTCTTTGATGACAAAATCATTTTTAAAAAAAATTCTATTTATAATAAAATTGAAATTGCCGTTGTGTTTTCATGCATTTTAACTAAACAATTTTCAGACAGGCTAACTACATGTTCTCGCAGGACTAGAGTTTGTGTGTCTCCTCATATTTGAGAGAAATTATCCATGCATCACACAAACAGAACATTTCGAGAATGTGCCTAGCCTTCCTACACGCCTGGTGCACACTAACTGAGCTTAACACGCACACTGCTTCTACATGGCAGAGCCAGAGGAGGAGGAGGCTCGCCCAATACGTTATAAATTATTAAAAAGGAAAGTGCTCTTACATCTGGGCATTCTGTTGGCATACTTGGTACAACACTTTATTTATGTACAAAATCACCCCTGCTGGTTTTTGTCAAACCACTTGAAAATTATTAGACAAAATCAAGGCTGGATTCCTCCCTTTGCCACAATTAGCTTTAATTTGCTATGATCTTGGATTGTCCCTGTAAGCACATATATATTCCTATGTATTTACAGGCTTTACCTTTCGTTAAAGCGGCACTGTCATGCCGAATTCTGTTTTTTTTTTAACCCCCCTCCCGCCTCCACTACATCCAATTGACCCACTAGTCACCCCCAAATGCCTCTAAGCCCCCCACATTACCTATTTTTAAATCCTTATTTTCTGCCCCGATCTATATTCAGGGCGCAGCCATCTTTGTGTGGGTAGGTGAAGTCCCTGTGGGACACGTCATCAGCCCACACTAGGCAGACACTGAGATTCCCGCACATGCCCAGTGAAACACCTGGACATGCGAACGGGAATTTCAGCTATTCATTCATTCATCAGACAGACGAATGAGTGAATAGAAAGATCAGCCGAACAAACAAACACAATGTATCAGTGTTAGTTTGTTCGTGCAGGTTATTACAAGGAGGGAGCTACCGGCATGCAGCTCCCTCCTTGTAATATGTAACTATAGAAGCGGCAGGGAGCAGTGCTCCCCACCACTTCATAAGCCCCCCAGGTCCCCCCTCTCACTCTATGGGGGTCAATATGACCCCCATAATAGCACAAGGGAGATAAAAATCTCCCAAATGCCCCTACTCGCTATACCGCGAGTAGGGGCATGTCCACTAAACAGTGAGCAGCCTGTGGCTGCTCACTGTAAAAAAACAAAACAAACAAAAAACAACTATTGGCCCCCACCCCTAAACAGTGAGAATGAGGGGGGGGGCAGTACTCCCCCCACCCCTGGGCGGCGGGTGGGGGCCATAATGAGAATGGGGGGGGGACCTACTGCCCCCCCCGCCCCCACCCCTGGGCGGCGGGTGGGGGCCCTAAGTCAATTACCCCCCCCCCAAGGTGACTAGGGGTCCCCAAGTCCCTACCTACCCCCC
>OW240924.1:89530496-89547911 GCA_933207985.1 Pelobates cultripes | reverse complement strand
GGTAGGGCCGGGGGGGCAGTAGGTGTCCCCCCGGCCCCCCCCATTACATTATGGCCCCCACCACGCCTAGGGGCCGGAGGCAGCAGGTCTCCCCTTATTTTATTTTAGGGCCCCCACCCGTGGTTTAGGGGTGGGGGCCAATAGTTTTTTTTTACAGTGAGCAGCCACAGGCTGCTCACTGTTTACCAGACTTGCCCCTACTCGCGGTATAGCGAGTAGGGGCATTTAATTTACTAATACTAAGTAATCTTTACTTAGTATTAGTAAATGTGGCTGAAAGACCAATTTAGGTCTTTCAGCCTTTTAGAAGATAGCTCCCTGATACCGTGGGAATTAGGGAGTTATCTACTAAACGGCTGCAAGATGCAGCCACAGCAATGAATAGGATTGGAGTTTCATTCATTAGAATGAAATTCCGATCCGAATAAAGTGCCGAATTGCGTTCTAAAAGAAACGAACAGACTGTTCTCATTCAGTTAGAATGCAATTCGGCAGTTTTGTGGAAAGTGACAGGAAGCATTATGGGAACACAGAGGAAAGCTAGGGATCATGGGAAAATTGCTCTGACCAGCGGAAATGAAGCACACTTTGCTCCTCCGCTGATCAGAGCTGGTCAAGCGGAGGAATCCTCCATAAGGCAAAGAGTCCCTACTTTGTCTTATGATTTTAAAGAAAACTAAAGAAGATAGGAAGAAAAGAATAACAGATCCTGAGAGAGGGGGAGAAGAGGAAGAGATTGAGGAAAGGTAAGTTCGGCATGACAGTGCCGCTTTAACAACTACAAACTCTTCATACATCCTGCATTAAACATTGTATTCATGTTAAATTTAATTCTATTTAAGCACTAAAGCCTATCTACAAGCATGATGCAATTAGATCAGCAGATTGAAGTAATGAGCGCATATCCTGGGCATATCTTATAATGTCTTGGTGGATTTGCTTTGTCAATGAATATCGAAACACACCTTTTTACGTATGCCTAATTAGCAAACCAGGAGGATGCAGATGTGCGTAGCATGCAAATATTAAATGCAAATGTTGACTATGGAAACCTGTTGCTACATTTTAGCTGTAAACATCTGCTTCCTGTTTTTACAAGCAATGATTAAAGCAGTACTCTAAGCACCATAACTACTGCAGCACGCCAACCCTTGGCGCAGTCCCACAGAAAGGAGTCAAACTGTTAATTCAGCTGAAACTCTGAGTCAATGAATGACATCAAAATAAAGACAAAATTAATTCTGATAAAACGCAATGGAAATTTTTACTTTAGTGATATCATAGAAGACCAAAAAGACTGCAAATGGTTTGCTGGGGCCAGGGGACTGAGGAAGGGCTGAATTGAGGGTGTAAGTAAATTCTAAGCAAGCTATTAATGTCCAAGATAAGTAGACTTAAAAAAAAAAATAACAACACACAATACAGAATTATATATAATAAGATACCCCCTGCATTGGGATGGACAGATACTGTGTCTCATAAATACTTTTTATTTGTACCCCCTAGGGTGGGTGCAAGGCCAATATGTTCTAGATCAGGGATCTCATACTCTGGCCCCGCAGATATTAATGGTCTACAAATCCTATAATTCTTTGAATTCAACACATGGCCAAAGAATCAACGGGAGTTGTAGTTCAGCATCATCTTGTGGGCACAATTTGAGATACCTGTTATAGATGGTTTAACCCATAGTCTCATTCTAAATTTGGCACACTCAATGCCAAGTGGGACACCAGGTAGTGGAAAAAATTCCACCTTCTCACGATCCATATAGTAACATCATGCCCTAATGTTCATCTATGGCACCTGCAGTGGTCAGTGTAGACCTCATGTCCAATTTTTCCACTCTGTCTGATCAATCATCATGATAAAATGCCTGAAGGGTTGAACATCCCTTTTTATCCTTGTTACCCTACATGACAATATTGATCAGTCTATTATTGTTGTCCCTTTGTGATGGGCTCCTAATGATACAAGTAATTTCTGTATGCAGTATTACATAATGACATCTCTTTATACTTACCCGCCAAGGCCAGATGTATGAGGATTAACAATCCCTAGACACAGGGTGGTCACAATTGCTGCATCCACTGAGCTCCCTCTTTTCTCCAGCACTTCTATTCCCAAATTGGTGCACCTTGACGCGTCACTCACTACTGCCCCCTGGTGAAAGATCTACAAGTACCAATATTAAGATTGCTTGGATGAGAATAATTACAGTTTAAAAAGAATCAACAAAGCAAAGCATTTAAACATGTGAAATTTGACTTTCTGAATTTCAACATTATTAAAAAGCAAGGCAATGGCAGATACCAAGCCTCCTCAGCTGGATCAAAGAAAAGGATTTAGAATTTGGGGAATATTTCAATTTTCAAATAAGTAGCACAGAGGAGTTTTATATAAAAGATTTGATCAATTATCAGTGTATGAATATGCTGTACACATGATTTGTATGTTTTTAAGTTTGTTGTTTAGGTGATATACCACTCTTTGTACTAATAATATGGACTTTCGTATAAAGACTCTTTTTTCATAAAGTTTTAACTCAGAACCAATGACTTTGAGACTATTGAGGTCTACACACCCATTTGGGCGGATTTATAAGGAGGACAGCAGCAAGAGGGAAGTGTTATCAGAGGAAGCCGATCTCTGCCGTCATCATGCCCAGCCTGCTATTACGTCACTAAGCTCCGCCTCCAGGAAGTACCTGTATTTGGAACCCGCGGTAAACAAACAGCAAGCCGGCAGCAATACCGAACAGACTGTATTCCAATCGGAAGGGTGGCAAAAGGAGTGGGAGGTGATATGCCAAGCAGCCTTTTAATGTGAAGATCGTGAAATAAAGATTATAGTCGATTAGCTGCTGTGATTTGGTCCTTGTTAAAGGAGATACCAAAAGTGCAAACAGTTAGAGCATACTTCCCTGCTCTATAATTGTGAGTGGGATTCTATCTTTGAGTATATATCTCTCTCTCTTGTTTTTATTTATATTATGTACATTATGAATGTTGGCGAGAATTACCAAAGCTGAACCAAGTGTAAGTGCTCCCCTATTACATTGAGAGCACGGGTATATATATTTTTTGCACCTTATATATATTTTTGCACTATATATAAATATCACAATTTGCATGATTTTTGCACAAGAATTTCTTCTTTTTTTATTACCAGGCAATTTAAAATAAGTTTTTATATCACTATTTGTGATTATTGTCAAATATTTTGTCTTAAAGACACAGCGCACCCTCTTTTATGAATTTGTGTTGTTTTAAGTGTTTCTGAGCTGTTGCACATTGTAAGGGGAGATGCTTTTATTCATTTAGTAAGTGTTCTTAAAGGACCACTCTAGTGCCAGGAAAACAAAATAGTGCCCTGAGGGTGCCCCCACAATCAGGGTCTCACTCCCGTCGGGCTGAAGGGGGAGGAAGGGGGTTAAAGACTCACGTTTCTCCAGTGCCAGGCTCCCTCGGCGCTGGGAACTCTCCTCCTCCTTCGGTCGTCATCGGCTGAATGCGAATGCGCGGCAAGAGCCGAGCGCGCATTCAGTCAGTCCATAGGAAAGCATTCTCAATGCTTTCCTATGTTCGCTGGCGTCTTCTCACAGTGAAAATCACAGTGAGAAGCGCGGAAGCGCCTCTAGCGGCTGTCAATGAGACAGCCACTAGAGGCTGGATTAACCCATTTGTAAACATGTTTACAGCAGGCAGGGTTAATCCTAGATGGACCTGGCACCCAGACCACTTCATTAAGCTGAAGTGGTCTGGGTGCCTACAGTGGTCCTTTTGGCATTTGGTTAGCGCCTATTTTACTTGTTTTTCTTGGTGTACATATCCTCAGGGCCATCTTTGATGCAGGGCAAACAGGGCAGCTGCCCCAGGCACAGTTATTTCGGAGGGGCCAAAAGCAGCTGCCCTGTGGGCCCCGCTGCCCTCTACTATTTATTTTTTTCCCCATGGGCCCCCGGTGCAGACTAGATGGACCGAATAGTTCTTTTCTGCCGTCACATTCTATGTTTCTATTTTACAGTTTTCAATATTTATAAACGCTATAGTGAATATATCAGCAGGAGAGAGATAAGATCAGTTGGATAAGATCAGATAAGATCAGTTGGGTCTTGGTGAGACTGAATGTAGTTTACATCAGTGGGATACTAAGTGAGGGCTGGGGTAGTCTGCACTAGATGACAGCTGGGATGAGAGTGGAGTCACTCTGAGGGCACTCACAGCTCAGTTTTTCCCTTGTGTAGGGCAGCCGAGCAGGAGCACGCAAAGGAGTACTTGACTCTGTATTGTTCCTTTTTTGGAGACCCCACAGTGCTGACAGTTTGGAGAGGGCAGCACCATGATGCATCATAACATCCAACCCATCTCCACTCTTGTACAGCACACAGATTTACTAAACAGACTGGGCAGAGTAAAATGCATTCCCCTGGTGCGCTGTCTGCAATCCAGGTGTGGGAGGGGGCAGACACACAAATTATTAGGGAGTGAGATAGAAGCTCATTGAGCAGGGCCCTCCACCTCTGTGTTCCTGTACGTCCAGTTGTCTGGTTACAATTACATGTCTGTTAGTCCACCCATTGTACAGTGCTACGAAATCTGATGGCGCTATAAAATATATAATAGAGAGACACATTAAGTATGGTGGTATGTAGAGACATATGGGGGGATATCAGAGAGCTTAGAAAAAAAGATAAAGTATGTGGGAAAGAGGCAAAGTGGGTCGTAGATGTAGTGCAGCGGCACAATTTTAAGGGAGACAAATGGAGAGTGAGCAAGAAACAAAAGTAGGAAGAGAGGAGAGAAGGTAGAACAATTGGAGTAGAGATCTTTGAGGGATACACAAGTAGGAAGAGTAGGAGAGAGAGGGGGGAAGACACAAGTTGGGAATAAATATAGAATGGGGAATGGAAGACTGATACAGGATAATGAGAGTAGATGTGATGACCTTGTGTTGAACAAAATCACAACCTCCTTACACCCTAACTGCTACAATAAACCATAGAAGCTATGCTACTTGGAATATCACCTTTAAAGTTTAAATTCTCAGGGGGGATGTTGTGTCAATGGACAAATCCAGCGAGGTGCCAAACACCAGATACACTTCTGGTGTACACAGTAGTATAACAATACCTACATGGGAGTTTTATAGTCACAATATGCATTTTGAAAAAGAGGCCCCCGGTGTTTCAGAACCTCTGCACATATGGAAAAGAGACGTATAAGGTTTAGAAAACTCTGTACACAAGAAGAAGAGATGTGTGAGGTTTAAAAGGCTTTGTACACAAGAGGCCTACAGTGTTTGAAAATCTTTCTGCACATGAACAAGAGCTCTATAAGTCTGGAAAAACTATGTGCATAAAGAAACCTTTGAGATTTGGAAATTCATGCATCTTATCTTTAATTAAATACAATTAACTGAAATATGTAAAACATAAATAGGGATCAACTTGAATCCCAATGTCATTGTCTTACCTGGGGATCTCCAAAATAGATCTGCATGATAAGTGCTATGGTGACTCCTATTGCAAACGTTACGCAGGCCGTGATAATGACAGTGAGGCCATCTTGGCGGCAGCTGCAATCTGACGTGAAGGGATCCTTGGCTGTCTCTCGGAGAGGGGAAGCATCCTGGCTCCCCATTTCAGAGGAGGAGGAGGGAAGCCGTTGGAGACGGGCAGATTTAAGGAAGGCGTCTGGGTCTGTAGAGACAATAGACCATTTGGATTTTACTAACTTTGCTACAATGTGTAGTTTAGTAATCCCTTCCTCCCCCTATTTATCTGCTAAATACAGTTAAGGAAACAAAAAAGCACATAAAGAAAGCAAAAATGTATTCAGTGCAAAAAATAGATAGATACAGGGGTAGGCAGCCTTCGACACTCCAGATGATGTGGACTATATCTCCCTAATGCATTGCTAGCATTATAGATGTAAGAACATTATGGGGAGTGCCGAAGGTTGCCTACCCCTGAGAGGTTGCCTATCACCTTATCAAAGATTTCTGACAGTTTTTTACAATCTCCAGTAAAAGTACCTACCTGTGTATATGTCCGTCTCACCTGTTCTATTCCGGAGATATCTCTGTCCCCAAATCTCATTCCCCAAAAGATTAAAATGTATAATAAAATCTTGAGATTAGCAAATGTCCTCAGGAGTATCTCAGATTTCAAGTGTAAATCCCCAATGTTAACCCTTACTTAGCTCTAGCATAAACAGTGCTAAGTACCTGTATTTTAAGCAGACAAGTTTGCGTATCTGTATTATATACAGTCAAGATTTATTTACTAAAGTGAGACCTATTGGGAATTCAAAATGATTAATTTTATACCAAAATAGCCGAACTAGGAATATGACTTGGAGAATTTTTCCAGATTTACTTCAAGCCTTAATATAATATTTGGCATCAAAAGGTGCCATCTTATTCCACAGCGCTTTACAATATTAAGGGGGACTTTCAACAATAACTGAGACAATTACGAGAAAATATTACAGGACTGATAGGTTGATATCACTTCAGTGCGCTGTAGTGTTAATGATGCCACCAGTACCCTGGCCCCATTTCCCATTACGCAGAATATACACCTTCCTAAAGATTCTTGTCCAATAGGGGGTGCCCATTTTCAGCACTTATATTGTGCCTTTTTGAGCTTAAAGGTTGAGTATAACCTCTTAAGGACACAACTTCTGGAATAAAAGGGAATCATGACGGAATATTTCCGTCATGTGTCCTTAAGGGGTTAAAGAGGAGAGATAAGAATCAGAGATAAGAATCAGTCCACTCAGCCTTAAAGGGACACTATAGTCAGCAAAACAACTTTAGTTTAATGAGGCAGTTTTGGTGTATAGATGGAGTTACTTTAACTCTTGTTCCGGGCTGGCTAATGACCCCCAGTAGTGCGGCAAGAGCTGGAGATTCACCTCTGCCATTGTGTGTATATCTGTAATATATACAGTAAAATATGTGTACCTATGAGTGTGCAACACATGGTGTGTATATCTGTAATATATACAGTACAATATGTGTACCTATGAGTGTGCGACACATTGTGTGTGTATCTGTAATATGTGATATATGCAGTGCAGTATGTATCTGTAATATGTGCTGTTTTTGTACATGTGATATATGCAGTGCAGTGTCTGTGAATGTGAACACAGAGCGTACCTGTGTTAATCATCTTTGTACATTCTAAGCATTCCAGTGATCGTTATTTTGCTCTCATAAAAAATATAATGCAGCTTGCAAGTTAGATATGAGGATATTGGCATAAACTGCAGGGCAAGCTTCAGACACCACATCACAGTGACGCAGAAAGGGGAGAGATGTACAGATAGGGCGCAGACGATATTAAAACACAAACAAGCAGCAAGCACAAAGCCATTTCACAGGGACTGTTATAGTGATCAGCAAGGCTTAAGGTAGGACATGTAAACTTTGGTTTACCTTCAGGGCTCAGCTCTGCACTGCAGAACCCCAAATATCTTTACCTGTTATGGCATGTGCTATATTTTATATTGGTATCTAACAAGGTTGTTCACTAAAGTGACAATCCAAAGTGAATTTCTAATTTTAGGTCCAATATCTGAACTAGAAAAATTCTCTAAATCACCTATTCGTTCAGTTCGGCTACTCTGGCCTTAAATTTGAATTTCCCTTTAAATTCACGCTTAAGTAAATAACCCATGGGATGAATGGTAGGTAGGTAAGCAATAAGGATTGCCACTTTATTTAGTCTGATCTTTTTGGAGGTTGTTGCAACATACAACAGATAAAAAATGTGTGCGCCAGGTAATCAACCACACAATCTTCAGGTTTGAAAAAGGTTTACTAATGTAAAAGATAATGCAATTAAAATAAACCCTTTAACGGCAGCTACACCAAATCAGGGTTAGTCAGTACGGCTAGTACCAGTCCTACACCGGGCCTGACCTAATAGAGTGCTTCACTGCAAGTTAGCCCATTCAGCTTATTTTAGATTTATTGTGATCTGTGGGATAGTGAGTGGTGAGAATACTAGATGGGATTTGTTCTCCTGTTATGGACTGAGATAGATTTAGCTAACTACCTTAGTTTAAGCTATTTATCTAATAGACACCTTAAGATAAGGTAGGTAGATAAATCTTTCTATCTACCTACTATACTGAGTATACTGAGCCCCTGCTGATTATCTTCCTTTATATAATTTTCTAATTGCACAACGTTTTAAAAACACTGCTGTTAAATTGTATCAGTTTCCCCTAATACTTTCTACAAAATGTATGTTTTGAAATATTATTCTGTTCCTTTAACTACCAGATTCTGGATCTCCTTGTGGGGATTATATCATCTCAAATGTAAAAGGTATTTTTTGGGGGGGAGGGGGGAGAGGCAGGTGTCTGAGTACCTTAGTAAACTATCAGGTCTGATGAGAGTCAGTCAACCAGCCTTTTAGCTTCACCAAACAGTGACAAACGTAGAGGATAACATGTAAAAGGTGTTGTGCTCATTTTATTTTATGGCAATTTTCTTACTTGTGCCAATTCATTCCCTTATTTTTTGCACCAAAATATTCAGTACTGTGATTCTTCAGTCATTTTATATGACTGATCATTTTTTCTTGTTTTTATTTATTTTTTTTAATTCACAAATGTGTAGCTCCCAATATATAACATAGAGGTATAAAAGTGCACCTTTTTTATGACAAACCTTTCCTACCAATATCAAACTGACAGATTTTCTGAGACCAACTTTCACAATATTCTTTTTTTTTTTTACTTATAAAAAAAAAAGAAATATTGTCTTTTTTTTTCTGACTTGTCTTATTCTGTGAATGTAATTAATGGTAAAATCATCAGGGAAAAGAAAGGTTGAAAAATCCGAAATACTAATCAAAAAGTGCCAAAAACATGGATTATTACAACAACAACAACAAAAAAGTCACCAATGTTTATATGTAGCGTAACCGTTTTATACATAAGAAAATGGTGTATTCACACAAATCTGTCGCAAACATGAAAATATAAAGGTGACTTATTTACATAACCCCCAAACTATCAAAGTAGAAAATATTTGAGACAGTAATAAATCATTTCAGAAGTGGCCATACAGCTAAATCCATTCAGGTACAGGGCATGAAATAATTCAAGTAATTACAAAGACTAAAATAACAACATGAGAAATCTGTGGAACTCTTTCTCATCAGCCAAAGAAAGGCAAACATTCTACTTACTAAATTCAGAATTTTAGAGAAATAAATCGGAATCGCAAAACTGAGGCAAAAATTGCTGCTTTGGAAAAATGTTGCAATTCATGGCTATTATAGCCTTAGTTTTGTCATTCAGATGTACAGTGAATAAGACTATCAGGGTTATCTACTAAAGTAAGAATTTAAAGTGAATTTCAAATTTAAGGCCAGAGTAGCCAAACCAAAGCATCGCTGACTTAGATAATTTTTCTTTTTATTATTTCAACTATCTTGACCTTCTTCACTGTGAATTCCCCTTGAACTCTCACTTCAGTGAATAATCCTGTATTTAAATGCTCATCTAAAGTCTTGGATAATGACAGAAAAAAAAAAAAAGTCCTGTATGTGGGTAAGACAACATTAGACACCGTTACATCTGGAGAAATGTAAATGTCAAAGTTATTCACCAAAATGAGGATTACCAGATATTCAAAGTGAATTTCACAATTTAGGCCACAATAGACCATTTTAAAAAGTCTCCAAATCAACTCTGCGTTCAGTTTGGCTATTTTGGCCCTTATATTTAAAATTCACCTCAAATTGCAAACTGCAATTATCACTCTAGTGAATAACCCTGATTGTCTTCCACGTCAACAGAATTATTTACTAAATTGAGAATTGTTGGGATTGCAAAAAGAAGTTCAAATTTAAAGGGACTCTCCAGTGCCAGGAAAACATATCTGTTTTCTTGGCACTGCAGGTTTCTGCAGTGCCCCTCTTCCTCCCACCCCCCATCTGACTAAGCGCCGATGTCCCTCGGTGCTTAGTCAGGCTCCGCCCACGCTCCTCCACCGCCGACATCAGCCGGCGGGAGAGACCTAATGCGCATGCGCGGCAATGGCCACGCGCGCATTAGACCTCCCCATAGGAAAGCATTATTCAATGCTTTCCTATGGGGATTCCGGCGACGCTGGAGGTCCTCATGCATAGCATGAGGACGTCCAGCATTGTTTAAAACACTTTTCGTGTTCTAAGAACACGGAAGTCCCTCTAGTGGCTGTCTGATAGACAGCCACTAGAGGAGGACTTAACCCAGCAAGGTAATTATTGCAGTTTATACAAACTGCAATAATTACACTTGCAGGGTTAAGGGTGATGGGAGTTGCACCCAGAACACTCCAATGGGCAGAAGTGGTCTGGGTACCTGGAGTGTCCCTTTAAGGCCAGGACAGCTAAGCTGGAAAAATGCTTCAAGTCAACCAATCCAGTTTGACAACTTTGGCCTTACATTTGAAGTTCTCGAATTCAAGACAATGCTCACGTTAGTGAATAATCCATTAAGAGTGTTATTCCAAGAACAGTCAGCCATGCTGTGGCAGAGTTTCCAGAACCATGTATTTCTGGACAAGTGTGTCATGTGTGGGAATGCTTTACTGCATCACAAACTACATCACAAACAAGCAGCTCTGCGAAGAGGAATTGGGAAACTTACACAACATCGCCATGAGAGCCAATCAATAATTACACCGTATGTACGGTTGGCGTCATTGCTGCTAAAGCTGGCATAACTGGTTTAATTAATTAGTCAACAGCAATGATGGAAGCATTAGCTGTTGTATAACTTTCTTTAACATATAATGGAATTAGAAATAAGAATTATATGTTGTTTGTTTACTTAGGTTCTGGTTTTTGGCTGAAGATGTGATACGATTAAGTGCCAAAATGAAGCAAGAATTCAGAAAATCAGATCTAGGGAGAAACTCTAATACTCATTCCACAAACATAAAGAGGGTTATTCACTACAGTATGAATTGTCAGGAGCTCAAAGTGAATTTCAGATTTAAGGGCAAAGTAGCCAAACTGGCAGCATAGCTGACTTAGAGAATTTTTCACTGCAGGTGTTTTGGCCTTAAATTTGAAATTCATTATGAATTCCTGACAATTCTCCCTTTAGTGAATAAGTTTGAACGCTTTATGTGTTTATGTGAATGTAGCCCGCTCCCTTTGTTACATTCATGTTTCGGTCAAGTACAATTTATTCATGCTAATCAGCAGTGGTATTATGTAGAATTCATCAACTGCAGGAGGGAAATTAAAAAAAAAAAATCTTTGTGAAATGCACATAATGACTGTGTTGAAATTACACTGAAATTCCAAAGCAGTCAAAAGATATCATAAGACAAAATAATAACTACTTTGTCTCTTATGTATCTTTCCTACACCTAACAAAACTAAACAACAAACAGGGCAACCACCGTCAAGTTTTGTCATTTCCCAAAGCCGTCACTAGAGACGACTGTGAGGAAATGGCAAAGTCTACAGAGGCTCCTCTGGTCTTGCGGGATCCCCCATAGACATGAGTTGAATTCTTGCATTAACGCATGAGTAGAGCACTGATGTGGGTTCCTAGCAAATGAAGCATCAGGAGCTGAAGAGGTTCCACTGGATGAAAACAGCTTCAGGTAAGTAAAACTTATTTTCCAAAGGACCCCTGGCAGGGCCATTGCTCTGCAAGCAGCAATTTTACTATCAGGGTTCTTTTGGGAACTTACCTTCCCGTGTTCCCTTAGCTGGGCCACTGCACTACAAGCGGCGAAGTCACCGTCGAAAGTCTTTGCATATTTTTAAAAGGCTCCAGAAGGTGACAGAGCCACTTGCTCAACTAAGAAAGTATTCCGAAATAACTTTTCATGTCCTGCCCATATGACCATACATAAAGATAAAGAAAGTGAATTTCTGGTTAAACTGGATATAAAATAACAATCAAACAGAAAAGATAAGAAAAGTTTTCAATATTTTGTCAATAAAATTACACTATTAATCATTGTTTAATGTACTGACAACAGTACACTCTAGTGGTTATCGTGTTTCGAGTGTTCCTTTAAACATTTCTCTGCAAATTACTCTTCACACTAAAGCTGGTCAGTGGGATGGCAGACTAAGATACAAAGAAAATGTACTGATACGAATCATGTATTTCAGAGATGCAATGATATAGGGGATGGATGGAGAGTGGCACTGAAAATACCGTGGTACATGCAATGCATAGATGCATTTGGAATACACTGGAACATAGATTGGAGAGATGCTGTGGTAAGATGGAAGGATGGATGGATACATGTACTCGTATATGGAATGATGGAAATAATGTTCTGCTGTATGTGACGGAAAGACTGATCTGGTACATGGAATGGATGGACTCACGGAGGGATGCCATGATATGTGGAATGGAGGGACACCTATGTACATGAGATGGGTAGAGAAATTCTGTAGTACATGGGATGGAAAGAATGCCCTGGTACATGGGATGGTACATGGGACTGATGCTCTAGTAAATGGAATGGATGGAAAGATGGCCTGGTACATGGGATGGACAAAGAAATTATTTGGTATATGAGATGGATCGAACGATAACCTGTTATGTGGGATGGAATGAGGGATGTCCTGGTACATGGGATGTATGTAGAGATGCCTGGGATGGATGAAGAGATGCCCAGGTACATGGGATGGATGAAGAGATACCACGGGTGGATGGAGAGACGCATTGGTATGTGGTATGAAAGGAGAGATTTCTGGGATGGATGGAGAGATGTTCTGGTACATGGGATGGATGGAGCGAAACCCTGGTACCTGGGATGGATGGAGGAATGCTTTGGCACATGGGATGGATGGGGGGATGCTTTGACACATGGGATGGATGGAGGGATGCCCAGGTACATGGTATATATGCAGAGATGCCTGGGATGGATGGAGGGATGCCCTGGTACATGTGATGTATGTAGACATGTCTGGGATGGAGAGATACTTTGGTACATGGGATGGATGCAGAGATGCCTGGGATGGATGGAGAGATGCTTTGGTACATGGTATGATGTATGTAGAGCTGTCTGGGATGGATGGAGAGATGCTTTGGTACATGGTATGATGGATGTAGAGCTGTCTGGGATGGATGGAGAGATGCTTTGGTACATGGTATGATGGATGTAGAGCTGTCTGGGATGGATGGAGAGATGCTTTGGTACATGGTATGATGTATGTAGAGCTGTCTGGGATGGATGGAGAGATGCTTTGGTACATGGTATGATGTATGTAGAGCTGTCTGGGATGGATGGAGAGATGCTTTGGTACATGGTATGATGTATGTAGAGCTGTCTGGGATGGATGGAGAGATGCTTTGGTACATGGTATGATGTATGTAGAGCTGTCTGGGATGGATGGAGAGATGCTTTGGTACATGGTATGATGTATGTAGAGCTGTCTGGGATGGATGGAGGATGCTTTGGTACATGGGATGATGCTTTGGTACATGGTATGAGATGGATGGAGAGATGCTTTGGTACATGGTATGATGGAGAGCTGTCTGGGATGGATGGAGAGATGCTTTGGTACATGGTATGATGGATGGAGAGCTGTCTGGGATGGATGGAGAGATGCTTTGGTACATGGTATGATGGATGGAGAGCTGTCTGGGATGGATGGAGAGATGCTTTGGTACATGGTATGATGGATGGAGAGCTGTCTGGGATGGATGGAGAGATGCTTTGGTACATGGTATGATGTATGCAGAGCTGTCTGGGATGGATGGAGAGATGCTTTGGTACATGGTATGATGTATGCAGAGCTGTCTGGGATGGATGGAGAGATGCTTTGGTACATGGTATGATGTATGCAGAGCTGTCTGGGATGGATGGAGGGATGCTTTGGTACATGGTATGATGGATGGAGAGCTGTCTGGGATGGATGGAGAGATGCTTTGGTACATGGTATGATGTATGCAGAGCTGTCTGGGATGGATGGAGAGATGCTTTGGTACATGGTATGATGTATGCAGAGCTGTCTGGGATGGATGGAGGGATGCTTTGGTACATGGTATGATGGATGGAGAGCTGTCTGGGATGGATGGAGAGATGCTTTGGTACATGGTATGATGGATGTAGAGCTGTCTGGGATGGATGGAGAGATGCTTTGGTACATGGTATGATGTATGTAGAGCTGTCTGGGATGGATGGAGAGATGCTTTGGTACATGGTATGATGTATGTAGAGCTGTCTGGGATGGATGGAGAGATGCTTTGGTACATGGTATGATGGATGTAGAGCTGTCTGGGATGGATGGAGAGATGCTTTGGTACATGGTATGATGTATGTAGAGCTGTCTGGGATGGATGGAGAGATGCTTTGGTACATGGTATGATGGATGTAGAGCTGTCTGGGATGGATGGAGGGATGCTTTGGTACATGGTATGATGGATGGAGAGCTGTCTGGGATGGATGGAGGGATGCTTTGGTACATGGTATGATGGATGCAGAGCTGTCTGGGATGGATGGAGGGATGCTTTGGTACATGGTATGATGGATGGAGAGCTGTCTGGGATGGATGGAGGGATGCTTTGGTACATGGTATGATGGATGGAGAGCTGTCTGGGATGGATGGAGGGATGCTTTGGTACATGGTATGATGGATGCAGAGCTGTCTGGGATTACCGGAGTCATGCTCCCCCAGGAAGGTGTCTTCCTCCCCGACGCGCGGCCCCGGCTCCCCCCCGGCCTCTTCCTCGGGCAGCCGGGGGAAGCTGGTTATGCTCATGTAATCCACTGGGGAGTAGGAGCCCAGAGAGCGCCCGGCAGCCTGCTCCGCCATCTTTATCCGTCTCTGACGTCACCGGTGCGGTCACGGGAAGCGGCTCCGAATGTGATGACGTCACGAGCACACACAAAAAAAGGGAGGGTCGGGTGTCACGTTGATATTGTCGCCGCGTGACGTCACATGCCGAGATAAAGCGGGGGGGGGATGGGGGGGAAGGCATTTACCTAATGGCTTTCTCTGTCGCCATGGTTACAGCAGAGCTGAGCATGTTGGAATAAATAAAAACAATCTATTCTTATTCCTGCTCACATGTGCACAGCTGCTCTCCCAGTGACAGAAACAAACACGCTTTATTATTTGTATTATTAAAAGGCAGAACATAGGGATACTAACATGTTTAGGGGGAGAAATTGGGTGTCCAAGGGGCCCCATTTCCTTAAATTCACATCAAATAAAGCGTAAAATAAAATTACTAGTCCCATACACCTGCATGGGCCAACGGAAAATGAAATAAACAGGACATTACTGAGCTGAGAGAGATTTGTGCAATTATTAACACGTGTGGAACAAACCTTTTTATTTATTTTTTGGCTATTGTGGATTAAATATTTCATTTCGGTTCAGTGAATAAATCCTTAATACTGTATGGTAACTTGTGCAATAATAAAGATTAATGCCGTGTGCTGCTTTGCGTAGTTATGGATCCCTTTCTTCACTTGTCCTTTTGGTTTTCCAGCGCTCATACTAAAGTAAGGCAAATTAGGCCTTCCATCAGAGCAATGACCAAGAGGTCTCACTGCCACGCTACAGGTCAGCTTTTAAAAAAACCTCCTTGAACAGCCAACATCCCAAGGGAGCATGTGGTCTGCACCTTTGGTGGATGCAGATCACTGTCAAACCTCCCCTTGCTATGTGGAACTCCTCAATGAACTATAGCAATGCGAATGTACCTTACACCAGATTACTATATGATACCCCCAACCTGCTAAAAAAAAAAGTGGGGGGTGGGAAGCTTACATAGGCTATTTAAACCTAAATTTTACTCTAAAACGAATATTCCGCTTCTGCTATATCAAAATCCATTTTGTCCAACCTTGGACTGAACTCATAATGCAAAAGTAGGAACGTCCCCTTTAGAAGTATCTGAGACCGGTCACACCAGTTGACTTACAGCTGGCCCCACTCAGGACAGGCAATGCAGAGAGCTTTGGTGGAGCACTCTCTGCACGGTCCTAGAACTGTCAGCACATCACGCTAACTGAGAACATTTCTCTTGTGTCCTTGTATGTGGGACATCAGAAACTAAATTAGGATGGTGGGATACGACACCTCAATTTTCTGTTTTCTGTAAATTGAGTTCAAAATAATAACCTTTGGATCCCCAATTTGGATAAAGCCAGCACCTTGCGATGACTGAAATTTTAACTTTTTAAAGGGATCCTCTAGGCACCATAACAACTTAATCGGAATGATGTTGTTAGGAAGCCAGGAGGTCCCTGGCTTGAGCTTTCATTTAAGGGTTAAAACATTGATGAACCCCTAAAGCTTTTTCTCAAGCACAATGTAGCTCAACCCGTCCTGACGCTGCTGTCAGATTCTTCAAACATGAAGCCTCAGATTGCCGATGACAGGGATGTCACTTATTGGCAAAGAGAGTGATCTAATGCTCTAAGCCAGTAGTTCCCAACCTTTTTTCACTTGAATACCCCTTGGCAGTCCATTTCCATAAATTGTACTCCTCATATTAGCGAAAATGTTTGTTATTAATATGTTGCTGTTAATTCAAATTCACATGCTTTTCTCTGCCCCAGACTCCCTTGTTTTCTGCCCCAGGCTCCTTCTGCTTCTCCTCTGCCCCAGGCTCTCCCTGCTTCTCATTTTGCAGATAGACTCACTTACACAAATGCAGATACACAGACACACACACTGACATGTGCAGATACAAAGATACAAACACTGATACAGACACACAAAATCACTCAAAGACACAGATACAAACACTGACACAAAAACAAACACTGATGCAGATGCACAGACACACAGATACAAACACTGACACACATACAGTGGCACAGACGCACAGACACACTGATACACATACTGACACACAAACAGATGTACAGACACACAGATCCAAGCATTGACACACTCACAGAGATACAGATACACACACTGACACACATGCAGACACATAGACACAAAATCACACAAAGACACAGATACAAACACTGACACAAAAAACACAGAAACACATGCACACATTGACATACATACAGATGTACAGACACACAGATCCAAGCAATGACACACTCACACAGATAGAAATACAGATACAAACACTGACACAAATGCAGATACACACACACACACTGACACACATACAGATGCACAGACACATTGATATACATACTGATAAACAAACATGCAGGTGCACAGATACAAACACTGATGCACACACTAAGATACATGCATATACAAATACAAACATCGACGCACATACAGATACACAGATTCAAACACTGACACACATACAGTTGTACAGACACAATGCTACCTATCCTGACACATACAAATACAAACACTGACACCAGTGGCGTACTAAGGGGGGGCGGGGGGGACGGTCCGCCCCGGGTGCCACCAGGGTGGGGGGTGCCATGACCAGCCCC
>OW240924.1:89440566-89530396 GCA_933207985.1 Pelobates cultripes | reverse complement strand
CCCTGATACCGTGGGAATTAGGGAGTTATCTACTAAGCGGCTGCAAGATGCAGCCACAGCAATGAATAGGATCAGAGTTTCATTCATTCAAATGAAATTCTGATCCGAATAAAGTGCCGAATTGCGTTCTAAAAGAAACGAACAGACTGTTCTCATTCAGTTAGAACGCAATTCGGCAGTTTTGTGGAAAGTGACAGGAAGCATTATGGGAACACAGAGGAAAGCTAGGGATCATGGGAAAATTGCTCTGACCAGCGGAAATGAAGCACACTTTGCTCCTCCGCTGGTCAGAGCTGGTCAAGCGGATGAATCCTCCATAAGGCAAAGAGTCCCTACTTTGTCTTATGATTTTAAAGAAAACTAAAGAAGATAGGAAGAAAAGAATAACAGATCCTGAGAGGGGGGGAGAAGAGGAAGAGATTGAGGAAAGGTAAGTTCGGCATGACAGTGCCGCTTTAATTAATTTGTGATCGGACTAATTACACAACGTTCTAATGAACTAGACCTACAGCCTAGCGGAGGGACGTGTGCCTTGATGATATTAAAGGAAATGATTATAAAATCGAGAATAAATTTATATGGGTGGGAGGGGTGGGGGTTGGAATTAGCCGTTGCTACCCGTGTGGTTGGTCAGTGGTTGGCAGAATAGATAGAGGGATGAACCATTCCCACAAATACAAGCCAATACATAATGGCCATGTTTAGTTGCAGATATGACTGGTGAATAGACCAGATATGGCAAGGCCTAAAACAACAATTCACATCAAATGCTCATTTTACCCCCTATAAGCAACCTTCAGCAAATTACGGTAATCATTAAAAACTCTGGAATCACAGTCCATATTTGTGAGATGTATTCCATAACCGGATCAGTCTTTATACATTGTGTAAAAACAATTTATAACGCTATCACCATAGCGGAGTACAGTATATAGTATAGGAATGGCAAAATCCGTTTCAAATATTAAACCATGTCTAGATTACATATAATGTGCAGAAATGCTATCAGAACAGAGAGTTACATGTATATACAGTGCAGCGTGCGTGAGAAAATCTAAGCTTGGGATAGGCAACCTTCTGCACTCCAGATGTTCTCAACTACATCACCCATAATGCTCTGACAGCCATAATGCTGGCAAAGCATCAGGGGAGATAAAGTGCACAACATCTAAAGTGCCAATGGTTGCCTACCCCTGATTTAAGCTATATTCTACACACATTTGGCCATAATTGCTCTCTCCTCAGTTCCCATCTGCTGGTAACATGACTTTGATACAGACACAATGTAGCACAACTTCTGTGGAAGACCCATAATAAATAGTGCCATATAAAATGTTCAAAATTGAGTAAAAGTTATGTTTTCGAATACCTTACTGTACAGAGAATGATGTTGGATCTGTGCAATAAAACACACGACAGACGGTGTGACTGGCACAGGGCATCACAGGGCTGCTAAACTCTGTGCCAGGCTGGGGCTCATGTGCCCTGTCCAAGATTGGTAGGAGTTACACTCCAGGACAACAGCTCCTGAAACTGATATCCTGGGAGAGGAGCTGAGGAGACAGCAGATCAGTAATGAGAGCAGGGTTACATGAAAGGCAGCACTTGCTGTCCGGGAGGGTGACATTCCCACCAGTCTTGACCAGGTCCGAACATCAATGTCCTGTTGTGGTCATAAAGGAACCTAACCCTAGTCTAACCCCATTTTAAAAAATAGTTTAAAATACTGAAGGAGTGTATCAGTAGAAATTAATGCCGACACATGGCTCTGGGCACATTCATAAACTAACTTTCAGTCTCGTGGTTTATTGTAAAGTCTTAAACCATCATGTATGTATGTATAAGTGTATGTATATCAGTCAAATTAGGTTTTAACTGTTCACATACCTTTACAAAAAACATCTTAACTGGTTTTCTGTGGGGAAGAGGTCCTGTGAAGTAAAATGTACTATTATTATTATTATTATTATAACTTACTGACGTGCTCCAACACCTCACCTTCAGGGTTAAAACTATTAGTTAGCATTGACTAATAAAAAGCTTTAAACTTACCTGAAGCTCTCCACGCTGGTTTCCGTGCCTCTTCTGACGTCACAGCTCCCAAACATGGTGCAATCAAATCTTTCTCATAGAGAAACATTTGACTAAACCGTTAAACCGGCTCTGGTGCTCTGAGCCATTAAGGGGAGGCATTGGGGCTGAACAGACATCTTATTTTGCACAGAATTGATATTGGGCTGCCTAAGTCACGTGTGCTGGGTGTAGAACTAGCCCTCGACACTCAAGAGTCAATATCTCTTCGAGCAGAAACATTGCACATAAAACAGAAATGGTCATGGTTTTTGGAATAACCCTTTAGGTGAATAGCATTGCAATTATTTACAAAATATATTTTGGATATTTGGCACACTGTCTTTTTATAAATGTCTCCATATTTTTAAGCATAAATTGTTTGCGTTCGGTCACTAACTTTAGGATAGCTGAGACAACCAACTTAAAAATAAATATAAATATATATACACTGCAATCTTTAGAGAAATATGGTTTGTAACTTGCCATAGATCTGTCAGAAATAAATTTTAAATATTTCTGGGTTTATGTTCACCAAATTGCGAAACAAAGTCACTTGAAGTCCATATGGCAACATTTATATAAAAGTATTCAAACTGGACTATTCTAGCCTACGTTTTGCTAGTTGAATTTCACTTAACTACAATTTGCAGTCAGGTAAAGATATGAAAACAGAAAACAATGAAATAAACTAAAACCAGAAAAAAAAACAGAAAGAACAATGAAGTATTCTAGGATTTTCCAAACGTGGCATTATATAAAAACACACTGGTCAATAGATGACATTTCCAAAGATTAACTGCCTTGCTGGACTTAATGCACTGGAGAAAACAGAATTGAATTTTCAAGTTAAAATTGTGGCATTCTGAATATGTATCTCCCTCTCCCATCAACTTCTCTTCAACCACTTCATTAAGTGTGGTGTTAAGAAGCTCTGCACATTTGTCATCTGGTTTCGCTAGACCTATCATTTTACAAACTATGAATATTGTGGTCAGTGGAATCTCTGTCACTTAACAAGTTTAAGAAAGTACACGCAAAGGAAAGACGATTAATAAAATTAATTATTAAAAATGAAAAACTAAGCATCATGTAGTTTATTCTGGAAACATGTTACGGATAGCTTTGACTACAATGTAGCGTGACAGCTCACATTATCAAGATACTAAAAAAAACACTTGACTGTTCACCCTGACTGAATCAGGTGCTATATTTATGTATTACAAGATAGTGTTTTTTATATATAAAGATTCCGTTCAATATGGAAGCATGACATGGCAAAATGGCTGAAATTATTTATATTACAACAAATAAAATTTATACATTATAAAAAGGTGCATGTGATTGCATAAAAATACTTTAAAGAATTGTTAGGTACATTCAACTCAATTAAGACAAGCATTCAATCTCTACAACAGCTAAGAGCCAAAATTATTGGGGTGTACGGAGTGTGAAATCGATATTTTCACTGCTCCCCTCCTGCCCCCAAAAGCCTCAATATTGACAGCTATGGGTGCATTCCCTTCTCTACCGCTTGGCAGCCTTGGCATCACAGTAAAGGATGGTGTGTGGCACACATATGGTTCAGTTGATTTACATTTGCCCTGCTGAGTTCCAGGCAATGGGCTTGATCTCTGAATGTCCATATACCTCTGTTTTGAACAACCTATGGGATTTATAGACAATAAAAATCCAGAGCCAAGATTATCAGGAGAGTTTGGGTGGTCACCATTTGAAATAAAGATAGCTGGTGTAGGACTACGGTTACACTCCTGAATCACTTGGACAGGCAGTGGAGCCACTGAACTTCCAATTACCAGTGTAATCTTGGATGCCTTGTGTTGGGTTGGTATCAAAACAGGATAAAGGTTTGTTCTAGATCCAGACGGTGAAGAACTTCTTTGAAAGAAAACCAAATTTGGCACGATCTCAGAACTCCCTGATGTCCCTGAAACTCTTGGAAGCTTTTCCGGGGACATCCAGATATCCCTAGTTGATGTTTGCTGGAGAGTGGAAGCATTTGCAGGTGACCTTGTCACTTGGAACTGAGTAATTTGTAGTGTAGGGGCCTCTGACATTATAAATCCTTTTTGCGGTGACTGAAATCCCACTGGGTATTCCCTACAGGAATTATCGTCCCTGGGCATGAGAAAACTAGACTGGGTATTGCCGTCACCTTGGCATACAGGCTGTGAATGCCGAACAGTTAGGTTGCAACGAGATATATACATCTTGACCCCGTTAATGTTTGTTATTTGGTTGATGGTATCTCCATAATCTCTGGGGGATTGCTCAGAGTTACAAGATGTATAAATGGTGTATGGTTTACCAATCTCTGAGACAGATACAGGTGAATTGTTAGCCAGTACCACATCTAAACGGGAAGTCCATGAAGACTGTATTTTTGAAGTAGAATGTGAAGACTCCTCAAGATGAATTTGATCATCACCAGGAGAAGAGCAAGAATTGCTGAGAAAATTTACTGAGTTTTGTTTATCAGGAATAGTGTACTTACATCCACGGTCGGGTGCAAAGCCGCCTTGCCCGATGCATGCTTGGTCACCCTTGGCATCCCTGCAAGAAGAGGAATATCTCCAAGGCATCTGTAGTCGATTAGGAGAATAAGTACAATTACACGTAGGACATTTCATGAGGTTTTTCTTCCTGTCCTTCTGCTCCAGCATGATTTCTAACCTGGAGCAATGAACACCTGAAGGACCCTTAGGTCTGGTAGTAAAGCAGTCTCCAAAATTCTCCTTCTGTGCAGAAGATACAGATGAGACCATATCTCCAATCCCCGTCACTGGCCCAAAACCATGATCTCTAGAAGTTGATGCAAAAAGATTAGACTGGGATCTATTGAGTTTCTCCCGACTCAATGTCAAATCCAGCTTGGAGACGTACGACAAAGTAGGTCTCCGACTGTCCCAGCACGCCATTCTGAAGCCACAAGATTGGTGCTTGCAAGTACATCCAACACTTTCATAAGGGCTGTTCTACATTCCAAGTCAAGCCGGCTCCATACACGTGAAATAAAAACCTAAAATTTATTTTGAAAAATGTAGACATAGAAAATGGAAATCCAAAAGCAGAGGAAAAAACAAACATGTCTTCTATTCTTTGTTAGCTTTCAAATAAGAGAGCTTGTGTGTGAGAGAGAGAGAGAGAGAGACTGGAGTGCAGGGTGTGTTTCAGATAAATCATATGAGGTTTCCCTGTCTCAAGGAGATTGCAGACAGAACAGCAGGGAGTCAGAAACTCCGTCAGACGTGCAGATGACTAGGTCATTTGGTCAGTGCAGTAAGAAACGAAGGCACGGGGGAAGACCGAAAGGACTCTAGTCTAAGAGCTGCAACTTTCTTGCTGCTCTGAGCCTCGAGCTATCCTCGCCCCTAATCTGGGTTGTTTTTTTTTGCCTTTGCATGTCTATGGTGCTTCTGTTCACGGGTCTTAAGAGTATTTCCTACATCCTTTCCAAGTAGAGACACAGTGGAATGCTGCAGTAATGATATTACTTAACAAAAGGTAGGATTTAATAATATCCTCCATATGGCTTCGTTTTCATTTAGCATATGAAGAATTTGGCATGTGTGGGAAATAAATTAACCCCTTCGGTTCTGCAAAAAAAAATGTAAATCTGCGATGGTCCAGATTAGCACATAAAGCAGAGCGTCGTAAAAATACTTCTGCTGAACGCAAGTGCTCTGCTCCCCGTTATGGTTTCCACTAAGATTTGAAATGTCTTTGAAGTTTGAATTCCTTGGGGCCATTTATGTGTAACAGAGATCATAGCCTCCCGTTACCAGACTTTCCAAATTGAGTTTGGGGTTTGTTGGAGCTCACATACAGCTTATTACGTTTATATCTTTTTTTATTGTCTCATCCAAAAAAATAGAAGAAGAAATGCAATGGGACTCCGGTGTATCAAATTGCAATATTTGGCTGCCCGGCCAAAATAATAACGAGAAACAACCAGTACGTGGTCAGGCCAATAATGTAGGGTGTGCCTAATAAATAGCTTTTAAAAACAGTTACATTATTGGGAGAAACAGAATAACATGATGAAACAAGAAATTATATATTTTATTTTTTAAAGTGGCAAAATGTCTTGTGAAAATCTCACCCTCTGGTCATCAGGAAGGGTTGTGGTGGGAGCAGCTCTGCGATAAAACTATCTTTTTCGAAACATGGCTGATTTACTCGAGGTCTCCCTCTGCCCTTTCACCGTACCACTGTTCCAGAATCATGGCCCTTCCAGTTTCCCGAATCTCCTATGAGAACTTTCAGCACAATCTATTGTCTGCTGCTAAATATCAGCATGCTAAGAGCTGCCAACGTCCAGCTAAAATTGTCACTGTGATTACAATCTATTATTTATTTAAATCGACAAGTTAACGGTGGCCGATGAATTATTAGCAGTGTCACCACAATCTCTGTATGAACGCACGCAGACAAGCATGCAGTTAGATTATATCCTGAGCAATTATTTAATGCATTCATATATACAGAGAATTAAAGGGACAACATAGTCGCCTAGACCATTACAGCTCATTGAAGTGGTCTGGGTGCAGTGTTCCAGGTCCTTTAAGGTTTTCATAAACTGCAATAATTACCTTTCCGTGTTAACGCCACCTCTAGTGGCCGTCTACCAGATAGCCACTAGAGGGACTTCCTGGTGGTTAAGTGACTTTTGGTCGCCTAAGTGACCCTGGCCGCCATCACGCTTTGCATGAGGACATCCAGCGTCACCCATAATCCGACATTGTATAATGCTTTCCTATGGGGTAGTCCTAATGCGAGCACTGTGGTTGCATGCATGCGCATTTGGTCCAACCCACCGGCTGATTGTAGCAAAGAAGAAAGGAGGCCAAGCCTGATAGAGCACCAAGGATGCTGGACTCGGGTAATTGATAAAAGGGTTTTTAACTCCTTCTACACAGGGGGGGTCGGGGTGTTGATGGGGGCACTATAGGGAGCTATACAACCTTTCCTGTTACTATCGTTTCCCTTTACTTTCTAATCTACATATATATCTGCGTTCTAAGAGCAATTATATTCACAGATATAAACATTGCACATACATCTACATATATAAAAGGCACATTAATCCAAATTTGTAACACCACCAAACCCCCGCAGGCTGGCAAAGTAACACCAGTGTGACCAATCAAAAAGGGGCTACAACAGGTACCCCGCCAGGCAGGATTCAGTATCATTTGGCTGGTTCTTCATTCTAACACAGAACGCAGCATGGTACCAGACACTGGCCTAAATCTAGGAATTCAATTAAAGGATTCAGATGGCCCACAGTATAGGTGTTAACTGTCCCAAATTTGCCAGGTCAGTTCCACTTTTTGGAGCACTGCACAGCAAAAATAGGTCCCAGGGACTTGTCCTGCATTTTGAAATTTCTCGTCAGGTTTTTAAAATGCATGAGGTGACTGAGCGCTATCCGCAAGCACAGATCAGATCAGCAGTGATTCGAGTAGGGACTGCTGTCAGTCAGCATGGCCACCCAGGCCCTCCTCACCTTAGATGGGCAGACCTGCCCCATGCACAGGACATGATCTGTCATGTAATATAAATATAAATAAAATGAATGCATCCAGTGCTGGGTTTTGAGAGGACCTATATATACTTTGATCCATCTCTCTGCGTGAGATTAGATCGTTTTCCTCTGGAAAATTACCTTTGACGGTCTTGCACTCGCCCCAACATCTGACATTGTGCACAGTTCTAGATCTAATCTCTTGTTAAATAGTTCCTTTAATGTTTTTTTGCTTACATTCATCTTTTGAATAACAACTCAGTGATTATGGCTTACGACACATCACAGATTCACGGTTTGATTGCATTATAAAACTTTAAAAGAAATATGTAACACCATTTGGGGAACTATTCCTAAAACAAACAGCTTTGTGAACTTACAGGAAAACAGATTTGTTACATATCTGAATTCCAAAGTTAGTTAAATTTGATTCAAGTCAAAGCCGGCTTGCCCGTATCATCGCAGACACGATTCTCAATGCTCTCTTTAAGACATGTTAAGTGGGGCTCTGTATCTTTAAAGAGACTGGATGTAACTTAAGTTGCTGGCAGTCAGCCTGAACTGTCACACTGGCGTGTGGGGACCAATGAGAAACTAGTTCATGTTCAGCATGCTTAGCTTGTTAACCTTAGCTCTCCTGCGTGAGACACACAGTAGCCATTAATTGTGCCTGGGTGCATTGTATTAAAAGAGTGGCATTCCAGCAGGACTGGTGATAGTCTCAGGATGGTGAAATATCACTGAAGAGGTGATGGAGTTCACTTTCACTCTGTCAGTGAGTGTGTGTCTGTGAGTGTGTGTCGGTCAGTGAGTGCGTGTGTCTGTGTCGGTCAGTGAGTGCATGCGTCTGTCAGTGAGTGCGTGCGTCTGTCAGTGTGTGTCCGAGTAATAGTGTATGTCTTTCTATCAGTGTGTCAAATCAGTGAGTGTGTGTGTCATTGTCAGTGTATATGAGAGTGTGTGTCTGTCAATGAGTGTATGCATCTATCAGTGAGTGAGTGTGCACGGTCTGTCAGTTAAAATGTGGCCTTGACAGGAAGGGGTGGGGAAAATTTTAATTGGAGGGTAGGTGCCCGAGCATCGTCCTGCCTAGGGCAGCACAAATCCTGAATACACCACTGCTGTTACTTCCTGTTAGCCTAGTTGCATTTAACTCAGGAGGCAGCAATTGCCCAGAGCATCTGCCTTCTCATTGAGCTGCATTGGGCAGTCTGTGGTTGGACAATCACAGAAAGTCTGAGTGGGGTTAGAAGGGGAGGGATTGCAAAGGCTGCAGACAAGAGAACTGCAGCTTCTACAAACTGCTTTTAGATATAACTCCACTGAAACAAAAACGTATAATTAAATACATGCACATTTTAGATCTACTAAACAGTGATTTCAATTTATGTATTTATTTTGATTTTTGAAAGTGTCCCTTTCAAGCCATCAATGTATTTGCATTCTTTTCACAAGTTGTCTTGTTTTGTTTATGTATGCATTGTATGTATTCATTAGTGCTAATCACAGATATGGTCCGACTCTGCCCCAGTTGCGCACAGTGGTGAGCCGTGCATATTACCTGTCCATACAGTATATATGCAAGATATATCACAGCTAGTAACGTGAATCCAGTGCACACTTAAATCCCCTTACCGCTTACTAAATACGGTTTTAAGTGAATCTCGAGAGCAGGGATGCCAACTTTGGTCATTAGATGTTTTTAGACTACAGTTCCCATAATTCTCTGCCCGTCTACCTCAGTTAGAGAAGTGTGGGAGTTGTAGTCTATTAACATTTGACAGTCTGGCTATTGACAACTCTGCTCTAGAGCCCCCAGTTTACTCAGTCTGCCCTATTCTTGTCTTCCCAAGGCAAAGCTAGTAGAGGCGTTTTCGTTGCTGTAAATTGAGAGAGTTGTCAGTTTGACAGGGGCTGGAGTTTGCAAACTGCACTAGTATCAGGAAACTTGCAAAACTGGTAACAAATCAGACACGAAAACAGACACACGAGGAACATTTATCAAAGTACTCCGAAAAGTGGCGATTCATTTACTTTATTATTAAAGTGACAACTTTCTTCCTAGTAAATTCCACCTGTTTTTGCATAAATTTCCTTTTTAGAAGACAGCCCAATTTATGGCAGCACAATAACTCTGCCAAAAATGGGGTAGAAATACTTAAATCTTTGGAATAGGTTAAAAGAAAACGGTGCAAATTCAAAAATGACAGATTACAAGAATGACAGATGAAGAAAGAAAAATAAAAACCACAGAAACTTAGATGCAAAAGTGTCTGTAGTGCTAGAAAATTCAGCGCTTAAACCATGTCAAAAATAACACCAAAAGCAATGCTTAAAATTATGCCAATATTATAGACTTTTGGGGGGAACAAAAACCAAAAGCTCCTAACTGTACTATAAAGAGACACTGGACTGCGCTATAAAGAGACGCTGGAGTGTGCTATAAAGAGACGCTGGACTGCGCTATAAAGAGACGCTGGACTGTGCTATAAAGAGACGCTGGACTGCGCTATAAAGAGACGCTGGACTGTGCTATAAAGAGACGCTGGATTGTGCTATAGAGAGACCCTGGACTGCGCTATAAAGAGACGCTGGAGTGTGCTATAAAGAGACGCTGGAGTGTGCTATAAAGAGACGCTGGACTGTGCTATAAAGAGACGCTGGACTGTGCTATAAAGAGACCCTGGACTGTGCTATAGAGAGACCCTGGACTGCGCTATAAAGAGACGCTGGAGTGTGCTATAAAGAGACGCTGGAGTGTGCTATAAAGAGACGCTGGACTGTGCTATAAAGAGACGCTGGACTGTGCTATAAAGAGACCCTGGACTGTGCTATAGAGAGACCCTGGTGCTATAAAGAGACGCTGGAGTGTGCTATAAAGAGACGCTGGACTGTGCTATAAAGAGACGCTGGACTGTGCTATAAAGAGACGCTGGACTGTGCTATAAAGAGACGCTGGACTGTGCTATAAAGAGACGCTGGACTATACTATAAAGAGACGCTGGACTGTGCTATAAAGAGACGCTGGACTGTGCTATAAAGAGACGCTGGACTGTAATATAAAGAGACGCTGGACTGTAATATAAAGAGACGCTGGACTGTAATATAAAGAGACGCTGGACTGTGCTATAAAGAGAGGCTGGACTGTGCTATAAAGAGACGCTGGACTGTGCTATAAAGAGACGCTGGACTGTGCTATAAAGAGACGCTGGACTGTGCTATAAAGAGACGCTGGACTGTGCTATAAAGAGACGCTGGACTGTGCTATAAAGAGACGCTGGACTGTGCTATAAAGAGACGCTGAACTGTGCTATAAAGAGACGCTGGACTGTGCTATAAAGAGACGCTGGACTGTGCTATAAAGAGACGCTGGACTGTGCTATAAAGAGACGCTGGACTGTGCTATAAAGAGACGCTGGACTGTGCTATAAAGAGACGCTGGACTGTGCTATAAAGAGACGCTGGACTGTACTATAAAGAGACGCTGGATACACTTATAGAGGCCTTTTTAAATTAGGGGAGAGATTTATCAAAAGATTTCTGAAAAGTTTTTAGTGGGATCAAAAATCTGTTTTGATTATTAAAGAGTTTTAAAATGAGTCTGAAAAAGTATATATTTTTTTCCTTTGTCTTTCAACAGATTTGTGAGCTTTTTATAGTGATATTTTACAAACTAAAAATTCTGTGTCCGTTCTGCCTCGATTTCTCCACCGCAATAAAAGTATGAGTACTACAGAAAACAGAAATCTCCCCATAATTCTTAGTGTGATACCAATTTATTATTTTAGTTGGTATCAGATTGCACCATATTATGGTCTGTGTATCCCAAGTGATCTAAATGTTTGAAATCCCCTAAATCAAATCTCTACCTAATGCTGCTCCCACCTATCTATCCTCCCTTATACACAAGTATGTCCCGTCTAGGCCCTTACGATCTGCTGAAGACTTACGTCTATCTTCTGTCCGTACTCCCACCTCTGATGCTCGCCTTCAAGATTTCTCGAGGGCTGCACCGTTCCTGTGGAACTCGCTTCCCTCCTCCGTTAGATGCTCACCCAGTCTCCACTCCTTCAAAAAATTGTTAAAAACCCACTTCGTCATAAAAGCGTATCCATTAAACTGTTAATAGCTCCTGACTGATTCCTCTTCTGCAACTGTCACTAGTCTAATACTATCCTTACCTTTTTGTGTCATTTTACCCCACTCCCTCTAGCATGTAAGCTCACTGAGCAGGGCCCTCAACCCCTCTGTTCCTGTGTGTCCAACTTGTCTGGTTACAACTACATGTCTGTTCGTCCACCCATTGTACAGCACTGCGAAATTTGACGGCGCTCTATAAATATCATAATAATAATAATTGAATGTTTGAAATGCATGCAGACTTTTCAGGTATTACCAGATCCCGATAAAGAATCGATTCAACTTGATGCTTCTATTAATTAAGACATGAAGAACGTGTCCACCAGTCAGTTCTAACTCCTATTCCCCAGCTAAGCTCCCAGTCCCTATATTCAGTATAATCACAGCTATTCTGTTATGTTTTAAAATTCTTGCCTAGCCTCCCACTGTCCTAAAGCAGAGTACTCTGGATAAATGCTGAATCTTTACCATTGTTCAAATGTTACACATATTTTATTATGTAGCTAATAAAATATTTTAGCTTAACCTCAAATACACATATTGCACATAATTTATACTGAGCATTTATCGTTCATGATAGATAACGTTTCAGGACTATCAGCTTACAGTGGGATTTGTCTAACCCCTTGTTATGAGAGTATTTAAAAGGGAGAGTTAGTTACATATTTAACCCCTAGGCTTCTCCATGGGTAAATGGGCTAATTATACCAACTACTGCTACTGCGGTGTACAACTCCCCACCCACCCACCCCATGTATGTCTTGCTTAACAAGTGACTCCAGGCCTTGTCTATCTTCTCAGTCAGCACCTGTCCACAGGATGGGCCCTAAACTTATTCCAAGCGGAGTTCAAGTCACAGAAAGGCTAATCTTATCCTCAGTCCACTTTCAATATAGATCTCACTCCCTCCCTTCTCCCCGTACGATGTTTGAGAACAAACAGCGAAATAAAGGAGTCCTGTCTCAGTCATATATTGACTTTAAATCTTTCAGTACTAAGGACATTTATACACAATCGGCAGAATTGAATTGTGCTATCATATCCAAACTGTGCATGATCTTCAGATCCACATCAAGTTTTACAAAATTAACAAAAAATCTGTTTCTGAATACTACTTGGAATTATTCTGCTGCAATTCAGGTGGCTCTATAGACATATGGTATTGGTAAAAATATGCTAAAATGTCCTGTAAATGGGATTCACTGCTTGGCCGAGGCTTATCAAATGAAATATCCAAAGATATAGCAACATGAATGAAAAACAAGAAATATACATCTAGCCACATGTTTAATAAAAGGGGGTTGAGCAGTATTTTTTAAGATGGCTATACATTATTCCTTAATGTCAAAGTTATTCTTTAAACTAGGAATCACAAGGAACAGACGAGAGATTTGCAGTATAAGTAGCAGAGTTTAATATTATGTCCAGTTCAACTTTAAAAAAAAAAAAAAAAAAGCAAGTCCCAGATTAGTTCATGGTTTAGTTAAAATGTAAGTACCATAGCTACTACAGCATGCCGACACTATCTCTAGTGAGTGATGCCCAAATAATGACAAAACTGCCATCATTAAAGCAGAGCTTCCAGTTATACAATATCCAGAACGACTCGCAAGTGGGTACCTGGATAACCCAGGTAACTGTCAAACCACGTAAATATGGTTTGAGCATTTACCAAGAAATTATGGCTGGGGACTCCTGGCAAAATATCGGGTAAAGTGGTTATGGTGTTTAGACTACCCATCCAACAACTCTATATGTATTAATCCCAGTATAAATTATTTCGGAACACAGGAAATTGCCCTGCTATAGACATTAATTAATGACAAAACCACAAACTATTTCAGAAAACAAAAAAGAAAGAACGAAAAACAAACAGTGAACGTGATAGAAAAATGGTTAATGCTGCAGGTTGATCTACAGACACAACACTGCAAGGGGAGGCTCTCTCCTAAATATAGAAAGTAGCCACGCGGGTGACCTAACAGACATCGCTACAGCCACTTCTGTAAACATTCAGATCAGTCAGATCTATCAGCAAGACAATCAGTGCTGATATAATTACACAACTGGCACTAGACATCGAACGAACGAGAAGTATGATGGCAACAGAGGGGCATTCTTCAGGCAGGAAGCCATCAAACTCCTGCATTAACCCACAAATCGAGAAAAAAGCAATACAAGAAAAAACACGCATACAGTCATGTATATCAAGGCAGCGACAGGACAAGGTTCTAAGACAGGCATGCACTAAAAAAGTGGGGAAACTATAAATGTTAACAAATATTTACTGGGTTATTTTGGAATTGGCAATAGCAGGAGTTTAATAAAATAGAGAGTTGTTAGCAAATGTCATAATGCTTAGATTATATTCACAAATTAAATGTATTTCAGCACATCGATGGACCACACACTAAAACCAGGCGGTAAATCTTTCCTAGTGACATTTCACAGGGAGCTCGAAGCACATGACGTGAATATCAGACTCACAAAGTCTAGCTGTCACACAAAATCTCAGCTGCAGACAGTGACGATCCCAGGTGGTCCATGGATCCCAGGCTCTATCACTTGGTTTAGGGATCAGCAGAGATTGATTTTTTACACTTACAGCTATTAGACTGTGACGATATAATGAAATAACAGAGAGGCTTTCACAAAGCAATAATATAACGGATAATGTTTGTCAAATAATAAATATCACATAATCCACAATTTATAGCAGAAGAAAAGCAGTTATTGGTTTGTCACTGACCATAGGTGGACTTCTACCTGCATTTTTTATTTTTTTTGCCTGAAATCCCCTACAATCTCCCCTTTATACTATAATACCGCTCCTCCCTCCAACCATGAGAGAAGAGCAACTCGCTCAAGTCCAACTGCTACATTGATAGTCGGGATAAAAAAAAGAAGTGTCAATTAATTGCAAGGGGAACCCAACCCTATAGCCCAGTAAGAGTTGGATCAGGTGAAGCCCGGTTCCTTGGTTACCATAGGGCCTGAAGGTTCCCAGTCCACTATATGGGACCATTGAATGCTCAGAGACATTTTGTTACAGATGAGACTGTGAGGATTAGGTGGTTAAGGGCATAGGGACCCCCTAGCCACCTGGAAGGTCATTAACTGACTGGGACCAAGGTACATGACATCCACTCTGATGCAGCAAGTGGGAGTGAGAGAGCCACTTTTTAAATGCTGAAAGACTTCCCAAACATTTCTATTTAATTTTGATGGCAATATGGTCACAAACAGCTCACCAACAAGTTGAGGAGCCAGGTTATAGCCAGTGTTACTGATTATGAGCCCACCACTGATCCAGACCCAAGCAGATGCTTACTAACCTCTTGAGAATTCAGGATCTTCTCCATGTTGTCGATATCCCGATAAAACACTTGCTCTAAATGCACCTGTTCCAACAGCTTCCTCTTTAACTCCCATTGCTGATAGAGCTTTGCGTTCTCTTCTTCAAGAGCCTGGAGCTTTTCCTTTGTCTGCAAAATATACCATATAATGCTAGTTATTGGAAATGTCACCAAGCTAGTGAATTGCTGTGATTAGTGGACACCATGTGCATGGCTTCCATACCTGAGCCTCGTTGACTTTCTTGTTCTGTAGAAGGCTTTGACCGATGGCCTTGGCCTGATTGTAGGACTCTTGGTGGGCTTCTATTTGCTGCTTGAGATCTTGGTGTGCTTTCAATTTCTCACTGCTCGCAAGGACAACTCGTATGGTCTCTTCAGCATTCATTTCACGGGTTATCTCGGCCGCCCAAGAGAAAAAGTCACGCACCTGGAGAACAACAAAAAGGAATCAGAATGCTTAATACAACAATGTGAGTTTACCGTATTCTTGTGTCAACCAGTAGAAGTTTGTTAAATCAGAGTGGTTCCTATAATCAAACATTTATTTTACATTTCTGATCACATGTAGACAGATTGGCCGTAAATCAAAAAACAAATGGTCCATGACTTTCCAATGATTACCAACATTCTAGAATTTTTATGTTAACTACTGCAAACGGGTATTCTTGCAGGTATTGCAGGATTCTCAAAACCTATGGTTTGTTCCATATAGTTTCTGAGAAAGCTGTAATACAGTATGCTATACAGTTTATGTAATGTTTGCTGCTGTAGAATTTCTTGGTTCTAAATTAAGTGGCGCCAAATACAATTAATTAGTACAATGGTTATTAAAATAGGGAATCTGAATATTTGGATAAGTTGCATCTTTACACAGGTAATTTCCAGGTTATATTTTCTTTTAAATCACAGTCTGTACCCACATCGTCTGCAATGGTTTAGGTTTGTAAATCTTCTCCACCTTATTTAACTTGAGGAAATATCTACACAATGCACAATTCAATACCAGGTGATACTGAGTGAAGATGCAACCAGACACAATGCAGTTTCTTATAGTCCTTACAGCTGCTAAGAAGAGATAGAGTAGGCAAGCCTGCTCCAGGTCCGACCTCCGATTATCCACTTTGATCTTCAGCGAGTCCCATCTGTCCACCACTTCCTGCTGTTTTTTCCGCAAACTTAAACGCTGCTCGTCATTTGATTTGTGCAATGCCTCATCAGCTGCATCAATCACCTCTTGTAGCTGCACAGAAACACATTCAATTAATATTACCGGATCCTCGCTCTGACTTGTAGACGCTTTAATTCACTATTTATTATAAAGGCTGTAGAGACAATGTGGTCAATAGAACTACTTTTAGCCCTACTTTTAGTGCAAGGAGCTCCTTGTCTCTTTTAATCCAGTTTATCTCTGACACTAGCAGCCCACACTCCATTGTGTGACTCCATAGGGCCTACTCCTGGCTGTACAAGTTCTTGTGCCATAGATATCCTATGTACCATGTGTGAGCTTGTCTCATAACATTCTATGATGGAGCTTGGACATTAATAAAGCTATTTGGAAGTCTAATATGAGCCGTGATGCTCAACCTATTGGCTTACTGAGTAGTTTCATTCATGCCTTCTTTAAAAATGTAAGTATTTGCTATCATATGGCCTCCAAGACTAACCCCTACCTCACTTACCTGTCTCTTGCCCTCCCCTAAAGGGCAGCCCACTTTTTTTTTTTTGATTGCACACTCCTGTCCTAATGTGTCTTACACCCCACCTCCTATAGAATGTAAGCTCGATTGAGCAGGGTACTCTTCAACCTATTGTTCCTGTAAGTTTATTTGTAATTGTCCTATTTATTGTTAAATCCCCTTTCATAATATTGTAAAGCACTACGGAATCTGTTGGCGCTATATAAATGGCAATAATAATAATAATAATAATAATCATATAACATATTACTTTTTATTACATATCCTTGAAACCAGTAGGGCCGAGGAAATGCATGTAATTAATAAAAACAGTTTTATTACAGTCCCTTGGTGAGTAAACACTCAGGTCTCAAACAGGTTTTAGCTAAAGTGAAATTGTAGAGATGCAACAACCCTAGATAATTTTGGGCCTTCGTTGGACCTCGTCAGTGAGGTTTAGTGGATAACACTTTAGACACAAGGTGCAAGGGGTCCACAAATGCAATCTATATGTAGAGCCTTTGCTCAAAGTGCCCATGGGAGTATCAGCCAAACATTACCAACGAAGCCAAAGGCAGAAATTAACTTCAGGGGCCTTGTTAACATTTCAGATCTGGACTGCTTTCATTGGTGGGATGAGTCTGATATAGAAATTGTACAGGATCTCTCTGTAATTCTATAATGAGTTAAAATTTGTGTAAGATATGAGCAGGACTATCCAAAGGGCAAGCTAATGAGGATTTGCCCATTCTCATATCATCTGTTTTCGCTTATATGGCCTATGACGTTATCAGAAAATGGGAGTGTCGGAACTGGACTCTGCTATTCCCTAGTACCAACAGAATCCGTAAATGTGTTAAAAGACCAGGGAAATTTAGAAGGGAGTAACTTTTCACATATAATTTCTATACCACCAACATTTCAGACGGATTCTGGCGCAAGGCAGGTCCTCGCTACAATAAGCACGGATTGCAAATGCCATTCTGCTGAGAATCATTTGGTTACTTTTTAGGTTTTGAGATAAGTTTTTCAGATTACATTTTATCTACAACATTGGGCAGAACTGAACATAAAGTTATTTCTAGAATTTAGAGTGATATTTTACCCTACGTCTATTTTTCTGGTCCTGTAGTAAAGTAATATAGTTTCAGATTATTGTAGATGCAGTTTAGCTTAAATTGCACAAATGTAACATGAACACGTCTAAAGATAGTGTAGACTATAAGGAGTAGAACTGGAACGGATACGTGTGCTCTAGAGACATGCCGTGTAATGAACCCTCCTATACCTGCTGTTCATTCCCAGACAACTCATGTTCCAAAGCCTCATGCTTACGAAGCTGGGACTGGACGCCGCGGAGATCTTTGGCAAAGTCATCGGGAACACTTTTTGATTTCTCCTGCCAAGCAAATTCATTAAACAGAAAAAAAAATTAGCACTTGCTCCCAAAGACAACAACTGATCGTATTCAATATTTGCAGCTTTTTTTTCTCCTTTACTTTTCAAAAGAGAAGCAGAAATATAATTCTCTATGCCAGTCTGCCATGTATCTGTAAAAGGAACCAAAGAAAAACTTCGGACGAAAGCCATCGTTTACAGTCCATTGAATATCTTTATTATATTCTACTTGCGGGATAAAACTTACCAGGAAAGGTTAAAGGATCTTAACATGTATAGCTTGGAGGAAAGACGAGACAGGGGGGATATGATAGAAACATTTAAATACATAAAGGGAATCAACACAGTAAAGGAGGAGACTATATTTAAAAGAAGAAAAACTACCACAACAAGAGGACATAGTCTTAAATTAGAGGGACAAAGGTTTAAAAATAATATCAGGAAGTATTACTTTACTGAGAGGGTAGTGGATGCATGGAATAGCCTTCCAGCTGAAGTGGTAGAGGTTACATAGTTACATAGTTACATAGCTGAAAAGAGACTTGCGTCCATCAAGTTCAGCCTTCCTCAGAAATGTTGTTGCTGTTGATCCAAAAGAAGGCAAAAAACCTGGTCTGAAGCACTTCCAATTTTGCCACAAACTAGGAAAAATTCCTTCTTGACCCCAAAATAGCAGTCAGATGTCTCCTTGGATCAATCAGCTATTACCCCACTAATTAGAAATTATATCCCTGTATGTTATGTTTTTGTAAGTATTTATCCAATTTCAGTTTAAACATCTGTGTGGACTCTGACAAAACCACCTCTTCAGGCAGAGAATTCCATATCCTTATTGTTCTTACTGTAAAAAAACCTTTTCTTTGCCTTAGATGAAATCTCCTTTCTTCCAGCCTAAATGTGTGACCTCGTGTCCTATGTATAACCCTGTTTATGAATAGATTTCCAGATAAAGGTTTGTACTGGCCCCGAATATATTTGTATAAAGTTATCATATCCCCTCTCAGGCGCCGTTTTTCCAAACGAAACAGATTTAATTTTTGTAACCTTTCTTCATAACTAAAATGCTCCATTCCTTTTATCAATTTTGTAGCTCGTCTCTGGACCCTCTCCAGTGCCATGATATCCTTCTGTAGAACAGGTGCCCAAAATTGCACAGCATATTCAAGGTGTGGTCTTACCAGCGATTTATACAGAGGCAAAATTATATTTTCATCCCGAGAATTTATGCCCCTATTTATACATGACAAAATCTTACTGGCCTTAGCAACTGCAGATTGACATTGCATATTGCTGCCTAATTTGTTGTCTATAACAATGCCCAAATCCTTCTCGTGTGTGGTTATCCCTAATTAACTACCATTTAGTGTGTAAGTTGCCTGTGCATTCTTAACCCCGAAGTGCATAACTTTGCATTTCTCTATGTTAAATTTCATCTGCCATTTTAGTGCCCAGTCCCCCAATCTATCCAAATCTCTCTGCAACAAAGCAATATCCTGCTCACATTTTATTACTTTACAAAGTTTTGTGTCATCTGCAAACACTGATACATGGCTTTCAATGCCTATTTCAAGATCATTTATAAATATGTTAAATAGAAGTGGTCCCAAAACAGAACCCTGAGGGACACCACTTACCACTTTTGTCCAGCCTGAAAATTTACCATTAATGACAACTCGTTGTACTCTGTCCTTAAGCCAATGTTCTACCCAAGAACAGGAATATTCATCTAGACCAATTTCTTTTAGTTTGAAAACTAACCTATTGTGAGGAACCGTATCAAATGCCTTGGCAAAGTCCAAGTAGATCACATCCACTGCAACACCCTGATCTATACTTCTACTTACTTCTTCGTAGAATGCAATTAGGTTAGTTTGACATGACCTATGTTTCATAAAACCATGCTGATTATTGCTAATAACAAAGTTCTTCCCAATGAATTCCTGAATATTATCCCTTAATAGCCCTTCAAATATTTTCCCAGTTACAGAAGTTAAGCTCACAGGTCTATAATTTCCAGGCAAGGATTTTGAACCCTTTTTAAATATAGGAACAACATCTGCCTTCCTCCAATCCTCCGGTACAACACCTGAAACAAAAGAATCTTGAAAAATTAAATACAGAGGTTCACTTATTTCCCCACTTAGCTCCTTAAGTACTCGTGGGTGAATACAGTCAGGCCCCGGAGCTTTATTTACATTAATTTTCTTTAATAGCTGTAGCACCTTGTCTCGAGTTATCCAGTCACAAGTTATTTGCAAGTTTTTTGCAGCAAACATTTGCATATCTCTTGCCATAGGATCCTCATTAATATATACTGAAGAAAAATAGTTATTTAAAATTTCTGCTTTTTCCTGGTCTTCATTAGCTAATAAACCCAACTCTGTTTCAAGTGTACCTACACTTTCATTTTTTGTTTTTTTAGAATTGATGTACTTGAAAAAATTTTTGGGGTTGGTTTTGCATTCTTTAGCTATCAATTTCTCATTTTCTAGTTTAGCCACTTTAATTGCCTTTTTGCAAGTGTTATTGGCTTCCTTATATCTTAAATAGGATGCCTTTGATTTGTCTGATTTAAATGCTTTAAATGCCCTTTTCTTATTTTTAATCTCTTGTTTTACTTCTCTACTAAGCCACATTGGTTTTAATTTGTTTCTTTTATATTTATTACCCAATGGTACATACTGAGAAATGTACCTTTCTAATATATGTTTGAACAGTTTCCATTTATCCTCAGTGTTTTTATCACTAAGGAGTTTATGCCAGTCGATATGTTGAAGAGCTGCCCTAATCTTATTGAAATTGGCTTTTTTAAAATTATATGTTTTAGTATACCCCACCTGCTTTTGCTTTTTTGAGTTTATTTCAAAATTTACCATATTGTGATCACTATTTCCCAAATGCTCCCCTACCTGAATGTTGGTTAAAAGATCAACATTGTTTGTTATAACGAGATCCAGACAAGCATCCTGTCTAGTTGGTGCTTGTACCAGTTGTGACATAAAGGTGTCATTTAACACATTCAAAAACCTGATTCCCCTTGCTGAAGTACTAGTCCCTCTTTCCCAATTTATGTCCAGATAATTAAAATCTTCAATAATTAACGTGTTACCATGATTTGCTCTAACAGCTGTTCTTCCTCATTAATATTTACATTAGGTGGTTTATAACATATCCCAACCAATAATTGATTTCCCTTTGTTTTCCCCAAGCAGATATCTACCCATAAAGCCTCCACCTTTTCCTCGTCACACTCCACATGCCTAAGATTTGACTTTAACTCACAGTTGACATATAAACATACCCCACCACCCTTCTTGTTTTTCCTATCCTTCCTAAATAACGTATACCCATTTAAATTAACTGCCCAGTCATGTGTCTCATCCCACCATGTTTCTGTTATGCCTATTATATCATATTGTTTAGTGTATGCTATTGCCTCTAGTTCCCCCATTTTGTTATATAGGCTCCTTGCATTAGTAAGCATACATTTAATATTATCATGAGTCTTTTGTACTTTTTGTGAATTATCAATATTACATACCTCCTCTGTTCTGAGTTTTCCCCTCCCCCATCTCCACCCCCTTTGTTCTGAGCTAAAGCCCATCTCTTTTCCATCATATCTCCATTTTCTAGATTGCTTTGACCCTCCCCCCCTACCACTAGTTTAAAATCTCCTCCAACCTTCTAGCCATCCTATCCCCCAGCACATCAGACCCTCTTCCGTTTAGGTGCAATCCATCATGACTATACAGGTTGTACCCAAGCGCAAAATCGGCCCAGTGCTCTAAAAACCCCAAACCCTCTTTCCTGCACCAAGACTTTAGCCACGCATTGACCTCTCTAATCTCCCGCTGCCTTTCTGCTGTAGCGCGCGGCACAGGTAATATTTCTGAAAAAATTACCTTGGAGGTCCTTTTCTTAAGCTTACTTCCTAGTTCCCTGAACTCATTCTTTAGGACCTTCCATTTTCCTCTGACTTTGTCATTGGTACCAATATGGACCATGACAGCTGGGTCATCTCCAGCCCCTCCCAATAATCCCTCCACTCTGTCGGCAACATGCCGGACCCGAGCACCCGGGAGACAGCAAACTGTCTGGTTGAGTCGATCAGAGTGGCAGATTACCCTATCTACTCTCTTAATAATAGAGTCCCCTACCACCACAACCTGTCTAGCCTTCCTTACCCTCTCAACCCCACCCGTACTAGAGGGGCTGTTTCCACGGCTGTTAGCAGGAACAGCTTCCTGCAGTACAGCTACTCCTGAGCTGATGCTCCAAACATCTTCACTCAAACGGGCAAATCTGTTAGGCTGCATGAGATCAGGACTAGCTAAACCTTTTCTCTTCCCTCCCCCCCTGCTTCCTCTCACCACTGTCACCCAGCTACATGCCTGTTCCCCATCTGTCTTATCTCCTCCCTCTCCACTACCTGTCCCCACTAAACTCTGCTCAGTGAGCAGCAGACTCCTCTCAAGATTGTCAATCTCCCTCAGTGTTACAATTTGCCTCTCCAGATCTCTAATCTGAGCTTCCAGAAATGCCACTCGCTCACACCCACCACAGAGGTATGGACCCTGGACAGAATCATCCAGGCATGCATACATGCGGCATGATGTGCACTGAGTTAAATTTGCAATCTTGCTAGCACTCATCCCCAGTAACAAAAAACACAAGTGAGAAAAAAAAAAAAAAAAATGTTAACCCTCTTGGTTTAAACTCCCTTGTAGTTTCAACTCCTGTTGTTTTAACTCCTACTTAAAAGAGACTACTTTAAATAGCCTACTTTCAAGCAAACTCCAGTGAGCAAGCTCTGTGAGTCAGTAGTGGGTTTATATTTGCAATACAAATCCCACACAGGTGGAAATTAAGGGGCACTCCCCCTAATTAGCTCAGCAGCAGCAGCACCCACAAGGAGGGGAATAGAAACAACAAGAGAGGGGGGGAAAAAAAAAAGAGGGAAAAAGTTTTAAATAATACCAGCAAGGTGAAAATATATAAGAGAAAAAAAAAAGGAACAAAGTTTAAATATATCCAAAGAGAAAAAATATATATGAAAAGGGGAAAAAAGTTACAAAATATTAAAATAAATCAAAACAGTAAGGAGAAATAATTTGTTTTTTTTTAAAAAGGGTAAAAGTAAAAACAAAACAAAAACAAAAAAAACACAAAATACAAACAAAACAAAACCCAAAAAGAGAGAAAAAAAAAAAAATACTAAAATTTAAACCTGCTTTTCTTTTCCACTTGGTATTAACTAATACCAACCACAGTCCACCAGTTCACCAACAAACTCCTGTTGTTTTAACTCCTACTTAAAAGAGACTTCTTTAAATAGCCTACTTTCAAGCAAACTCCAGTGAGCAACACAGTAAAGGAGTTTAAGCATGTGTGGGATAGGCATAAGGCTATCCTAACTATAAGATAAGGCTAGGGACTAATGAAAGTATTTAGAAAATTGGGCAGACTAGATGGGCCGAATGGTTCTTATCTGCCGTCACATTCTATGAAAACAGGTTTACTTTTCTCCTGTTTTATAGAATATGTGGGGTACAGGTATCGTTAACCAGCTTAATGCTAAACATTTTATTGGCCGTAAAAAGTTTAAAGGCAGAACCGACTGTGTCTCAAATAAACCAGAAAGCTGTGTTATCGATGTATGATTAGAAAAAAGTAAACGGTTTCAAAATAATATTTAAAAACAAATGTAATATAGAAACATAGAATGTGACGGCAGATAAGAACCATTCGGCCCATCTAGTCTGCCCAATTTTCGAAATACTTTCATTAGTCCCTAGTCTTATCTTATAGTTAGGATAGCCTTATGCCTATCCCAAGCATGCTTAAACTCCTTTACTGTGTTAATCTCTACCACTTCAGCTGGAAGACTATTCCATGCATCCACTACCCTCTCAGTAAAGTAATACTTCCTGATATTATTTTTAAACCTTTGTCCCTCTAATTTAAGACTATGTCCTCTTGTTGTGGTAGTTTTTTTTCTTTTAAATATAGTCTCCTCCTTTACTGTGTTGATTCCCTTTATGTATTTAAAGGTTTCTATCATATCCCCCCGTCTCGTCTTTCCTCCAAGCTATACATGTTCCTATTCCTTACATGACAGGCCAACGGGTATAAAAATCCTTCAGTGAATGTGTTTTGTATTTCTACATATTGTGCTAGTCCAGAAGTCTTGTCACATACAGCCATCAGCATAAACTGCACAATGCACGGCTCTAGCAAGTCGACTGATTTGGCAAAATGCATTGTGACATGGAAGAGCAGAGCAGCGTGACAAAACAATGATAACTCTGGGGTACGTTCTACCCCCAAGTGGTTATATGTTTTGTAGACTGTACATTTATTTGTATTTTCTTTTTCATTAAATTCTGGACCATGTTCACTGGTTCATTCATGCCTTTAACCCCTTAAGGACACATGACAGAAATATTCCGTCATGATTCCCTTTTATTCCAGAAGTTGTGTCCTACAAACAGCTGATTTCAGTTCCTTCCACATTATTGGGCTCGACCTCGACCTGCTTGAAGGACACACTATATTTTGGCTTTCTTTTTAGTGGATTGGCAAATTATATCATAATCCATTGTGATGCAATGCCAAATGAACAGGAGAATCTGGGTGAAAATGGGTGAGATTGAGAGTCTCCTTGTCAACGTTAGCATCTGGTTTTACATCTTTCACCAGGTTTTTGAGTTAGACAACGCCAGCTGCATTTTATATATTACAGAATGTAGTATAAGATCAAACAGAAAGAGTGAGTATATTCTTTTTTAAATACAAACCTCTATTAGAGTGAGGGCTTCTGTGAGGTCCCATTGACATTTATGCACTATTTCAGCATTCCTCAGACACCTTGCTCTCTCTTTAGCTGCCAGTTTAAGTTCTTCCCAAGATGCTCTGTAACAAAAATTGAAAAAAAACAATATATACATTGTGAGATGTTTAAATTGATAAATAGTATCTCAGATGCTTTCCAGTCTTTTTTGAGAATGTAGATGATACATTATAATGTGTGTGTAAATATATTATATAACAATAAGTAGGTGTGGGAATGTGATGCAACTTTAGGTGATCGTGATCTCAGGCGAGTGTCAGACAAATGTCCCCGTTAGACATAGAGATTCATTGTGGTCTGAACAGTAATTTGTTCTAATTTAGACTAATCCGGTGATCAGTAAAATCTCGGAGCCGAAACGTACCCGAATCACTAACTGAAATGCACAATGGTTGAGAATGTCCATTTTGGGTCATGATTCTGAACTCTATCCATTGCACCAAACAAAATAAATGACAAATGGTAAGGAAAAAGAAAAATTACTGATGGCTAAGGGACATTCAATAAATAAACGTGGAGCAATAAAAAATAACTAAAAATCTGTTTACATCACATATTTAATAAATATATAATATATAAATACAGAACTGGTTTACTGTTCCTCCTCCTGTTTTTATTATTTACTTTTCTTACTTTATCTGCGAATCAAATGATGGGAAAATATGCTTATTAGGGCACTGCAAAATATATAAAAAAAATATATTTTTAGTATATATTTTCCAGTGCACCGATTGGCCCATTTTGTGCCGTTTAGATTCGGATTCAATTCTGAGAACATTTAGCTGAAATTCGGGCGTTCTGGTGAATAATAGTTCAGCCAAGACAAATTTATTATAATAGTCAACATACAAGAAATACAAGTAGATACCTAGTTGGGGTACTGGCGCAGTTATAGGTAGCTGCCTTAGTGCATACTAATCCCGGAGGACCCTACGTTCAATAGGTTTAACTAATCCCTTTAAGAACATTTTTAGGGAATAGGAAGGAATATACACGGAACAAGTAACTAGGGGGAGAATAAATAGTGAAGAAGGGTCTATAATGGTCAATACAGGGCTGTACTCAAAGAATAGTGGAAAACAGTTTAAAATAATTGACATAACTAATAATATCTAATTATGCATACAGTGTGTTTTGTGCACAGTTTACCTTAACCAACAGAGCGACTGATTATCAGTTCTTTCCAAACTAAACTGTTTATTTTCTAACTAATCCGATTGTCAAAGCCACTCGTCATCTTATCGATCTAGAATAGAACACGCTGCTTAACATATCTATGGGTCGTCTCAGATAGAACGGTCAAAGTAAAAAATGGCTCCCTTACAAAAACACACCATGAACATTTTAATATAAGGCGATGAGAGGTTAATTACTAAACTGTAAATTGCAAAGAATTGACAAGGGATTTTAACATTTTAGACTAACTAAGCCATCTGTAATTTCCTTTATAAATTCTCCACAGTTCCACTGAATAATACCAATGGGTTTCATTTTGTGAATGCAGCAAGATGACTTATTTTGCATCTATTCTTTCCGTTTTCCCCTCATGGTTAATGTTGGTGTTAATCCATAAAATGCAGGAGCCAGGGGGATTAGCTGACGAATCTTGATTCGCCATAATATCATCCACAATGTGCCAAAATAAATCACGGACAGCTGCTTTCTGCCTGCTAGCAGGGAGTGCGTACATAGTTACCATTTTATTGTACGGGTGAGTTTGCACAGCCGGTCACATTATAGAGATGGAACTGCAGCCATGGTTAGGAAACTATCTGAGATCCTCGGACGCTCGGGGGAACATTACGGATTTAATTAATAGGATGCTAATGCCTAAAATAAATATTTGCCTGTGCAGAAATATGGAAACAAAGGTTTTCTTCTTGTAACATCTCTGAGAGTGACATATTTGCCTATAGAAAGTGCTGTGGTGTACTCTACCAATAAAAACGCACAACCTGTGTGTGTGTGTCTGCGCATGTTTATGCGGAAGCTTGCCGCAGAGTCGGCAGCAGGATGTGTTCTCGCTGTATACAGTTCACTTAGTTGTGAATAATTTGATTAAGGAAACCTTATTGCGTACATGAAAATACTCATTGAATGGGTTTGGCTAACACTGCGTTTGCTGGAGTGTGAGCATATATAGGTTTTTATTCTGAATATCTCTATATAGTACGAGAATTACCTCAATTCCTTCTGTTTCTGAACAATCTGCATAGAATCGGAATGTCCCTGATCCAGGAGATTATCGGCAAGTTGCTGGCACGCAGTAATCCTCTGGCCGGCTGTGTCCATCTGGTGTTGGAAGGTGTCGAACTTTGCCAGAAAATGCTATGAAATAAATGCAGATCACAGTCAGTTTTAGTGAATTTATTGGTGATGTCGTTTTGCCGTGTCTGGTGCTTTCTACAACAGAGTTGAAGTTGCCTTCTTCTTAGATTTCACGCAGAGCAGCAAAGTAACTTAAAAGTTTAAGAAAACACATTTTACAACAATTTCCCCCAGTCAGATGATATGTTTGGGCCAAAACTTTGGAAAAAAAAAAAATAAATAAAATATGAAAGTAAATCTTAATTGATTTGGTTGTGAAGAGCTAAATAAAGTCAGTTTTAGTCAAGATTCTCAGCAAAGGAGAAATAGTACTTTTGGCTCAGATGACAACCTAAATACCAGGCAGTACAAAAACTTATGTTTCATATTTAATATTTGATATTTAAAAGAATGTTTACTGACTAAATAATCAATTTTAGAAATTTAAAAATCAAAATACCTTTACAAAAACGATTTACATTTCGATGGAGCTATTAAAGTGAAGACTAAGGTTGCCCTATGGTTCTAACTTCTAGAACTGCTTGGGAAACCACTCACCAATACTTGTTCATAGTCACTCCCGTAGTCCTCAGAATTAGCCGTCTGTCTCTGCTGATTGATCCATTCCTGCAGATCCTGAGACTCACGGAAATATTCATGTAGAGCCAGGGCTTCTTCCAGCTTCCCCCACCTATCCAAAGACAAAGAAGCCAAGATTATAACAAATAATGCATCCAGAGAACGTTACTACACTGTCCTAACATTTCATTGTATTTTTATCAATACACTCAATAAGTCACTAAAAGCTAAATATATTTCTGTTATATTAGCATAAAACATAGTGCCTTCTCTTGTAGTCTCTGGGATAATGTTAAATCAACTACAAAGGCACAGCCAATATGGGGCTTATTGGCCATACAAAGTCGTTCTGATAGCACATGGGCCATACAAAGCTTTTTTTATAGCACATGGGCCATACAAAGCCTTTCTGAGAGCATGTGGGCCATACAAAGTCTTACTGATGGCACGTGGGCCATACAAAGCCTTACTGATGGCACGTGGGCCATACAAAGCCTTACTGATGGCACATGGGCCATACAAAGCCTTACTGATGGCACATGGGCCATACAAAGCCTTACTGATGGCACGTGGGCCATACAAAGTGTTACTGATGGCACATGGGCCATACAAAGTCTTTCTGATAGCACATGGGCCATACAAAGCTTTTCTGGGAGCACATGGGCCATACAAAGCTATTCTGATGGCACATGGGCCATACAAAGCTATTCTGATGGCACATGGGCCATACAAAGCTATTCTGATGGCACATGGGCCATACCAAGTCTTTCTGATAGCACATGGGCCATACAAAGTCTTTCTGATAGCACATGGGCCATACAAAGCCTTTCTGATAACACATGGGCCATATAAAGACTTTCTGATGCACAGATTGAATATTTTATTTTAAGCAGAGAAACAAACTGGATAACTATTCCAAATGTGTAGTTGGAACTGGAGAACTCAACCCCTTGTATCTGTGAATAACTGGAATAGGTGAAAAGAATTTACAAAAAGACTGTGAAAAGAAAGAAATACTACTTCTACCAGCAGATATTGTTTTAGAATCCCGTACTGAACAAATTGAGATCATGAACTGTGCAATTATTCCTCATTATAAACAGTGATATAGGGCAATACTCCGGGTTCTGTAGACATTGTAATAATTATTATATAAATTAAGATTTCAATTAATTCATTTCTTCACCATTCAGTATATTTCATATTACATGAGCTGCAAAATAGCAGTGCCATCTGGATGCATAACGTCCATTGATCTTGGACAAAGCAGTGCATGTGCTGTACCTCCCAGAGTAGCCCTGAGATTACGGTTCATCATACTGAAAAAATATTAGTTTACGGAGTTCTGTTCACCTAAACAATAAAGATAAAATATAAACTACTTATCCCATAAGCCTGCTGGACAGGGGTTTATGGGATAAGATCAGATCCCACTGATCAGAATTTAGAGTGATACTGCTAGAGTAGGGAGGGTTCTGAAAGGAAGAATTAAAAAAATTGAAATAAAAGAAAGAGTTAAAATGGAAAACCATAAGAATGTATCTGTCTGCCTATATACCTCACGGATGATCTGTCCCGAAGATCTTTAAATTGTGTATGTATTCGTCCAACTGGTGCATCGACTTCATCATATACCACAGAAAAAGGCAACGGCAGACTCTGTGCATTGCGTCCCAGGTCTGATACAAGGCTCTCGTACAGCTCAATCTCCTGTTGTAAGCCCTGGGGATAAACACAGTTATTAATACAGTTTTATTTTCATCTGGACACTGGAAACAAAAACATTACCACCATTTATAATTAACTTTACATGTGACTACCTCATATACAAAACCAAAAAGTTAATGTTCATAACTGGATCGGCTCCAGTGTTCGAGTCATTTACCACGAGGCTGTATCTTACTGAACAGGTAAACATGCAAACATCTTCCAAAGGCTTTCTTGTGCAATATTAGAGAAGATTTAAATACTCTAAAATAGTAACCCCATATCCCTCAAATTTCATCTCTGGTTTCTAACTTGTTGGCACGGCCTGAATAGTAAGCCCAATAAAACGCATTGTGAATGAGTCGTTGAATGTGCTCATGGTGCTCAAAGTGAATTCAGGGAATGAAACAATCAACAGCACTTTGTTCCTGGGCTGATCTGAATGAGGCCAACTACGGTCAAGTAGGAATCGACATGGTTCTACAAAGGACAGATAATGTGCACTAACTTGACTGCATTCTGTTTATTTGGTGGGAGAACTGTAGATCAAAGTGTTGAAGTGGACATGATACTCCATTTCCAGTTCTATTACCATTTGTTACTGTATCTTGGAAAATGAGAACGTAGAAGTTGAGATGAAAATTTTTGTTCTTGGGTTGAACAGTGGCTTAACGATAGGGTGTGGAAAAACAGCTCTGTCACAATAAGACATTTCAGTTTTTGAAACTTCATTGAAAAATTAATACGGACTGTGTTTCAATAACATTCGAACGCAATCAAAAGATATTATGAAAACAAAGCATGGTCTACTTTGTCTTAAGCGTTAAATCGAAATTGACAAGAGGTGACAAAGGGCAGAGAATCTGCCATAAACTTTTGACAATCCCCACACCTGTCGGTCACAAAATTCATGTGTCAGGGTTTGAAAATAATACAGTCTGAACAAGATATTACTTCTTTCCAGAGATATTTGAATAAATTAAGAGAATGGACCGCCAAGTGGCCGATTAGGTTCAATACAGATTCATGCAAAGTTGTGCATTTTGGTATGAGAAACGAAAGATCAATTAAAATCCTAAGTGATTGTTCCCAATAATTTTCATGATTTTATGGCAAGTCACAGTATAGGGATTTACTCTTTGTGCATTATTTTGCATATATTCCCCAGATTAGAACAAAGCTTTTTATGTAATTAATACATACAATAGTAATTCACAAACTGAGGATACCGCACTCACACTTAGGAATCCAGGTGCTTATCAGGGCCAGGGTTGGCAAAACCCAGTTTAGTAGATAAAATAAATTAGGTCCAGGTACTCAGGATTGCTGCAGGAAGGCAGGTTTATTGGAACAAAAAGTTCAATGTTTCGGCCTACACAACTCAAGCTTGATAAAGGCCTCTGTGTAGGCCGAAATATTGCACTTTTTTATTCCAATATATCTGCCTTCCTGCAGCAATCCTGAGTGCCTGGGCCTAATTTATTTTATTAATACATACGATGACTAAATATCTACTTTCAATAAACTGCTTTTATTTCAAACATATATTTGTTACAATAAACGTAATGTACCTGGTGTTTTTTCATTAGTTTCACGGTTGTTGCCTCCTCTTTACCATAATCTTTACTGTTAACTAATGGGAGTTTCTCTGCGAGCCAGCTGTCCATTTCTGCTACATCCAGCAGGAACTGGAACGAAACATAAAAATATATTTATGCACACGCACGTAATAATAATAAAAAATAGTATGAAAAGACTAATCTTGACATTTGTACAGAGCATATAAAATCTAGTACAGAGCTGCACTATCTGCTACCTATATGCTGTGATATCGAACAGCTAAATATTATTTTTGATTTTTATTTCCTTAAATCTGCCCAGCAAATAATAAATTGGTACAATATGTGCAGGGTGTCCCAAACATTACAAACAAACATTAAATACATTTATAACAAGGCCTACGGGAAATGATTTGAAATCTGTCCACCTTGGACTTTGATACTCATTGATTCTGATTAAACAATGCTAGCTGTACCTTACCTGCTGAAATTTGACAGCTTTCTGTAAGGTCATCATGCGTTCCTCGCAGGCCTCCTCCAATTCCGACCACGCTTGGTGCAGCTCCTTGTTTTTGTCAGCTATGATGTGAGATTCGGGGTGACTGCTGGCAATCAGTGATTTACCCATTTCAAGGACTCTCTGCAGCTGCTGGGTGTGAGCGTTCACCTCTGCTTGCAACTCCTTCAGAAGGAAAAACAGCCCGTGGATCAGTAGAAGCAGTAATATAAATATTCAGATAAGTAGAAGCTGATGTGTAACTCTTTATTTTCTAAACTGGTTGGCATTCAAACATTTGTTCATATGGTGGGATGAATAAAAAAGTCACAGAGCTCCACACATAATAAATTTACAGTAATGTGCAGTGTGTATGAGTGTATCACGGAGCTCTACAGGAACTAAACTTACAGTAGTGTGCAGTGTGTACTCACTAATTTTTGTATTTTTGTGTGTACAAGGATAGAGTAAAAAAAATGGATCTACCTTGTGTTTCTGGAGCAGGCTTTGAGCAGTGTCCAGGGATTTACCACAGTTAGTGGAGCTTGCAATTGGCATCTTTTCCGCAATCCAAGTCATCTCCCAGTCATAATAGTGATAAAACTCATACTGATTCACTTTGGCCTCCAAGAACGCCCGTCTCCTGGCCAGAGGGTCCTGCAAGGATTCAAACCTGCAATGGATCGTGGTCAACATGGTAATTAATTGTGGACCTAATTAATGATAAATTCATGTATAATTTATTCTATTTTTTGACACTGAAAGTCTCTCTCGAGAACATAGACAGTTACCGTCTAAGATACTTCATGGTCTCATCCATAATCTCCTGTGAGTTGAAATGGTTGGTGGCCATTTTCTGTGCATGGGAGACGATCGAGTTCATTTTGTCTGCCAGTTCCTTAGCTTCGTTCTCGAGCTGACGGTGTTCTTTGAGCAAGTCTCTGCTTGTCCTTAGGTCATGACCAGTTTCCGGTGATTGCAAAACCTTCTCAATCTTCTCAATTTTTACTTTGGCATCCTAGATTGGGAATATTAGTAGGTACAATATAACTTTTGAAGATTTGGCATTACTGTGATGCCCACAAGTCATTTCTTCTAATTAGTGTGTGGGGATAGCGGTTCGTGTCACAGAGCACGGAGGTATGAAATTATCTCACTACTATAGCTCCTGTGTGCAACCAACAAATTTTGGTGGGAATCCATAATATGTTAAGTTGGCTTCAGCCAAAAAAAAAAGACACTTGCTGAAAAGCAAATGAGTGAAAGAAATCTTTACACATTTTGTTCAAATATTTTAGATTACGCAGTTGGTTTATAGGCGATTCCTCAACTGACTATAGCCTCAATTTAATAATGTTAAACTTTGCAAATGATTTTATATTTTTGGGGTAAACATTTCAATTATTTAATATTTTGAAAAATATATATTTTTCTTTTTATATGTGAAATATTTTTCATATAGGATTTCTTTTTTTTGATATTTTAATCTTTTGAAATTTTTTTTTGAAAAGTTCAAAAAGATGAATATAATTTAAAAAGTTAATGCAACAATATTATACCTAGGCCTATATTTACTGGTTAAAAAGAGTGGTAATGTCACTTGGAACTGGGAAACCAACCAGTTAATGGGCAAGACCTGATAGATTGTATGGCCTTCTTCACCTCTAAATAATTGTGAAGTTCTGCGGATTATGTAGGCACTATGTCAATACTAATAATAATTATAATTGACCTGCAGAAGCTCCATGAGCTGTTCTTGCTGACCAGCCTGTCGGAGTTTATCTCCTCTCTCCGACATTTTCCTGTTAAGATCTTCCCACTTCCTGGAAACTTGCAGTGCCTTCTGCTGGATGGCATCTTTGGAAAAATGGTCTTCTTTTACCAACTGCTGTCCAACCTACCATGGAATCGGTAAACCAATTAGCACACAAAAACAAAACAGTAAACAGAGAAACCTATTGAACCATTGGAGGGTCAAGATATCTACAAAACTGTCCCATAAAAGAGATTTATCAGTGTAAGTATTACGAGCAGCTTATATATTGCAAACTCCCCACTGGTTCAATATAGCTCAGGTTACTCAGTACGTAATACTGTAGAGTCGAAATAAACAGCTGTGTCTATATGATGTACCTGCAAAATTAAACACATATTTTAAGTTCCCCGGAGCCCCATATTTAAGCTTGTTTGTGGGATTATGGTGAAGATAAAGATGTTAAATCTTTATGTATAGACATTGTAGAAGTGGATTTTCTTGGAGATACAACCAGCTGTTTGTAGAGATACCTACATGTGTTCTACATATTGAAGATAAACCCATTTGCAGTTAAGCAGCACAGCATATTGGTAACTAATAAAAAAAATGACAGAAACATGGCGTATGGAGATAGGAACATTAATTTAATGGGCAGTTAAATCTAATTCATACGAAAAATGATACATTTTAAAAATGCAAACGCTTTTTAGAAACTTCTTCAGTTTTCTTTAACTTAAAACATATTTTTAAGCAGTTTTTTGTAATAAAATGAAAGGGAAAAAAAATACATGCTTTTTTTTATTATTGTGTCGTCATGTTGGGAGACCTTTTGACCCCAACTGAGGGCATTACTAGACTGCTATGATAATGATAACAATGTTGTCTTGATGACATCATACAAGGGTTCTATTTTTTTACCAGTTATTAATTGGACATTGCTATATGTGTGGCCAGCTTCGCACAGGACATCTGTTTGGCTAATTGTATTCTACTACTGAATGTTACATTAAAACTCAATTCTTAGTTTGCGCAAGGAGTTTTATTTGCTTATTTGTGATCCCGCTGTAACTGCCAAAAAGAGAAACTATTATTCTTATATTTTTTTACAGTTTTCTGAACGGTTGTCGTTGGCAATATAGTGTATTGTTTTTTTTTTTCAATTTGACAATTTTTATTATCTTTTCAAAATACGTATTGGGGTACAGAAGAGAAGTTGGGGGAGGGGGAGTACCATCAAGTGTTATAGACATGGTTAATTGTTGCTTTGTACATTACATATTACTAACAATGATATGGAATATTAATACATTCACAGACAAACTCTACTTCGCCCTATATTACTTCCTTGTACCTGCCTCTGTGTTTCGTGGGTCGGTAGAGGGGGGGGGTTAACTTATGTACACGTGTGGGTTCGCTTTAGCTGTTTGTGGTGTCTTTGTGTTTTCCTGTGTTTTCCTTCTACATGTGTGTAAGCTCGTAATGTGAGCTCTCTCCCTGGCATTCTTTTCTCTGTTTCTCACTGTCCAGTTCTTAGCATTCTACCGGGCCTCTATTAGTGTGCAGCTTCGACTGCCTGATGTTTCACCGTATTCCAGTATGTATCCCAGATGTGACCTGCCTCTGTAGTCACTCCCTTCTTTTCTAGCTGGTGGGCCGCCATGTACTCGTATTCCCAGTTCATTTGGATTTGGGCTAACAGACTGGCTTTTGAATATAGTTTATTGTTTTATGTTTTGATAGCATTATAATTAGACTAAGGGAGCCTTCCATACTTTGCGGTAATGAATTATCATTATTTCTGTTCTATCAGCTAGGCGGACGAGAAACCCATTCGTGATGATGTTATCATTAAAATAGCCAAAAAAACGACAATTATGAAGTATGAAATTTTTTTTTATTTTATTTTTGCTTCCTTCCAAATGTTTGTACCCATGAATGGCAGCATATATTTTAAAAAAATGTGTGTGCACTACCTGGGGAAAAGGCAGTCATCTTCCAAATTATAGCATAAAGTAAGTTTGTGTGTATTGGGTATATATGTATATTTGAAAAAACATTTTTTTTATGGTAAAGGAGGGAGCTGATATAAAGGCTGATAATTTCATCGAACCATGATCGCATACCTTGAGAAGCTCTTCAAAGCGAACTTGGTGTGCCTCCATTTCCTTTTCTGCAGCCTCGTGCCACTTCAGCTTCCGCAGGATATTTGTTGGGTCTCGGTAAGACTCATCGAGTGCAATCTTGTACTTCTCCTCCATCCACATCAGCAGCTCAGCCGCATCACGATTAAATTCCTTTAAAAAAAAAAAAAAAACTGACATTTTTAGTGGCAAGAATTCTGATAGCACAATAAATACACCCACATGGTGTGGGATGAATTTTATCCACCCAATTATTTTGGAAAATGATTCAGACAAACCATAATGGTGCGAAAGTGGATCAGTGTACTACAAAATATAACGATTATATATACAAATGTTACAGTACACTGATAGGAGCATCTTTACGCCATTTGGGAGGGGGAGAGGAAGAGGGAGAGGTCTAGACACTGACCCTTTTAATGTCAAGGCTAACTCAGTTATCATAGCAGATATTTATATTGCCGTATGGCTTCCTCAGACCCAGAGAATTCCCTGTGGTCCTACAATCCGATGTTTGTGCAAAGTTTAAAAATATCCTATTTGGTCAAACACAACGACCATTACATTCTCTCATTACAATCTTCTAAGACTAATCAAATTACCCACCCTACTACAATCCCTCTCTTTCCAACAGACAACCTCTGGTGTCCCGTTAAAATACTTGATACATTTCTATCCGTATGCATCAACCACTCAGCTAACTCTCCCTTACGGCTTCTTCACGGACACCCACTTACCATTTCCATGTTCATTTTTTACGTTAGAACATTGTTGCCAAGATTGGGACATAACCCCTCGTCCTTTTCTGAGCACTGCTTCAGGATTGGGGCAGCCTCTGCAGCCTCCAGTATGGACACATCAGTCCATATTATTAAAAGAATGGGCAGATGGAAATCCTCTGTCTACAACACTTATATTCCGCAACCTGAGAAAGAACTCAGGAAAGCATTTAAATGTTTAGCTTTATGAGAATGCAATAAAGTGTGCTATCTTCAATATCTTTAGCCCTCTTTATTACAGGCCTACCCATCCGCTGGCTTCGGCACAACACTACCAACTTTCTCCCTTTCCTCTATTTCATATACTATTTAAGTTGTGACCACAAGTAAAAGGCCATAGGCCTGAATTTGTGGGAGGAGTTTTCCCTATATAAACTCTACCCCCGTACTTACCTGTGTTGTTTCCTGTTCTTTCTAATTACTACTACATTATCCTTGGTGGGCCCTCGTTATTACAGGCCTACCCACACGTTGGCTTCGGCACAACACTACCAACTTTCTCCCTTTCCTTTATTAAATTTACTATTTAAGTTCTGACCACAAATAAGATAGATAGATAGAGACTGACTAAATATGTGATATCCCATATCAATATCATTTTTATTATTATTGTTCCTCCTTTTTTTCCCTCTTTGGTTACTTCTTCTCACTTGATTTGTGAATAAAAACATACATTTAGTGGCTGTCCCCTAGTCTTCAATCATTTTTTTTTTTTTTGGATGTTCCTCGAAACCATGAAACAAACGAAATTGCTCAGAGTTAGGAATCTCAGACTAGTTACTAATCACCCAAAATTCAGACGACACAGGTGTCACAGGAGATGGGACTCCTTGTATGTGTTCCCTTATTTGTACTTTGTTTCGTCTGATATCCCCCTGCATTTGAATGGAAGGACTACCAAATAATTGTTCCCTTGTGTTCAGCTATCCGTTCCCATATGTGTGACTATGTGTGATCCTCCTTCTTAACACCTCGTAATCACCGACCACCCCTGGCTGTTAACCACAAACGAGCAATCACCTTGAGTGCTTCCCTGGTGGGCTGCCATTCGCATATACGAACAAACGTTCTATCAGGGCTGGCGGCCATCTAGTCTCCTGAACGCAGGCAGCGGTACATGGCCGTCAACGGCATGGATCTCTGAGTCGGCTATGCAAACTCGCGAACCCCACGGAAACTTGTACCGCTGCCCGTTCGACTTTCCGACCAGCTAGGAGAACGGCGTTCAAGAGTAAGAAACTACCGAATAAGGGAAGCATTCATTTCTTAAAAGCCAGGAGATGCGTTCATCGGTGTACGCACAGCAACCCCCGAAAACCTAACTCTCGTTCTACCAAATTGATTGGAGCGCTTTTTGGATATGTTGTGCGCTCAGATCGTGGCTATCCGGGAATACAATTTTTATGGGGTTCCTGTACTGTTTTCATGTATTCTCATGATATGTTAAAATGTTTTCTTATTTTAGAGAGATAATTGAGTTATCTTAATTGGAGCTCAATTATCTCTCCAACACATAGAAGGAATAACAGCAATAGACTAGCGAACCCGTGACAACGAGTCTTTCATGTAGTATTGCTCTCACTCTGTGCATGCAAAGTAATGCTATTTAAAAATCAGTACAAATTGTTATTTTAAGCAGAAACGCTATCATAAATCCACAATGGTAGACGTTCAGTTATAGTGCAAACTTGGTGCACAGTGAGTGTTGCCCATATAATGAATAGACATACGAACACAAAACATGGCTTTCCAAACAGGCATCTCACAGGCGTTATTTGCAGATACTCATAAAAGTCAGAGATTATACCATTTTCACCAGGACAGTATTCAGGATTATGTACTGCCGACTACTGATGGTCACGTTTTGGCACACATAGTGATAAACATGAATCATCATAAAAAAATATCGATATAAAACAAAAGTATAACCACCTACCTGAAGTCTCAGGGAATCCAGTAGGCATTTTTGTCTCTTCTCACTTTTACGCATTATATCACCAAGCCTTTTCTGTGTGTCATATACTCTTTGCTTTATCCTGCAGAGAGATTGTTTTATAATCATCGACATACAAAATCCCACAGAACAAACATCAGAAATCAGCAAGTGACATAAAAAATTAATGACTTGTGTACATCCTCGAATGATATATAGAACATAAAAGATCAAGCACACACACTCACTTATTACTGTTATTTTTGTAACACCTGACCAATGCAAAAATAATGGGGGTTTAGTTACAGCATATGATCATACATTGCGTAAGCCTGCCACAATGTCAATGTTCACCATTTTTGGCAGGTCCTACTCTAACAGCCAAATGTCTGCTCCTATGAGATTAACCCACTGAATCCTTCCTCCTGGGTCTCTCACAGTGCAAGGTTAAATAGGGCCCTGGATTGAGGCACCTGTGACAGGGAGGGGTGCAAAACCCGGGAGTTGGCCTGGACTCCCAAATATATAAAAACCACATACACACAGTACAAAATGTTATGAAATACACCTTCACAAAGACAGCTCTATATTTTAATAATACTTAGAATATCCATACAAACTATGCATTCTTACAAGCTGCTGGCAAAGTGTTCATCTTGGATCAGACTGTCCCCGTGGTCTTGGAGAATATCCACTCGGTTCTCCAACGCGGCAAGCAGTTTTACAAATTGTTCGTGTCTGTTTACAAGGCTTTGAACGGTGTCCAGTTGATCCTAGCAAAATCAAAATACATATATTACAGTACACAGCCATTGACAAGAATAAAGTGCAGATTGTATTCATCACAAGGGATTTCAAATTGTTTAATAATCTGTCTGGCTATGGTGCCACCCCATTACAAGTGGGCTACCTATTTTTGTATAGTTTGACTTCTTATCTGGGCTCCAATCACGCACAGACACCACTCCACACTTTAACTACTAATGCCAGAGAGCAAGCATTAGTAGTTCTATTCGCTCATTGGCTGAGAGTGATCAATCACAGTGGAATACAATTACAATGACCATTACAGCCTTTGGCAGTGGTTATGGTGTTTAGAAGCAGTCTCTGCAATTTTGGCATGTGCCACCTGGCAGCTTACCATGCCGGTAGTATATATGGTGGGGAGCACACAGCACTAATCCCTGTCTAGCTTACAGCAATGCACAGAGAAGAAATTACAGATAACTAAAAAGTTTTTTGACAATTGGAGCAATATAACTCCTGAGCTTTGATAATGTACCCAAGTCTTCTTTATATAGCACATAACGAATATGCATGGTCATGGACTTACACCTAGGTCATCCAACTTCAGAAAAGTTTCATGGCTGGAAAGGGTTGCATTAATCCTGTCTGCTTCTCGAAGAAATTTTTGTAGTGATAACCCTTGGTCAAGTTTGTCTTTTCTTTCAACCCATAGATCGCCAAGGGTGTTGTACTCCTGGGCAAGCGTTAATAAGGCTTCCTGAACTTCTTCTGGACTATTGGAGTCATGTTGCAATGCTGCTTGGCCCATTTTCTGGAGTTCAATTATTCTACAAAATATTTAAGATTTGTTAGAATTTCTATATCCAAATCTAATGTATCATTAAATTAGTTATTTCAAGGTTAAACGTGGTATCTAGCAATTAGATAACTCTAAAAGATCTTTCTTTCACAAAATGATTCATGACATGGTAAATTGTTGGGAATTCAAAGTGAAGTCAACATTTGAGGCCAAAGTTGGCTGCATTTTTATTTCAGTCGAATATTTATCCCAAAAAGTATAAGGCACAGATCTAATTATCTCCATATTTACACAATTTGATTCATTAAAAGTGACAACCGACGGATAATGGGGTTAAGGAGGTACACAAGTGAAAGGCATAGGATTCTTAGAATGGACCTATTCTCTTAAACAGTGGCGATATATGCTTGCGTACTGTAGTTTTTCAATTTATACCTGGCCTTCATGTGAATAATTCCTGTTAAACTTTACCAAGTAAATTTCACATTATAGAATTGAAACAAATAAAACATTTTTTTTAAAAAGCTCTCACAATCCCTCTCCTAAAAGCAGATTTGTTTATTTTGCTGCACCTCCTGTAGGAGGTGAAAGGAGTCGCCTGGAGGAAAACCTTCAGCCATCCTCTTACCGTTCTGTCTGTCCCTGGATCTCTTTAAGCAAGTACTGGTGGTCTCTTAGAAGCTGCTCTGCTGAAGCCACATCGGTGCCCATTTCATCACTTTTCAACTTCTCCTGCATGTCCTGCACCCACAGGAGCTGCCTGCGACTGTCTTGCAGGAATATTTTCCGCTCTTTGGCTTCACGTAATATTTCTTTCTTTTCGTTGGCCTGCTCTTTCATCTTCCCAAGAAGTCTTTCCATCTCTTCTATTTGCTTCCTGATTGCCAAGCTCTCTTGAGGGTTTGAATCTCTGAGCCTAAAAACATGAAAAAGTAACAATTTCATAAACAGAAATTTCTAAATGAACAACAATATCAAAAAATGTGTTTTAGTTTATTACTCACAAATGTTTAGAACGGAAAACAAAATTCTTAAATGTATTATTCTTGTTTTTTAATTGCATTGGCTGATTTATATTTAACGATCCTGGCATTATTTGTAAAAAGTTTTATATCCAGGCTCTGTTTTATTACTTACGATTCTTCCACACTCTTCAAGTAGGCAATCTTTCTCTCCAGTGCCTGGATGTCCCTTTCGTGGGCATTTAGCTCACGTTCCTCAGACTCTAGGTTTCCAGAACCAGTCGTTGGCTTGGAAGCCTCAAGCTCCTTCAATTTCTCTTGCATAAGAATCTCTGTGTTTTGACAGTTCTGGAGGAAAGTCTTGACATCTGCTAAACCGATCAGTTCTTCACCTTTCTTTTCTTTCAAAACCTCTAGACGATCCCAGCTAAAAATAAAATAACAAGGATTCCATCTGAAACATGGATCTACTTTACACTTTGAACTTAAGTAAAGCATTATCATTCGGATTTTATTCCAGAACCAAAAAAAAAATAAGAAAAACATTCAGAAAACTGCCTTCATTTTATAAAATGGAACTCTGGGATGAGGAAAAATGAACATGGACAATTGGAGATAGGTTGAGTGTCGAGCAATGAAAAACATTTAACAAGGCCTAGAAAGGTATAGATCTCCACTGCCAGTACTTTCATACCTCTTACTAATGGACCTCTGGTAGTTCAAGATTTCATCCTTCATTTCTGGAGCTATGTTGACCAACTCCTTGGCTAGAGCATTAATCTTATCTAGACGTGCTTTCCCAGCCGCTAAATCAGTCAAGAAATTCTGAAAAAAAATGCCAATTTAGAATTGTAACAGGACTGCAAAAAGTAACTGAGGCATGTATAGACATGGCAGGCTATAGCACATGTATAGCACACTAATATTTTACACACATACACCAGAACAGCTTTGGTTACCTATTCTGGTCTTGCCATTTTTAAATCTAATAAAGTCTCCAGTTTTACCAGCCACCACACAGGTTACATATATTTTATTTTTTTTGGAATAGAGGAGTGAATTGTTCTTGCGAAACTCCATGCTGGTTTTGACAGGGATTGTGATAAACCGAGTGGGCTAGAGATATGTTGATACATTATATGCCAGACAACCCAGTACTAATTCTATAAATTCAGTATAAAAAGGAGGAGGTTAAAAGGCACAGTTCATTTGTTCCACAGAAGGGAATTTAAATGGACAGTCTGGGCAGCAATACCCCTTTTGCACAAAAATATAAAGATATTTTGCAGAATTCTGCACCATAAGCCTGCCTCCTTGGCCATGCCCCCTCATGCCAGAAAAACTTCCTTATCAAAAGGTGTGTGTGTGTGTGTATTTGTGTGTGTGCGTGTGTGTGTCTCTGCATGTGTATCTGTTTTTCTGCATTTGTGGGTGGGCAACGTATGGGAGGGGGGAGGTAGACGTTTGGGGGGGCCCCAGGGCAGTTTTCGCACTGGGGCCCAGTGGTTTCTAGTTATGCCTCTGGTTCCCTGAGTGTCATCTCCCTCTAATGCAGGTTGCTTTGTTGTTCAGATCATTCAGTACTGTTAGTGGCAGAGCTGTGTAAATACACTGATAAGGAAGTGTTTTTCTTGAGTGAGGGGGCATGGCAAAGGAGGCAGGCTTATGGTGCAACATTCTGCAAAACAAACTACAAAGATTAGATCATGTGAAAAATACAGCATATTAAATGCAATGAAGGTGTGTTGGTTCCCTGAGCTTCCTTTAAATAGAAGAGACTTTATTAAATTTAGAGTAATGGGCCAGATATCCTGAGCAACAGTGCTCTACTTAAGTGCCATCTGTAGCAAAACATGGGAGGGTGATCTAGGACTTTTAGAAGACTTACTTTCCAAGATTGATACAATCACCATCCACCCCAACACATGTCAGCCAATAATGGCAGAGGTCCAGTCCTTATGGCACTGGGACTTCAATAGACACATTAGACTATTGCCAACAAAATGCAACAGTCTACAACAAGTCCCTATAATGTTCTGTAAATATTTTTAAACCTTCTGTAATAAGAATGAATCTGATACCTCATATTTTAGCTGCATGACTTCTACATTATCAGGATTTGGTTGGAGCGTCTGAAAGATTGTCTCTTTGTCATCCATCCAGGACTGGAATTCTCCGCACAAGCTATAGAACTGGTAGAGTCGGACCATGTCTTCCAGAGCTTTTTTCCTTCTCTAGAAAAGATCATTATTAAGAACATCTGTAGTATTAACCGATCAGGATTATTCACTAAGGCAGGGGTAGGCAACCTACGGCACTAGTGCCATGCACGGCACTCAAGGTGTATTTGCACGGCACTCCAGGCTGCGGCCTATCAGGAGTCCCAGTAAAACTTCAGACATCTGCTAATACGAAGAGGTGGTGATGGACAATCCTCAATTTAAGCATTGCAGTACATAGAGGAAGTGATCCCAGCACTTGTGAATGGGAATCCACACTGTAGTAGAGCAGCCCGCAGCTGCTGTTGCAGCTCCTGTCCTTGACCTGTATCTGGCCGCCTGGTCCCCACTGGAACCCAGGGAAGCCACACACACTGCAAGATATACACAGAAATGCAGAATAACCCTCCCCTCATACAAATAATACGGACAGCCCACACACAAACACACACACAATCTGTACAAACGTAACCTTCTAACAATCCACATACATGCACACAACCCCACATGCAGCCTCTCACATGCAATACCCCAAACAGCCCCCACACACTACTAAACACACAATGTGACACATCCATCCACACACACAATTCTACAAGCAGCCCTCATACACAGCCCACATTCATATGTATCATACACAATACCATAAACTACTAATGAACATATACAATGTAATAGCTCATATACGCACAAATACAACGATACAAAGCAACTGCAATAAAAATAACAAGCAGAATACGGCAGCATACACACCTCAATTTAAAAAAATAGGACCGTCACGCTACAGGACATCACCATCCTATATCGGCACAGTGCTACTAAAAGGTTGCCTACCCCTGCACTAAGGTATTGAAGTATAAACCCACCACCCAGAGGGTTAACAAAATAAGGGAGCCATTAAAATCTAAACATAACATGTATTAATACTTTATTGAGAACATGTATCAAGCTGGCTGGTTTACGCTTAGTCTAGGAAACCCATTCAGAATATAGAGGATATCCAACAACAACAGCTGCTACAATGTATTAAAAAATCAAGTAACTAATTCTGATGTTGGTACTGTTAGTAAGACTATAACCGATAAAAGAATGCCAGCGAAAATAAAAGTAAGCCAAACGAATGCCTGACACAAGTTTCGAGGTGGGCTCAATAAAAAATAAATTTAAAAAAATATACGCGCACACATAGATACATTCTTTCCAACAATAGATTTTTAAAAAAAGAAAAGAAAAAGTTTTAGATTTTTTTTTAATAAATAAACAATAGACAATCTAGGACACTTCAGTAAATATGGACATGCAGGTCCTAATGTGCACATACATGTAACCAGAGTAACTATGGAAACACCACGTAGATTTCATTTGATAAGCGTTACTTGTGGCATGTACATCCGGAACGTTTCTTACAAGGCAAATGAAGAAATTACTAAGAATTAGAAAATAAACTTACCTTAGCCAGCTCTTGAAGGTTTTCATAAGAGGACTCTATGGATTTTTGGAAACCTAGGATGTTTTCAGGTTCCATCTGAGAGTCCTGTTCATGCTGCTCAGCCTTGCCATAGCTTCTCTTCAAAGGTCTGCTTTTCTCCTGAGTGATCATTGCGATGACCGGTTTGTTTTCAGCTTGCTGTACATAAGATACACAGACAGACATACACATCACTTCTAAGAACCAGTGATTTGCATATATGAGCAGAATATCTCCCAAAATTCCATAGTGTAGCAAATGGTACGTTTTAGTCTCAATTTGAAGAATGATGTTGGAATGTCCAGCTTAGTTTATTTTTTTTATTTATTTTTTTTTAAACATTTTTTTAAGCCTCAATGTGACGTCATAAGAGAACCTTTAATCAGGAATTCTCAACAAAAAATAACCACAATCCACCGATAAAAAAAAAGGCATTTTGATAAATTCTCCCAAGGAAGAGAGATACGATAACCAACCACACAGTCTAACGTTTCACCTACTGGATAGCAAAACAGTCTGGGTAGGGTTTACAATCCTGTCGCAGAGCATTGAGCCTAATTGAACGATATTTAGTTAAATGTTTTTATGTTATTTATATTTATTATGAGTGGTTAAACTTTGTTAAGTTCTTCTGCATGGTATTTTATTCTCTCCTTGTTCGTGTTGTAGGTATAACAACCTCCATAGAATTTGATAATGTGGGTTTAGGATTTTTTATTTTTCTTTTCTTTTACACCTTTATTAACTTAGATTTAAAAAATAAAAAAAATCAACCAATAATTTACAAGAAAGTGTTGTAAATGAACAGTAAAAGGATCAAATGGTTGTGACGTACAGTTGGTATTTTGCTCGCCACGATATGAGCTTGGTCTCCGAGTCGTCTCACTTCCGTTGCGTAGGCAGCGATGTCTTTTTCCAGTCGCAGGTGGCGTTGCAGTATTGATTCCACACTGGATTCATCTTTGCCGTAGTCCTTGCTATTTACAAGGGGCAGGTGATCTCTCAGCCACGAGTCTGCTTCCCCGGCATCAGCAAAGTACTAATTAATAATAATTAAGAAAGACACAGGGTACTAACATTAACGTTAATTAACACATTAAACATTTTACCATTGTTAGAAGCTCCTACAAAACATGAAGGTTGAGTAACAAGTTTTCTAACAGAAATTATTCATGAACCACTGAGTTTTCTTTTACCCGAGATAGAGAGCAGTTTGTTAACTCAGGTGATCTCAGTCATAACTTGGATAACGATCAGGTAATGGTGCACTGGACTCAGGTCTCATACTGGGAACATTACCCAAATGTGACAGATACATTAACTACTCAAGGCTAGCCATCAATGTACCTTGTGTCACATTCAGCTGGGTCACAGCTAATTACTAACTGCCAAAGCTTTCACTCAACACAACGGAGTCTCTGGCAAGGAATGACCAAATCAGACTTTACGAAAAAGATTTATTTCACATGTGATGGAATATCTTTGGTAAATTTACAGATAAGCAACAATGATCATACAGATAAATGCTACGTTCCATTCTAAGGTAAAGCTATGATTTAGACCAAGGGCTGGATACTAAATATTTATTACCTGTTTGATGAGTAGCGCCAATTCCAGACGACTTTTATATCTTTTCACCTCATCTTGAAGCAGCTGCCATTGTTTCTGAATGTTATCAATCTTCGTTTCAATGTCCGCGTGGTCAGTGTGGCTCTTTTGGCAAAGCTCCCTTCCATTCCTCACCACCTTGGTCAATATCGGCTGGCGAGAATACATCTCTGCTTCCAAAGCCTAGCGACATAATGAAAATAACCGTTATCTGAACATTAACAGTCAGTATGAATCCTAGCATAACGATCTCAAGGAAAATATTTTAACGAAGGTCTTCCATAAATCCATAAATTGTTTTGAGCTTGTTTCGTTTTTTTTATTGCAAAGAGATGATATAGATCACTTAATTGGCTGACAAACAAACTGAAAAAACATGAAAGAAAACTAACTTAAAGGACCACTCTAGGCACCCAGACCACTTCAGCTTAATGAAGTGGTCTGGGTGCCAGGTCCCTCTAGGATTAACCCTTTTTTTTTTTTTTTATAAACATAGCAGTTTCAGAGAAACTGCTATGTTTATAAATGGGTTAATCCAGCCTCTAGAGCCTCTAGCGGCACCCTCGGGGCAATATAGTGCCAGGAAAACTAGTATGTTTTCCTGGCACTATAGTGGTCCTTTAATAATTTATTACAGTGATATTTTACTCAAAATCACAGCATTTCATAGAAAAATATGTTTAAGGTAATGGTTGCGTCCCTATATTGGAGAAACTTGGAGAAAGTAACCTGTAAAATATTAATGTATAGAGAATATGTTTAAGAGGTAAGTATAATATTCTGCAGGAAGTAATACTTTATTTTATTACTAGCATTTACAAAGCACCAACATATTCCGCAGTGCTGTACAATTAGAGGAGTACGTACGATATACACAGACTCTGCTGGGCCTGTGAGTTGAAATTTAGCCATTGCAGCACATTTATACAAAGTGCAAGTAAAGATAGCCTGTGAGTTTACAATCTAAAAGATATAATGGGGATTTGAGACAAGATGTTGCATTACAGATTATTTATATTTACCTTGTGCTTCTGTATGGATGCTGTAATATGGCTAAGGTCTCTCCCCGGGTCCGCCATCCTTAGCACCTGCCATTTCTCATAAATCCAAGCCTCTTCTTCTCCGCAATCCCGGTAAAAAACAAACAGCTTCAACATCTCCTCGAGCTGTGACCGTCTGAGGATAATGAAAAAGACAGTATAATAAATCGTCCCGGTTATAATCTGTTTAACCCCTTAAGGACACATGACATGTGTGACATGTCATGATTCCCTTTTATTCCAGAAGTTTGATCCTTAAGGGGTTAATCATGTATTTAGCAAGAAAATCTCATGACAAACTGTTTTTTAACAGTGAAACGTGTAGAAAGCAGACTAGTGGATTGTTGACCTATCTGAAGAAACGTTGAGATTTGTTGACCGAATACTTGAATATTATTAATATTAATAACGTTACCGGGATTTGCTGAGGGAGACCAGGCTCTGATACATCTGATTGAGATTTTTCATCTTTGTTTCTAGGACGTCCACGTTTCCTTTACCCAGAGGGATTTTGTCTGCTCTGCTTAAAATCTGCCGAACCCGTTCACCATATGACGAGATTTGTGACTCATTTAGGCTGTGCTTCTGCAGGAGATCTTCCACATCAGGGAGCTGCTTCCCAAAGTCTTTAGAACCAACTAAAACCTGATTGTAAAAGAAATACAGGTGCTCCATACCATACATCAAGACCATAAGATGCTCACAGTTTGGTTGGTACATTTGAATGCTTATATTGTTAGTCAGGGGTGGCTGTAACTAACAACATGTGTCCCATGTGACTAAAGAGTATGGATCCCAGCCCCATACATACTAAATGTTCCAGGGGGATCCCAATGCCCTAAAGCTGGGACATGACCCTGTACCAATATGCTCAACTAGTGTGTGACATCAAGGACATTTCTGGAACCACTCTCAAATCAAGGGGAACAGCCACTGTTTGACCCAAGTATACACAAGCCCATCTTTTGAAAGACAGGGTAGTACAAGGGGGCTGTAAATAATCTGTGAGATAGGGCAATCCCCAGGAGTCTGCAAGAACAATAGAGTTGCACCCCTGCTCTAGATGCTCTGGCTATTTAGGTAACACATGGGACATACATATCCAATGACACTTACATTAGCTTCTCTAGAGGGGGTGAGAGCAGAATATGCCTTCAACCAGTGCCTCTAAGCACTATTCTATTCCTAACTAAATTATGCTGTGTGCATTGTCAACTTCTTGACACAACACAAGTTGCTCATCCCAAAAACCTGCATTCCTCTGGCTGTCTACATCTCAGGACACAGGAACAGTTAATGGCAATGCCAGACATACTGTGGGTATGGCAATATGTAATGTAGCTCATACATTGCATTATGTATTATTAGAACCTTGTGGGGGGATGGGTGTCTTTATTACAAAACTGTAACAGTAACAATTACCTGCATGGCTTTTAATTCATCAGTGACACTATCAACATCCATCAAAAGGACCTGAAGCTGCCTCTTTTCCCCGAGGAAATCTTTGTGTTTTCTCAGGAGCTCTATAAGTTCATGCCACCCTCTTGACAAGTCTTGTTGCCTGTAAGAGAATGATCATTAATTAATCTCCAAACAAAAATTGAAAGAACAATGGTTTATAAATTCTGAAAAGTAAGATGTAGCTTTGTAAAAAGTCAAATGGATGCTCCGAACTAGAGTTGAACTTCCACCTTTCACCTAGAGCCATACGATGGATGCAACATACCATAAGACCTCCCTAGTCCTAATTTTTATCCGGCAAACTTACTTTTTTAGAATCTCTGCCTTCTTAAAATAATTCTCTTTCTCTAGAATGGCCGCGATCTCTGCCAGTGTCTTGAAGCGCTGTTCACGAGGAAGTACATCTGCTTCGATTGCCTCCAGCTTTTTGGTTGCAGCTTCCACCTGTGAGATGTTGTTAGGTCGAAAGTCTTGGCGCTCAATGACCTGCTTCATATCTTGTAGGTAAGTTCCCCTAAGATATGCTTTCTTGTGAAACATCTGAGCCAACTGCTCCAGACGTTCAAGCCGCAGCATCTCCCCCTGAAGAGCTTTCTCGCGTTCATGCTCTGCTTTTTCCAAGACGGCCCAATACCTCTCCACATCACTCAGAGTCTTCCCTTCTGGTGGAAAGTATGGACGAAGATTGTTTCCCCGCAGCTTGGTTCGGATGTTAAAGAAATGTGCTTCAATTAAACCCCTTTCTTGGTACTTCGGAGGTTTCTCAACTGTGCGAAAGGTCTTAAACTTGACCATGAGTTGCAGTAACTCTGTTATGGTGTTAGGGAACTGACGATTATTTAACTCCACCACTTTCTGCTGGATCCATCGGAGGAGGTCAGATATCATGGACTCATACTGAAACTTAAGGCTTTCAATTTCAAGTAACAGGGACATAATCTGTGGAAATGTAATGAAATTTTTTTTTTTTTTTTTTTTTAAACACATTTTCAGATGCAATAAGACTATATTAGGTGTGCTCTGATATTAAATTAAAAGTGCAACTGATTCCAAACTTAAAACACAGATGACATGGAAAACGTGGCTACTGTCTGAAATTTGAAATTCGCTTTGATTTAACTCTAAATTAATGAAATATGGTTATTCCCTAAAGTGAGAATTCATGGTGAATTCAATGTATATTTACACAAAATGTGAAATGGGGCACATACAGACTCCAGCCACCATGACTACTTCAAACCGCTGAAGTGGTCATGGTGCTTGGAATAACCTTAAAGGTCAAAATAGAGAATTTTTTAAGTCTGGCTATTTAGATCTTAAGGGCTACCAAGGCTCATTTCAGCTATTCTGGTCCATTAACCCCTTAAGGACACATGATGGAAATATTCCGTCATGATTCCCTTTTATTCCAGAAGTTGTGTCCTTAAGGGGTTAATATGAAAGTCTCAGTTTAATAAACAACACTAAAATACTTGTCTAAAATGGCATATTCTTCTCTGAAAAAGCTAAATAAGGGATATGCAGGGAGAAGGGGGGGGGGGGAGTATTTATTTGGTTATTTTCACCAAGCACACAAGACAGACAAAAAGTATTGTTTCATTAATATCGTGTATAACCAGAACTCAGATCATGATCTAGAAGTTGTTTTTTTAAATAGATATAAAACTGATTGGGAAGATTAGATAAATAGAAAGACAGACAGACAGACACACAGCTAGGAATCTGTTTGGGAAATGCTAGAGATTCATTAAATCGCATATACATGATGCAAGTGAGGCTACTCAAACTCCGGCCCCCTAGATATTGCTGAACTACAACAACCATGATTCTCTGGCCATCTCTTGTTTACAAAGAATTCTGGGAGATGTAGGCCATGAACATCGGAGGGGCCAGAGTTTGAGATCCCTGTAGTAGGTCATTAACAAAAACACCACAACTTACCGTTTATGCAATCACTAAAACTACTTATAGACAGTCATGGAGATTCATTAGAGTGAGAATTAGTGGGAATTTAACGTGAATTTCCAAATAAAGGCCAAATCGGTAGAACTGGACACATAGCTGACTTAGAGAATTTTTCCAGCTCTGCTACTTTAGCCTTAACTTTCAAATTCACTTAGAATTCCCTACAATTCTCACTGATCCTGATTCTCTTCACACAGGCGTCCACCAATATCAGAGGACAATGGATCTACATATAGCTACAACCTTGAAAATGTATCTGGATAAAAGCACAATTATCAGGCAGTAACATAGTAACACCATTGATTTACACTGATTGGTTTTACACAATACATACACTGATTTCTGTTTAGATAATCATTATGTTACTAGTAAAAGCAATATATATACATAGTACTACAGTCCTGCTAATGTGTAACTGTCACAATGTTGTCATTTCGTGTTAATCCGTAATCTCCCTGCGAGCTAGCAGTCACTAATTATCCCTTGCTGTTAGTGTGTCAAGACGTGTGTAAATAGCCCATCCATAACAGTGTAACTCACCCACCTCTAAGGCAGGGGTGGGCACACCCTGTTCCTGAATTATTCTCCCTCCAGTCATATTGTGCCATCTCTGCCAAGTGCTGCTGAGTGATCCCAGTAAATGCATAGAAAGCTTGCAAGTACAATGACAGGAGGAACACATGCAGCACTTAATCATTGGCTCCTCCTGCTGACCAGGTCAATGTGTCAGAACCTATTAACAAAAGTAGCAATCTCTGATTGTCTGTAAAACCTAACAAAATCATTTCATATTATTTATTCCAAAAGAGAAATTTGCACAAAAAAATGTTTGGAAGCTTGTTTTCTAAATGTTTCGTTTTTGGAAAAACTTTTTTAAAGCTTGTAGAGATATCAGCTGGCAGAAATCTAACTGTTACATGATAGCCACAATATCTGTTGCAATAGCTTAAAAGTGACACTGTGCCTTTAACATTTTATCCCCCCCTGCTCCCCCTTATTAGGATAGAATGGAGTGGCTCAGTAGTGATGGTGTGGATTAGAGAATACTTTAAAACAGAAAACTAGACTACATTCATTCTTTAACAAACTACTCCAGTTTATTAAAGTGCTTTACTTTCAATTTGTCTTTTAACAATGAACATAATGATTATCTATTATTTGTAAACATTACTTGATTTATTTTACATGAATTCATTTTGCTAATCAGCCAGGGTTATTGTCTGAAATCCAGAGTGAATTTTCAAAATAGATGAAATCTTCAACTATGTGTTCGGTTCAGCTACTTTCCCTAAATTTGAAATTTCTCAATGTAGCGAATAACCCTGTTAAAATGAAAGGGACACTATAGTCACAAAAAGCACAACAGCTTAATCTTGTGGTTCTTGTGTCTATAGCTTGTCCCTTTAGTCTTATAGCCGTAAACACTATCTTTTCAGAAAAAAGCAGTGTTTACATGGCTAGTAAGTTACAACTCTAGATGAATTCCATCAGACAGCCACTAGAGGTGCTTCCCGGGTCAGTGCCGCACAGTGTGCAGAACTGGGGTTCAGCATCTCCGCACTCTGCATGGAGACGTTGAACGCTCCCAATAAAGATTCATTGATTGGCGCATCACAACGTTTTGCCGCGCATGCACATTAGCCTGCCGATGCTTTCCTATGGGAAAGTATTGGATTGGCTGAACTCATCAAAATTGAGGGGGGTTAGAAAAATGACCTAAACAGCCACACCAGCGCTATAGTGTCAGGAACAATCGTTTGTATTCAGTGCAGGGATAGGCAACTTTTGGCACTCCAGATGTTGTGGACTACATTCCCCATAATGCTCTTACACCCATAATGCTGGCAAAGAATCATGGGAGGTGTAGTCTAAAACAGCTGAAGGTTGCCTATGCCTGCTATAGTGTCTCTTAACGTCTGACTTCCAAATGTAGGTTTTAGAGTCTGAATATTCAATATAGGGTTAAAAAAGGTTACCAGTAGAATTGAGTTACTGTGGTTTCATTTCACCTGTTTGTGATTGGCTTAATTAGTAAACCTGTCACAGGTTTAATAAATAGAAGCTGATTAATAACTTAAATTTACCTGAAATAACGAGATTGGTTACATTTGGTAAAAACAGCTAAATATTAACAATTAAACTAAGTATTTTTGAGGAATACTACGAGATGGAGCATTCTAGAGTTACTAAGCTCTCTCTAATGTTTCATATTAGAGTTTATTTACTAAACAATGAATGGTGGTAAAATGGGAGCCAATCTGCAGCATGCAGGGTAACAGAGTCAGCCTGCGACAATATTTGAACTGAAAGAGGTTCTAATTTGCTTTTTAGCTTAGTGGATAAGCTGCAATGTTTGAATGTTTGAGTCTTACTGCCACCTGCTGGCAAGATGTCGCCTCTGCATTTCTGCAATGTGAAGTCACACTGCTAAAGATTCCTTTAAAATGCTCTTTGCTAACAGTTGCAGTTTAGTAAAATATATGGCATTCCAAAACTTTGTTTATTCCTTACCTCATGCCATGTCAATGGATATTGCATATAATGTTGCAGATTGTTAGGTTATGAGCCACTACCTGCAGTGTGGCCCCCCTGGACTGCCTGTGGCAAGATTGGCATGTGCAGAGTCCCGGACAGGATTTCAGACAGTCCAGAGAGATCACAAGCAGCTCTCCTGATCTGCCCACGGCAAAGAGTTCAATGTTATTCTCTAAACTAAAGTAAGAATTGATAGTCATTCAAAGTGAATTTCTCATTTAAGGCCAAAATAGTTAAACCGGTAACATTCTCCAATGTGCTTCCAATTCGACTACTTTGGTCTTAAATTTAAAAGTTACTTTGAATTCCCGACAATTCTCATTTTAGTGAATAATCCTGTAATTTGTGAATTTCTAGGAATTTAACATTTTAGCCTAAAAAAATGCCAACTTGGAAACTTATCTGAATTGGAGATTTTTTATTTTTTTTCCAATTTGGCTATTTGGGCATAAAATGTTAAATTCTCCTTGAATTCCCGACAATTCTACGTTAGAGGAGAGGGCGCAATGTACAAAGGTGGGGATATTTTATGACATATCCTCATCTCTCTGGAAATGTTGTCCTTTGGGTTCAATTCTCAGGTGTTTCTGGGACTAGCAATGAACCCGCCTCTCAGTGCCCTGATTAATAAGGTGTCACACTAAAACATTTCACGCTGTGACCTCAATACGGCTGTGGGCAAACAGGAGAAACGTCCCAAATTGACACTAACCTGCTGCGTTTCAGAATGTTAGAAATGATGAGTCTATGGGATAATTGCCATTGATTATCAAGTAAGAAAAGTTTCTCTGCTAATGAAATCCAGTCCAGGATGCTGACAGGCAGCTCGTCCAAACAATATAAACATAACAAAGGTCGATAGACAACCAGTTAGAAAACTTTGAAGGAAAGGAATCATCCCACCATTTTATTTGATTTTACTTACATTTCCAATTCTCTTCTGGACAGTTTGTCCCTGTTTCATCTTGGAGAAATAGTGATAATAGAGAGACACGTATGTCATGATGGACCTCTCGTCTGGATGTGGTACAGCTACATCCTCTGCATCCAGGAGTTTGGAAATCCCAAGCTTTGTGTCCGCTACGTTGAAAGCATTGTTCAGGTTATACAGCGGCTGCTTGGCCTTCAGAGAATGGTAGTCTATGAGATCGGGCCTGAAATACAGAAAAAACATGAATTATCTCACTAGTATAAACAGTGACAGTGTTACGGGTCTGCCAGATATCCTGGTCAGTGGTCGCTAGATGGAGCTCATACTGTGGTTCCACTGTTAAAGTATGAGTTACCGGTAAATATCTCCTGCGGGATCCTCTATAGCATGTAAGCTCGTTTGAGCAGGGTCCTCTTAAACCTATTGTTCCTGTAAGTTTTCTTGTAATTGTCCTATTTATAGTTAAATCCCCCCTCTCATAATATTGTAAATCGCTACGGAATCTGTTGGCGCTATATAAATGGCGATAATAATAATAAGTGACTGCAGTATGATCTTCCATTTTTTTCTAATATTTACTGAGATGGAATAGTGTTTTGCAGCCAACCAGCATCACAAAAACTAGACCACAGTGGCTTTAAGACACGTGATGAATTTTTGGGTTATTCCCTGCCCACTCCCCACTGTCTTTTATTTGTGAATAGAGCTTTGAATTGCTCAGGCATGAACCGACCTATGATCAGTGTAACACTTATATTATAAACCTAAACCTTTACGAATATGAAATGATAAATTATATTATACAAAAGTGACACTGGCCGAATCCTACATTTACGATCTGCAATATGATATCTGGCATCATCTTCTTTCTGTACACCCTGGAAATCGAAGGTTAATCTATATTTTATAATAAAATAGTTTTTCCTTCTATTGCTGACACAATAAACATGCCAAATACAAACAAAATAATAAATCCAGACTCACACACGATTATCATCGGTCAGTTCACACCCTGTTTCATTTTATGATTGAGCAAAGTACATGACAATAGTTAATGCCACTTGCTGTAAATCTGACGTGACACACAGAGACTGTGCCATGCAGACTTGTATTCACAACTTCCTCGTTATTTAAGAGAGATTTAATCCTGCCAGGATATGGATAATGCTATAACAGTCAGCATTGGAAATCGAAATGAAACCTACAAATGTGATCGATAAAAAGACCAGCCTGTAGCATCTATCATCACACAATAAAACAATTCTGAAATGAAAGATGTGAAGCCAGAAGTGTGAGTCTTCATGTGACTATTCACACGCATGCGTACCCGTGTGTTTTTGTGCATCTATGTGTATTTGTGAGTGTGGATCTGTGTATGTACATGTATGTCTGAGTTACAGGCCTAGCTTGTGGGGGGCTTTGGGGATAATGCCCCGGATTATGGACTCTTTAGTCCCAGATCTCTACATGTAGTGGAGTGCCTATTTTGTAACAGGCAGCTACTTTGAGAAGTATAAAGAAAAAAATTAATTAAAAAAAAATCAGTATTATAGTGCTCTGCAAGGCTACTTAGGGGTAACGGATTGTGCCCACCAGGTGAATGTCAGGTAAGGGTTGCCGGGGAACAGAACTTTGCTGTACACCCCTCTATTAGTTAGGTAATATGGCTGGTCCACATTGAATACCTGGCCAGCAGGTAATTTGTTTGAACTTTCATTGAGATCCCGAAGAGCATCAGTTCCATGCTGCGCATGGGTAGAGAGGAGGGGGGACTTGGCTCAATGTAGAAAGGTGGGGATCTGTCATGACATAACCCCGTCTGTCTGTTAGTGTACGGTCATTATGCTTCCCTTTGGCTTCAAACTTCAGGTGTTTGTAGATCCGAGCAATGAACCTGCACTCGGTGACCGGGCATTGCCGTTTTAGCATCAACATGGTGGGAGAGGACTGGGACGCGGACATATAGCTAATAATCAAGAAAACACAATGTATTTTAAAAGGTAGGTTTACAGGGAGCGTGTCCTACCTCAGAATACAGTATAATAATTGTATTGTTACAATGTTACAGTGACTCTTTTAGAACCAATTTTATACTGTGCCCATGATTGCACTTTATCCTTTAGAGAGAGATATTTATAAATAATTCTAGCAATATCCTGAAACCATTTTCATCAATTCATCCACCTCATTATTATTATTTTATTATGTATATAGCGCCATCAGATTCCGTAACGCTGTACAATGGGAATGGTACCACATGGCAGTTTGTCATTTTGAGTCTATGTTTCCATGAATTAACTTCAATACGACAACGTTTTGCTGGAGATGTCTAATTTTGCAGCATCAGAAATAAAATTAAATAAATTTTCAAGACACAAAACTGCAGAACTTTAAAATACACATTGTGGGGCGTCAAGACAAATCCAATGGAATCTAATTACCTGTGTGCGTGAATCAGTGCATTAAATGCTAGGCCATCTCGCCAACTACCCGAGAAATCCTGAACATTGACGTTTGAGTAACTGGCTGTTTTGCGCTGACACCATATTAGTAGAGCTTCCTTCGCCGATACCTGCGCGGCGTTTGCTCCAAACTCCTCCTGGTTAAGTATCAGACAAGGAATAAGAGAAAGAGTGGAATAATGATGTTTCGAGTATGGAATAAAATGTAAGACAGTGGGAAAAGTCAGTTTTCTATTAAGAAAATGCATAATTTTAATTTGGTTATCTCAGGTTAATTGGTGCATTATAGATTGACATAATATAGAATTTAATAAGAATAAGATCTTGATGAAAAGCTCGATATTATTATATTATCATGCGTAAACGGCAATATTAAAACCCGACCAGTAGAAGCAGTACCTTATCCAGAGTTATGCAGGATATCTGGAAGCGGAGAATTATGATCCATATCAGACCCAGAATTAATATTCGATCTCCATCTACAATATTCTCTGGACCAATTAACTTCACTGGCACCTAATACAAAGCAACAATATGTTTAAAGGTTAAGATCCCATAAAAAAACAGTGATGTCATCATACACCGATGTAGTGGTTATGGTGCAAGGAATCACCCAGAAATTAATCAGAGAATACCAAGTTTTAGGCCAAAAGAGCTGAATTGCGAAAAGTCTGTGAATTATATAATTATCAGCTCAGATATTTTGACTTTAAAGGACCACTCTAGGCACCCAGACCACTTCAGCTTAATGAAGTGTTCTGGGTGCCAGGTCCAGCTAGGGTTAACCGATTTTTTCATAAACATAGCAGTTTCAGAGAAACTGCTATGTTTATGAATGGGTTAAGCCTTCCCCTATTTCCTCTAGCGGCTGACTCATTGACAGCCGCTAGAGGCGCTTGCGTGCTTCTCACTGTGATTTTCTCTCTTGCTGAGCGTGCGCATTCAGCCGATGGGGAGGAGAAGACGGGGAGGATGTGAGCGTTGGAAAAAGGTAACCAGCGCTGGAAAAAGGTAAGTTTTAACCCCTTTCCAGAGCCGGGCGGGAGGGGGACCCTGAGGGTGGGGGCACCCTCAGGGCACTATAGTGCCAGGAAAACGAGTATGTTTTCCTGGCACTATAGTGGTCCTTTAAGTTTGCTTTCCTGGGTGAATTCCAGTTAGTCATGGCTTAGTAAATAACCTCCCCACCTCCCCCCCACCTCCCCCAGACGCACAGCTCTTGTTCTCTCAGCCCCAATCTGAATTAAAATTATTTCACTGAGTGTGTGATTCTGGATGCATTTCTTCCTTTTAGATATATTGGTCTCCGCCATCCTGGGTGTGTCTCCATTTCACCCCCATGTGTGCGAATATTTCCTTCTCTTTCCATTTGTGTGCCTTTCTCTGTCTTCATCCAGTTTGAGTGTCTCTCTCCCCCAACAAAAAGTGATCGTGCTCCCCCTTTCTACAGGCAGAGAATCCCCCGCACACGAACCAAGTTAGGGGTTTGACACACACAGAGCTGATGTCTGGCAGATGCCCAGTAGAATCTGATCTTTACTTCGCGGGTTTTTCTGCCACCCAATAAATAAGCCAGTTAGTGAATGTGACCTGGGGTAGTGAGGTGTCAGACACTGTGATAGAAACATAGAATGTGACGGCAGATTAGAACCATTCGGCCCATCTATTCTGCCCAATTTTCTAAATACTTTCATTAGTCCCTGGCCTTATCTTATAGTTAGGATAGCCTTATGCCTATCCCACTCATGCTTAAACTCCTTTACTGTGTTAACCTCTACCACTTCAGCTGATAGTAGAGCTTTAGGAAATAATCTGTCAGCAAACATTATTAGATACAAAGTAATTGATCAGGGACACCAGGGAGCTTAGCCCAATGGCAGTGAGATCTGACCTTGGATTTAAGGAATGTCAATGCTTTGCTGTTGTTTTCTAAGCAATGCACCCTCATCACTCCGCGAGCCGGTCTCGGCAATGGCTCTCCAGAAATGAACTCCAGCAAACGCATGAGATACAGCCCATCCTTTAGATCAATGTATATGTCTTCAATCGGGACGCTGCCCTGGAAGAGTGGGGGGGGGGGAATAAATCAATGTTTAGTAAAATAAAATAGAAACATGACAGCCACTAATATATTCCTTGAGCCATTTTACGCTAAACACAAAGAGGTCGATTTACTGGGGGAAAAAACTGCGTAGGAATCAAAAGGAGTGGTTTTAGACTATGCAATTTAGTAAAAAATTTAATTCTGGAGAAATTACACTGGACAGAGATGCACCAACATAATCTGAGTAAAACAGTAAATGTACAAAATATTATCATACTGAGAGGGGAACTGACACTTCTCGGGAGTTTTAATACAATGTTTAAGTATATTTATATTTATCAAGTATGTATTTGCGAGGTGTGAGAAAATGAAAGGTACAAATCCACATCTCTTTATCCAGTAACTGGGCGCCTCCAACTTAGCTCCCTGCCAATCATTGTTAGAATATCTGCCATTTACATCTGCCAGTCAGCATAGACAAAGTGTACAGGGAGGAGGAGAAATGAAACTACGTATTAATTAAGAAACAGTACAGATTATTTATAAACGCAAGGTGAGATAGTAACACAAGTTGGCATATTCTTTGAGATTAGAAAGAGGCGGAGACTAAGACTTATTGCAGCCACCTTGACACCTGGCCCTTTCACTCCGAATAAACTGTAAACACTACCTAGATGAAATATATACTATACCAACAGGGCCGCTCTCTGAGGGGTACAGCGGATATGGCTGTATTGGCCCGGGGCCCCACATTTCCAATGTGCACACATATATATATATGTATATTGCCTCTGGCTGCCTGCACAGTGAAGAGGGGGCCAGCAAACACGATCTTCCAGCAGCCCCTATCTCCAACTCTCACGAGCCCCGGCTGAGGATAGCGTTTTCTGGGCCCCCTCTTCACTATACAGAAACTGGCAGCCTGCATGATGTCACCGACCACCAGGGTGTGTAATGTTCTAGCCCCCACCCCTCCTACTAGAATAGTATTCCTTCCTCAAACCAGGTGTACCCATTACCCCATTTTTTTTACCTGTCCATACACACTTTAAATGCAAATTCACTAGCAAAACACATTTATTCTTAATGACAAAATTACTTTTACTGAAAAAACAAAACAAATTGATTATATATCTGCGTTTAGAATGTCTGGATTTTGTCCATTAAAGGTAGAGATAAAATCAGGGAGGAGAGTTTGTGCAGCAATCATGCCATACTAATCTCTGGAATGCAATATTCTTCATTTTTTAACGACATGCTTATGGAGAATAATTGCATTCCAGAATCAGAGCGTTTACACCTATAACGTCTCATTTCCAACAGGTTTATTACAGAATGCCGTTCAGAGGTCAGAAATCCACACAATGATAAATACCACTGCCAACAGTGATATCACCAGCAGCAATGCTCTGTTCCAAAGTACTTTGTCAAACTTAAAGATTACCTGCTACACAAACTGAATAAGTATTATTGTATACGTTGTGCTAGCCAATTGATTGTATTGAAGTATACATGCCAATCTGGCACTCTAATCGAGTGTTCGCTGACCCATACATTCTGCTGGCTGCCTGGAAGATTGGGATCAGAAGGATGAGCGTTGGTGTTCTGGTTGAATTCAGTTTAAGGTACACTCTAGAAATGGATATCTTTTAGCACATTAACTCTTAGAGCACTAATCAGATATGGAACACCATTATATGGACTGGCTCATACAATAAAGTCGGTTAGGACAATATTATTAGGATATGAACAAATATAAGTTAGAGAATATTAACATATAAAATAGCAACATGGTTTCCAAAAAAGGAGTTACTAAGGGGAGGAAGGTACCTACAGTTATATTTGTGAAAGGGAAAAAAATTCAGCACGGTCGGAACATTTTCCCAGAAAAAATGAATTTTTTTTTTGTTATACCTGAATAGCGAATGCTGGTGCTGCTTGGCAGAATTTCAAAACAGATTTAAATTTGGAATCAGAAGAACAAATAAAAAGGAGAGAAAATGGGTCAGTGTGCTGCAAAATATATACATAATATAATATAATATAATATATATATTTCGCTGTACACCAGTATGAGTATTTTCCCACTATTTGGCTCTAGTGATGTCCCGAACGGTTCGCCACGGACTCATCATTGAGTAAACTTTGACCCTGTACCTCACAGTCAGCAGACACATTCCAGCCAATCAGCAGCAGACCCTCCCTCCCAGACCCTCCCACCTCCTGGACAGCATCACATTGTGAAGCTGCATTCTTAGTGAGCTGTCCAGGAGGTGGGAGGGTCTGGGAGGGAGGATCTGCTGCTGATTGGCTGGAATGTGTCTGCTGACTGTGAGGTACAGGGTCAACGTTTACTCAATGATGAGTCCGTGGCGAACCGTTCGGGACATCACTATTTGGCTCACAAATCAAGTGAGAAAAAGTAACCAATAGAGAGAAAAGCAGGAGGACCAGTAAAATGTGACTGTTCTCTCACCATAAATCATCTATTTTTTTGGCACAAAGCTCAGAATTCAGAATCATGGGCTGGACATGGTCATCATTGCGTGTTTCGGTTGGTTCTAGAATCAGGTACATTTCAGCTCAGAGCTCGGGATTTAACCAAATCAGCCCAAATTTGGATGAACTGCAGTTCACGCTGAACCAAATGTCCAAGTCTTGTTACAATGATTTGGGCACTGCCGGTGTGATGAAGGCTTCATAACGGTTACGTGCATTAAGGGGGGTAAATACACTGGACTGAATCAATAGATTAATGCCAGCTTACAATGTTGGTTATCTCAGGCTCCAGATTCCCAGATATGAAATAAGGCATGTTCTGGGCATGCGCCCTTCCACCATGGTCTTGTAGGATCCTCCATAGACATCGGTTGTGTACTTTGGTGCATGTCCGAGGGTACAGCACTGACTTGGTTGCTGGTAGGTGAAGCTCACCTCTACTGAACCTCCAGACACACCAAGCAGGAATGTTACATTGAGTGTATTTGCAAACGGTGATAGAGTGATGTGACTCTGGTGTAAATAGGGAATGTTTTAAAAATATAAAGAAAAATTATAATAATTTTTCCCATAATAATATGGGAACAAAGATATTGCTACAGGACCACTTTAAGAACACACAATGATTCAAGAAAAGATTGAACATGATTCAGCACACAACTTACATGTTCTCTGTAGATGTTGTTCATCCAGTTGGTAAAAGTCTTCTTCTGCATGAACATGCGCTGCTCCTGCAGCTTCTTAATATGTCCCTTCTCATACTCCACTGTGCCCTCATCCATTGCAGCCTTTAGGGGGGGCAAATACGAGAGCAGATTATTAACACAGAGGAAGCAGTCTTTCCAAGTGACAGTATCTTGTAAAGGGACATCGAACCTTGCATTATTTAAATAAAATATAACGTCACGAAATAACGGACTTCCTAGGTCACCAAACTAAAGGGGGCACTTTTTCATCTCTGACAATACCACCCATACATATTGAAGTATTATTCTATATTTTTATAAGATTATTCATTTAGTTTGTTTTTATTGATAGAATATATTGATGACACTAAATCCCTGTCAATGAATTTACTAAAACAATATCATTATTGTGACTCACACACTTTAAAAACAATATATGCAATCTCTCTCTGTCCCTACATCTATACACATTATATACTTGTGCTCTGTCGGTAATGTACACCAGTACATTTTGGATTTGTATCAATCAGTGGTGAGTTTTATCATGTTTTGCTCTCATCGAGACATTCTTTATTCTGTAACGATACGTTGACTTTAACTTCTGCACCAAAACAGTTCCATGCGGTTTCTTTAAACACATTCGTTCTCCTAATACACACTCATAATACTACGACCTGCTAGAAAATATCACTATTATTTGGTTACCATAGTGCTCTTATTTCGCAGATTACATTAATATTATGTGAATAGGGTGTAATACAACGTGGAGTGTGAAAAGACTACCGTGCACACAGGACGTGCCAATCAGATTTGGGCAATGGGTGAGGTGGCATTGTGGGTGCCATGCCGAATACCAAATCGGAAGCTGGTTGGGAGTGAATAACATATACAGATTGTATTTACTGGCTGCTGTGTGTAGTACTATAGCGTTTTCCCAGGCCGGTGTAGAAGAAAACCATAAAACAAGATTCCATTAAATTTGGATTAGAAAGACGTATAACCATAGTTCTAGAAATATGTTGATACATGTCGATAGAATCCTGGGGGAAACGATGACAAGAACTGAGAGGTACACTTTGCTGGTTCTGAGATTGGGGAACATGATCTTCTAAACAGGCCAGAGCCATACTTATAGCAGAGCTTGGGATGTGTGTTTAAAACGTTCATACTTTGTCCATTAAGCTTTATCTCATAAAATAGTAACCCAGACTCTGTTTATTGGGGAAACTATGTAGTACAATCTATTGGTAATGATAGTTTATTATTAAGTTACAAAATAATCACTACCTCCAGTTATGGCACTGGGTGGGAATGCCTGTCCAACTATCCCTCTGTTTGGCATAAAGGAGATGTTTACATCCACGCATTCATTCTAGCTGTATCTCAGCCATTCCCACCTGGTGGGCCAACTCTCCTCCAATAAGCTTGTTTCCTTATGGTGTCTACAGGTAGTGACAGCCTACTGGGTCATAAGCTTACTTTGCCAAAATTATTTTTGCATGAACATGAGCGAGTGAACTAACCCTCTGCATGTGGATGTTATTTCTATATTCATCCCACCAATGTATGACCAAAATACTGACTGTGGCTTTAATGTAGGTCAAGGCTAGAAGTATGTTGATACATCTAAGATAACATGAGACTTGGTCTACCCTAATCCCCCACCTGTTCATATTAAGTCACTTGCTTAAGTCTATCACACATCTGTTTATGGGATGTTTTTCCCGCTTTGGAAGGTACATATAACAAATGTTACTATTTAGAAGAGCTGGCTCGTTTTATTTTAGCTTTGTACAATTTCTTTCTACGCACAAGCCATGCTGGTAAATTGTACAGATGTTAATATTGAAATACAAACGTTACTCACTGTATGTGTTATGTGGGGTTTCCCAATAATAAGAATATGAATACAACTGATGAGAGTCTCTTACAGAACGAAGCCCAAACACAGTTAATGCCACAGTAAAATTATAATTTTTTTGTGCAGATAGTAAATGCTCCTTTTTTGTTGGCAGTTTTGCAGTTTAAGAGCTAGATATTAACATATACTGCCTTGTAATAAATACCTTCCCAGCCCACAATCACATTCCATTTTGTATTAGTCCAATGATGATGACTGAGAAAGACATTTTAACCTCTAAATCACTGCTCCTCGTAGCATGAAATATCTCTGAGCTCCACACTGGGGATAGTAAGTTTTATCCAGACACACTCTGGGTGTCAGCTAGCTAAATAATGCAATCCATGGCTATAGGCAGGAGGCTTAATATTCCTAGGGATTCGGTTAACATATATTGACTCTGTGACTCCCATTTGGACATTATTTAACCATTAATAAAGCACCCCCCTCCCCTAATAACTGGAAGGGGTAAAGGGTGTGAAAGAAGAAATTAAAATCAATAACTATCTGAGTGAGGAACCACTCCTGGAACTCACTTTAACTTGTCATCACTCACTTATACTATGAGCCTTGAAATGTGCTAACACTCACTCAGCAGCTGGTAATTCGGTTAATCCCCATTGGGATTCAAGTTTTAACTCACTCATCCTAGTGCAGTCTGGGCGGGGATGAAGAGAGCTTGCACTCTACCAAATAACCAGCTGGGGCCAGAATACCAAAAACCCCAATGTAGGTGAACGGTTATGATACATTGTACGATTAGGTAAAGTCAGTCTAGAATAAACAGGTGATGTACCAAATAGTGTCAGTCACTTGTGTCATTTCAACAAGTCACAAAATGCTTATGATGAACTAATATTGCAGAATGTGTGACCTCCAACTGACACTTGCCGATATTAACATGCAGAACAGACGAGCATCATATCAAAGCTTAATATGGGATTGGGGATGAGCAGTTCAGGATGTGCCAGTCGTATTAATTGTGCAGCTAATAGAGGCTTTAGTGAGATAATTGGTGCTAGGCTAGTTTTCTTTTTTTCTTTTTTCAATAATAAAATGATTTGTTAGATTCTCAAATAACCCAAAATCTCCAAAACAGCAGATGAATGACATTTAGTTGGACAATCCTTTGTACAGGACGGTGGAAGTATGTGAATGCCTTCATAGGATAAGACCCAACCAAACTATTATTATTATTATTATGATCGCCATTTATAATGCGCCAACAGATTCCGTAGCGCTTTACAATATTATTAACTATAAATAGGACAATTACAAGAAAATTTACAGGAACGATAGGTTGGAGGAGACCCTGCTCAAACCAGCTTCCAGTCTAGAGGTCTACGTTAAAGAAGGTTTTCCAGTCCCAAGTTTGGTGGGGGCAGGAGCCACTAGCCATGCATACCAAAATAAATGGTAACAAATATACTTTTCTTGTAGATTAGATTTGTGTGCTGTTCTTGCATTGTCCAGCCACAAGCCGTGAGTCTTTGGGAAGCAGGGCCCCATAGAATATTGTCTAAGTCAAGATACTTTACAGTGAAAGTAATTTCCCCGTAGGGGGCAGTCTCGCCCATTTGTCTAGTACTGGTCTCAGATCACATTAGGTATGTGGACTGTAAAAGGGCACTGTAACAGCCATAACTACTGCAGATTACTGTATTATTTTTGTTGCCCATAGTTCTCCGGTATTATCCTCAGGTTAAATATCAAACTAGTTAGGAACCTGGACACACTCGAGGGCATTGTCTGTCTTCTGGAGCTCCTATAGGCTCGCACACAGCACCTGTAGCAAGATGACAGACCCTGACTTCTGACCAACCCAGTAAGCATCGGCCGGTCTAAATGTTCCCCATGATGGATTGTGACAATGGTGTAGGTACTTCAGGAATGCAAGGCTTACTGACTGAATGAAAAGACTGAGAATGGGTTACAGAGTTACAGCAATCCAGAAGTTTTGGACTATATCCCCCTTGATGCATTGCCAGCAATATGTCAGTAGGGCATTATGGGAGCTGTAGTCCACAACATCTGGAGTGCCGAAGGTTGCAGATCCCTGGGCTAGTCGTCCGTCTTACTGGATGATGGATCTTTCAGGGTTATTCACTAAACTGGGAATTCAGTGTTTTGTTTTGTTTTTTTGCCAAATTTGCCAAACTGGAAGCAGTTGATTTAGAGAATATTTAAATTTAGTTTATTTTGCTGTTAAATCTGAAGTTCACTTTGAATTTGCATTTTAGTTAATAACCCTGTTAGGAATACAGAAAAAGTAAGGTTTTTTAAAGGGAACGTCTAGGTTATTTTTTTCCGAATTTTTTTTTTAAGTCCCTAGAATCCTGCGTTTTCTGCAAATTCTACAGTTTAGCTAACCCATCCCCTTTCAGCCTAGCACTAACTTCCTTGTTCAGACTATGCAGCATTAAATCAAACGCTTCACACGCGTGAAATACTTTAATATATATGACCATATTATTCGGGATTTTGGTTAAGAAATCTACTCTGTGACTAACTTTTTTCCAGCAAATTCTCTTTTCCCGTTGATTACTCAGAACAAAGACAGTCTAGTGAAACGTTTGGTGATTTTGCCACGTTGATTAATACAGATCCCCAGTTTGGCTCTGGGGCCGTGTTCTGATTAATGTGAATGTAAGTCAACGAGGACTAGTGAAAGCTGTATAATTGCCAAGTGAGAGTCACATTCGTTATTAGCACAGAATGCCAAGCTGTGTCAGAGCAGATTTCCAGTAGATTGATATGAATTTACCAATAGTACATTAGTAATTGATCACCTTTGAAATGTTCGCCATAAAACCCTTAGAATGACGCTAAGCGGGGAGCCACCTTAACTCTGGTGGTCAACTCCTAAACTTGTACGATCTGGAGACAGGTGCACAGCATGATCTCGGATATATTTCTAATCACCTGCCACCTTCGTTATTAGTAGATTTGTTACTTTGTGTACTCCAGGCAAAAATAAACTTATATCCCTAGTCACCAATAGGTCGATTGCTGAGCTTTAGAACTTCCCACACTACCATTCAACAGTCACTTCAATCGATCCACTCCCTGCTTTGGTTCACGATAACATCAAATCACACTATAAAATACGGGTAAATCTCTGTGCTTAGGGTATCTTTGCTACCATCATCTTTTATTAATTTATTTTTTTTAACCTTGTTGCAATTTCTTCCCAAATGGTTCTTTTGGAAGCATAATATTTACTAAACTGGATCTGGTGGAATTCATCTAATATGTGTTCTAGTCAGTTTATTTTTGTTGTCCTTTTTGTCCTCCTTGTATAGAATACATAAAAATACTTTGATTACAAAAGCCCCCCATAAACCAGATTCTCCATAAGTACCTCCATTCACCACTACACTCCAACATCCGAATATTGAACTTACACAAAATCTCTATTTTGGGTCAATCTTTGAAACTGGACCTCAACCTACGGAGGTCTTTAAAAAAAAAATAAAAAAGGAAAACTTACGATTTGTAGTGCAGGCTAAACGATCCAGCAAATCTCTTGCTCTTGAAAACCGAAGCAGGATGTGATTGATTTGGGTGTTTCACATTTGTCATAGTTAAACTGTGAAGACAGAATGACCTTTGATTTTGGTTGAGGAAAGGCATTTACAACTTCAATACAAAGGTTTCAATTGGCACAGCACGTATAGTTCTAAGAGTAGAGAAAATTGTATGTATGTACATATATAATCATACTTTCAAAGTGATTTAGTTAATGGATCGTGGGATTTAAAAATTTCTCTCCAAATCAGCTGTGGTAGGGAAACATGAAGGTATTTGGATCTCAACGTGTCTATGTATAATTGTATGGATTACAAAATCATTCACGCTCATCATGCTATGTTACTATGGAACTTTATAACAAGTACAAGATTTACTCTATTTCTCTGAAATAACACTGAACGATTAAGCAAAATAATATGGTCAATGTTACAATCTAGATACCAATATAAAAACCATTAGGATAGCATTGTAGTATGTGACTTAATCCAGTTTAATCAACTTTTTTTTTTTTTTTTTTTTTACTTAAAAGCAAAATATATACCGGTATTTTAGGAAAAACTTCTCTAGATTCTTTCAATCACGTGCCGCTGTTTGAGAAAATCTAGAGTTAAAGGCAAGTTGAAATATCTGAAGAATACAAGTGGTTTTTATTCCGTGGCTGTATGTGTATTTAGAGTTGAGTCAAAACTGGCTTATTCCACCAGTTTACTGGAATATCTACATAAACCCATTTATATCAATTAAGCTCAACTCAAAAATTTGGCAATATATTTTGTTGTCTAATTCTATGGATCAATACCCAAAGATAGGCCCAGACCATGCCTACTTTCAAAGTACTTTATGGCTGTAATAGTTGAGAAATATTAGGCTGCCATCTAGTGACATAAGCAGAAACAACCGAGGATATTAAAAAGTCAACTCATGACATTTGTATTCAAAGTGACAGTCATCTAACATTTTGAATATATATATATATATATATATATATTTTTTTTTTTTTTTAAGTAATCTCAACAGATTACTGATATTTAACATATTACTAGGCTGTAATAAATGGAGCTATAATGAATACTTGAACTATTTGTCAGTTTTAATTGCAGAGGTGTCTATCTTGTATCCCTGCGATCATCACAAAATGATCAGTAGACCGCAGTGATCTTATCGTTTTACAAAATGTCCTTATTTAGCAGATCATGCAAGTCCTAAAGTCTTTCATTGAGGCGTTCAGTTGTGGGATAGGATATGCAGTGACAATGTTTTATGGTAAATATTCACGATGAGAGAATTTACACAATTCCGTTAATTCAGATAAGCCCTCAACAAAAGGTATATGAATCGATTCTGTGTTGTAATTTAACCTATCCTCTGACAATGTGATCACATTTCATTCTGAAACAATATTCTCAATAGGTCAATGTACCGATGGCAAGTGGTTAATTGCCCCAAGGACCTTGTGTACCAGCCAGCAATACATCCACTGGCTGATTTGTATGTTTATAGGACAATTTGGAATGACAACATAATGGTTTAATGGTATGAACTTCCCAGACCCATTTATTGCTTAAAATAACAAATACTTGGTTGAAAGTACCTTTACCCAGAAACCTCTTGTTCCCCTAAAGTGCTCAAAATGGTACAGGCTTTTCTTGACCTCCTCTGAAGTTTAGCCACCTGACTATACACATTTTACTTATATATTCTATAACACTGAAAGATGTAATAAAATAGGACATCTCTACACTGATCAGCCACAACATTAAAACCACCCACCCAATATCATTTAGTTCTCCCTGCATGCTGCCAAAACACCTCGGAACATGTCCTGTGGTATCTGGCACCAAGATATTAACAGCATGGTGGGCCCTCCACAGATCGGATTTGTTGTTCTAGCACATCCCACAGATGTTCAATCGAATCGAGATCTGGAGGAATTTGGAGATCAAGGCAACACCTTGAACTCTGTCATGTTCCTCATATCATTCTTAAATAATTTTTGAAGTGTGGTAGGGTGCATTGTCCTGCTGAAAGAGGCCACTGCCATCAGGAAACATCATTGCCATGAAGACGTGTACGTGGTCTGCAACAATCTCTAGGTAGGTTGTACGTGTCAAAGTAATATTCACATTAATGCCAAAACCTAATTTTTTCCAGCAGAACATTGACCAGAAAAGAACACTGCCTCCCCCAGCCTGCCTTCTTCCCATAATGCATCTTATTGCAATCTCTTCCTCAGGTAAGCATCACATGAATCCGGCCATCTACCCGATCTAAAAGAAAACATGATTCTTCAGACCAGTAAACCCTCTTCCATTGCTCCTTGGTCCTGATGGACACTCATGTCCCCTTTGAAGGCGCTTCCAGCTTTTGATTTGGACCTTTATTTAACTCCAATCTGACTTTCATCATGGTATAGAATTGCCTTAGGAACAAATTTACTCATGCCTAGAACTAAGGCTTATACGTATGGCCACTTGGTAATTATTGTTGCCACCGGCACAGGAAACTCAGGGCTATTTAACTACATTTGTTCTCAAATCTAGGTGAGACCTTGCTCAATTACAGCAGGTTATTGCACTTTGAATGTTTTTTTCCCCTTTTTGGAGAAAGAAAATTAATAAGAAGCTAAATTCAGTGGAATTCACATTTGTGCAATATCGATAATTTTCATGGAAATGATTAAGCAATGTAAAGTATTCTGCGTTAAACAGTCATATGCAAATAGATTATTCAGGTGACTGGAATGTCTTTAAATCCGCTCCTTTTGGCATAAAATTTGAAATTAACATTCAGTTTTTACTTTAGCGAATAATCCTATACATATCACTTTACCTTTGGTGGATGTCTTGCAAAAAAAATCAAACAGTTTCACAGCAAGGGAAGTCAATTTAGATGTTGATTGTTTTAAAAAGTCCTTATAAATACCCAGAATTCAGTACAAAATTTAAACAAATAAACAATTTGGTTATAAATAAAAAAATAAAAAAAATTAAAAATGTTTTTAAAAAAAAAAGAGGCAAGCCATGTTTATGAGGTACAACAGATCAATAGGTTTATTCATTTAGCAAATAATATGGACAGGCTCAAAGAACATCATTGTTAAAAATAAAAATCTTTTTAATAAACTCATTTTCATCACAAAAATATATAAAATACAGGGTTAACAGTTAGCGCCTCTGAATGAATACATCAAGAAAAGCAATAATATATGTCAACAGCTTTAATATTTTATAAGGCGTTGATGTTTACATAGAGACTATATTAACATATAGAACAAATCAATTAGTCGATCCAATTGGTCCATATTTGGCTAATGTATCGCTATACTTTCACAAGTCACAGAGTGAGGTGCTCAATGACTTCCAGTAGGATTCCCATATCTTCACCATTTTAAATGATAAAAATGGGACAATTTGATTTGAGGGGGCGGGTAGGTTGCAGAGTTTGGACCATTCATTCCAGAATGTTAGAGGAAATTACAGCTTTGTAAAAATAGTGCAGAAATGTCCACATAATCTGAATGGTAGGGGAGGTTCTGGGGTTTGGAAGCAGGGGAGCCAGTTTAGTTTTTTTTTGTCAAACCATTTGATAATGTAGAAGGAGGTATGAGGTCCTCATTGAGTGTATCACTAAACAATGCTATGACCCTTGATTAAATAGAGGTGCCATATAATATTTAAATAATTCCAGTGTGTTCGAACATGGAAGAATTATAAACAAACCCACATTTTCGTGATTCCTGGCCTTTGCTATTAATTTAAAATTGAATTATTCAGGTTCCTAACAGCAGGGTATTCAGAGTAGATCAGCAGAAGAGTCCAATAATTCATACCAAGTCCACTTTTGAGAAATAATCAAGATTCATACTGAAAAGTTATACATTCAAAAGTAAATCAAGGCATGGTATCCGTGTATTTATTAAACACAAGAGAACACATTTGCATATCATGGTCACTGTATTCTCTATAACTCCAAATAAATGGGGCCTAAACTGGTCGCCCAAAGCAACAACCATAATTCTACCGGCCTCACAACAACAACACTTGCGCTACATTTCCAAAACGTTTCTGCAATTACAACAGCAGAAGCTAGAGGGAGGTTGGTCAGCCATGTACTAGGGGACTCGAGGATGTGGTTTAATTAGAAGCCAGTGTAAATACCATGAAAAGATATTCTGGTCTTTAGGTTTCACCCTGTCTCTTAAAGTTCCTATATAAAAGGATATACTGGTAGGTAATACATCCATAGTGAAAGGACACCGCACACTTCACAGATTAAAAGGAAAAAAAGTGCTATTTCAATATTCGTTATAATTAATGTTAAGATGTCACAATACCATACATAATATTACGATTTTAAAAGGGGCACTAAAGTCACCAGAACCACTATAGCTTAATGTATAATATACAGCTTAATGCAGCGGTTCTGGTGTCTACAGCCTGTTCCTGCAGGCTTTTCAATGTAAACTCTGCCTCACAGAAAAGGCAGAGTTTACATTGCTGCCTGGTTAACTCCTCTAGGTGCAGCCACTTGTACCGCCACTAGAAGTGCTTCCTATTCCAATGATGATCTCAGCCACGTTGGCAAAGTCAGGCAGGGCCAGCCACGACGAGACAGGCGGGGCGTGGGAGAAAAGGTGAGTAAAATCCTCGTTATGGAAATCGATGGTGGGCCAGACACCTAAACATCCACTTCATGACTATAGTGTCAGGAACACATGTTTGTATTTCTGACACTATACTGGGATTTAAGGACACGTTTTAAAACATGTTAATTGATAAATTTGTTTATCACAGTATAAACATTTAAAGGGACACTACCATAAAATGCACAATATGACCTGTATATACTGTGGCAAAATGAGGGTAAAATCTGCCCAGCATTTTGGCCTGTCAAGCCCCTGCATTTGTGCCTTGTGTTCCCCAGTGTCCTATTACAGGTTCCAGGCATCAAATCATAAGGGTTTTATTTGTTTGCCCCCTACGTTTAGACTTATTCCCAGGGATCATGCGTAAGCCCACGTATTCTCCGATAGCGGTTTATGCAAGAGCATGCACCCCTCTTTGCCTGCGTTCCAGATCAAATAACAGAGTCCCCAAGAAAAAGGTAACTTGTTATGGAACAACCAAATCAAATACAATAATTATTACATAGATCTGGCAAAAAAAAAAAAAAAATCATAATCCCTGGACACTAACATCTCATTCCAATTTAGTTCTTGGAGAAAGACATGCTTTTATTAGACTAAATCACATTTTTGTCATGATGGATAAATTTTATAAACACAACATAGAAATAGCTTATGATCTACATTCACAGGAAATATTCAAGTTTAAACGAACAATGAGCTGTCACACAGAAAGTCTCCAAACCTCTTGCCTGGATGGGTGATAACTTGACAACACCCTGCCAAATCTCCCCACTTTATAAAGGAGAGTGGCCTTCCCATCCTCCCTCACTCACAGTGGGCTGACCTGCATCCATTTTAATGCCAGTGATAAACCTTTTGCCTGGAGACAATGCTCTCAACACAATTCTACTCTCTGTAACCATCTTATTTTCCCTAACATTATAGCCTGTACAATAACACAGGGATTGTCACCTTAATCAGATACGACAGACAGAATACTACAAAATAAGTGTTAAGCTTCTCCTGTTATATTTTGCAGCAATTTGTCTTGCTTGTGTGCTCTCTGGGTCTCTAAGGGATGTTGGCATTCTAAACCCAAGGTGGAAGGGATATTAGGAGGAGTTTAATATATTTCATTTATTTTGCAGTAACACACCTGGGGAAGGTGCACTGCCTCGTCTGCCTGGGAAAATATGAATAAATAAAATCTAGTTTGCCCATGATACCCAGAAGGAATGCAGAAACGTTTATTTTGATATATTTATTGCGTCCATGTGAAAGCATAAATAATCCAAATACCTAAAGGATTGATGCATCACATTCATAGTATCCCATACCACAAAACACGTTTTTAGAAGTGTAAAGCGGATTGCGGACTATCACTATGTGTAATTTTTTAGTTTATCATTTCTGCATCTAAACATTAAGAAAAAAAAAGGAAGCAAAACAGGTTAAATCCCCGGCACCCACGGCAGCGACTAATCGTTAAATTGAAAGATTTAACCCCTTAAGGACCAAACTTCTGGAATAAAAGGGAATCATGACATGTCATGTGTCCTTAAGCCAAAATAGTTTAGTTAGAATAATTAACAAATCATTAAATTTTTTCTCCTTTTTTTGGCCTAAATGCAATTTTCTTATTCATCATAAATTATTGCTCAGTTAACTCAGCAGTACATGGGCACGTGACCCTTTAAGGATCAGTGAACATCTAGGCAGACACCTCTGTACAAAACTACATTAAAATGATTAAAATCCAGTGTAACTACCATCAATGTAGTTCAGAATCAACACAAGGAATGAAAATTATAAAAAAGAAATGTAAAATCAGGAAGCAGCTTACTTTGTGCTTTTTAACTCTATTACTCTAGTCTTTAAATAATAAACTTTTTTTCTGGAAATGAAATGAAAAAAATACTGAAAGTCGCCAATTACTCATGTTTATCTTATGTAATGCTCTGATTTATTTATTTTAAATTATATTATTAGATATTTAGCAATTGGCATCACCATAAAGCTCAATCCTGGCACAGCTAAGGCATACATTGCACTGGAGGAGAAACATTATCTGTTCAGCCTTCTTTATCTCTACTCTCACTATGCTGATTGACAGGAGCAAAGGGCGGGGCTTATAACAATGACTGAATGGGGGTTTCAGGATGGTGCTAAATACATCAGAGGGGACGTCTACATTGAATTTGATTTTCCAGACCTCACACAACATATATTTGTTATATATAGGGCGAAGTAAAACATAATGTTATAATTCCAGCGAAAGCAGTGATTTCCATTTACCTGGTAACTCACTTCAAACGTTTATCTCTGTTTAAAAACACTGTGTGCAAAATGCTATGTAGAGAGATATGAATTGTAATCATTTGGACACAAATGAAAATTCACATTATCATTGCACTAAAACGGTTATAAAAGATTTCATAAAATTATACTGCTAAATATCAAATTTTTTTATATGAAAACAGCACAACCTCTCAAAAAGCAAGTAGATAAAAACACCAACAATGTTGGTTTAAAAAAAATAAAAAAAAATAAAGTTTCTCAACTGAGCAGAGGTCAGCATCATACAATATCTATAGCAAATTAGCCAACATCGAAGGATCCACTTTGCCAGATCACCGAAATGGAATGGAACGCAATATATAGACCTTGGTGACATGAAAGGCTTTTTTGACTCTGTAATGAATCTACCCTGTATTCTTTCTAAGGATTTTTCCCATTGTTCCTGCCACCAAAAGGTTTTAAAAATCTGTCATAATCCATTTTTGGGAAAGGAGGGAGGGAGTGTGTTTTATTTCCTAAAGGCAGGATACTGCACAATTTCACCAACTCAGAACTAGTACACATTAGTAATGTAGTTAATCTCATGACTGGTTATAAAGAAGTATAGGCACAATCTATTTTAAATCATTTTCTTCACACATAGACATAGGAATAACTCTGTTAGTACGTGAGTATTTACAATTGTTCTATTTTCTGTGCACAAAAATAAAAATGCCTTTAAGAAATTGTATATTTTGTACTGACAAACTATAAGCCTGGAGTGTGATGATACAGAAAAGGAATTGTATCGGAGATTATTTTCAAAGGGCGTTTGCCTGGAGCCCCTTGGTTGTGGCTAATGTATTTTACAGTTGTAACAAAACTCTGGTCTTGCACAGTTCTGCTCTTCACTCTGAGTTCTGTTGGGCTTTCCTGTGAGATGGTGGTATCAGATGAGGTGGGAGGTCATTCGGCAACTCAAAACCTTCAAGCTTAATTTTAATAAGATGCTTTGCCAAGGCAAACTCCTCTTCATCCAACATGCCATCTTTGTCATAATCTGCCAATTTCCAGATTTTCCCCAATACACTATTTGGCAACTTTGAGTTCACCATCTCTCTCTTGGCGTTGGCTCCTGTGATCTTGCCATTGATTGGAGAGAGCATGTAGAACAGCTCATCGTATACCGGTTTGTCTTTGGCCACCACCCATTCTTCATCTTCAGCACCTTCACCAGCTCCTTCCCCATAGCCATGGCCAAACGGCCCTTCTGAAGTGCCTTCGAAAGCCCCTCCATGCACCATCTGAGAAGGCATGGTGTTTTCTTCCTCTCGAATTAGACTCATTAAAGATGCAATTTTATTAGCCAACATGTTATCTACAGCTTCAATCAACTTTGGCTTCAGTCCATGGAATTTGGAGAAGTCATATATCTCCAGCTGTTGCTGTAATTACAAACAAATATTTTGTTATATTAATCACCGTTGGAGATGTAGTAAATTATTGACGATGCCCAATATAAAATGTAGCTTTTATTTATAACTATAAACATTTGAATTGTTGAGAAGACGATCTGCTTGCAAGTTCCATTCATCTGGCATAATGAAACACAGATGAGTCTATATGACTTCCTTTCTAATCCCACCACACACAAACAGATACTTCGATAAATCTCCGGACTACGTTTTTATTTTATAGCATTTGTTAAATCCCAGAATTGATAAATATTATCTTGTACCTGCATCTTCTTCACGTCAGGGAAATCTCCAGGGGAAATGTGATGCTCACGCTGAATCAGTTTGTAAATATCAGGGAGGGTGTTGATTAATTCCTTTTTCTTGGCCTCTTTCCCGAATACCGCGGGCATTTCTTTCTTTAGGTGACTGATGATGTAGGCGTGTACCTGTGACCAAAAAAAAAAAAAAAAAAAGAACTTTAAGAACAATTCATCATTCTTTACTTCCAACTTCCCCCTCACTGAAGCCAACTACAACAAATACTCCAAACAGGGGCCTGATTTTCTAAACATTTATTCTAGAACTATAGTGTTCCTTTAAAGAAAACATTGAAAATTAGATTTAAAAAAGGTTTGTGAAGTTGAGATGTTATATCCTGGATTATTTCCTCCATAAAGAAATGTGATGGAAGCAGTGGAGAGGTCTATATGGTGACGGTCAGGTTAAATGGCAGAAAATGCTGAGTTTATAACAATGATTGACAGGGAGTCGGTATTGTTATGTTTTATATAGAGCTGGCATGTTCCGCAGTATTGTATAATTATAAATAACAAAAAGCCTTGCGCCTGGACTCAATGAGCATAGTCAGGAACCCCCGGTATGTCGATCACAGACAGCATTCCTCTGGATGCTGACCTGGTGTGGGAATTCACCTCCCCTACCTGCAGGTCTGTTATAGCTGTGTGTGAACACCATCTGCTGGATAAATATGGTATTGCACCAAATGGAAGAAAAACTGCAAGACCTGTACATTTGTTAAAAGGTTACTCCAAGCAACATGACCACGTCCGTGATTTGCTGTGGTCATGGTGCCGGGAGTCTGCATGTGCAGCAATTTAAGATCAACAACTGATGCTTGCAGCCTATTACTGTCCGCCAGGCAAACCATGATCACCCCAGCAGCTGGAGGAAGGACGAAAGGAGGTGTTGGGGACCAACTTCTAGGATAAACTGTTGGAAAATGGTTTAACTCCCAAGGCAATCCTTCCCCCATAACAATTTAATTGACATGAAGATATTATGGGGTGGAAAAGTTTCGACGTTTGGTATTTGCCAATTAGCAGTTGTTAGATATTAACATTCGTAGCATGGAAACTAGTGAGACAGATCTATTTTAGCAGCTACTAACCCATGAGTAAAGGACTGCAACAAGTACTGTATGACAATGAGCCCGAAAGAGGATATGTCTCTCCAGATGTAAAAAAAAAAAAGTATTTGAACAGCCAATATCAACTATAAAGTGTGTTTTTAGTTTAAAAAGAAAACCCTCAGTTGTTTTTCCAGTCAGTTTAAATTTGATAAAAATGTATAACTGCGCTTACATTTAATGCAATCTATTAGCCAGCAGAGGAGGGAGCGATCTGCAGAACATTCACTGTACAATTCTTACATTTGTTTTTCCCCCATTTACGTTTCATGTGACCGGAATTAGTGTTCCTTATCTTTCTAGCTTCCAACAACATTTCTGTAACCTTTACATTTCCTGAGCTTAGGAGCAAGATAAACGCAAACCAAATAACAAGGCTGAAAAAAAATCATTTATTTGATGTATGTCAACTATAAACAAATAAGAATTATTTTGGCATTAAATATTATGCCACTGGCATAGACGGCACCATAGCATAAAACAAAATGAATGTTCGCTCCTGAACAGACTATTGCAAATAACTTCTAAATAACCTTGTCCGTATCGACCACTGCAGCCCTCATTAAAGGGACAATCATAGCACAATAACCATAGTGGAAGGGATTATGGGGATTATACAATCTGTATCCAGATTTTTTTTTGGCATGTGCAGTTTCCACATTAATCAATGTTGCTAAGGGAAGGTGGATTATGATGGGGAGAGAAACTTCCAAATGGCTGGAGAAAATCTGTGTGATAGCACCCACAGACTTAGAGCACCATAACTACTAAAATGATTTGTAGAGGCTACAGTGCTGTAAATGCCACTTTTAAAGGGTTACTGCAACGGCCATGACCACTTCTGCATTTTGAAGTGGTTATGGAGCAAGCAATCTGGTTGTCGCAGTTTTTCAGCTTGAAAAACTGCAGAACCCAAGTAATTAGCACTTTTAGGCCGGTGGTAGTTGCTCCCTGCGCACACTTGACATTGGCAGCCCAGAACTGTTCGAATGTCAATTTTGTGCATATTTTATATTTGTCACCAATGCGCAATGCATGCTGGCAACAGAATGTTATCACCATGCTGGCAGAGGCTGCAAGGGGAGTCTGATCTAGCACCCCATGTAGGGTTTTTTGTTTTGTTTTTTAATCCTCCTCCCTCCCATCACTATTCCCTCCTCTTGCCAGCTATGAGCGTTCCCTAGGAGAAGCCTTTGATTGGACAACGTGCTGGCTGCCGTGATGTCAGGAGTGGGCACAGAAAGCAGCACTAGGAGCTTTGCTGGGCGCAAGTTAAGGTAAGTTAAACTTATTTAAAAACTATTAATGGAGCGATTGGGAGTGGGAAACCTTAAAAGAATAATGCATTTTTTTGTCTACATAAAACCCTTGGAAAATTCTTTTTTTTTTTTTATGTAACTTTAATAATTAGCTCTTGCTGTTTCAGTGTAAAAGGAGACTTCTGAGGTTCCTTTATATGTATTACTAAAGAGACCGTACAGCAGAAATGCAAATAGTTTATTTTATTATGACAAACCGCATTCTGAACATCTCTGGTATTTCACACACTAAGGATAATGTGGAATGTTTAAGGTAGTAAATATTGTGAGTGCCTTGTTCTAATTAGCACTGCAGGTCAATAACTTGCACCAAGATGTCATTTTCTGGGGCACATCTGTATTGGCTCCTCCGAAAATAAAAATAACCAATTATTGTTTACAAACAAAATTCAGCCAAGCTTTTGCCAATTTTATCCTCTCAAATGTTTAAAAATGGAAGAGGTGGGGAGAGTAGAGCTACCCACCACGTCCTTCCCCAAATCCCTCAGGATATGGGACTGAGGGGGAATTTGCTTATTTTGGGGAGTCCGGTGCAGGCTTCCCATATGTTAGGGAGGTGGCGGAGAAAAGAACTCCCTAGGTTGTAGGACTGGGTGATGCCTTATTTTATTTTAACCCCTTACCTCCCGGCAATGGATGAGAGCCTATAAGTGTGCCTGCAGAAGGTATCCCCACTAAACTAAGTACCCCTAAATTCCTACGAGCCATAGGTTTGGGGTAATAGCTCTCTCCTTGTAATTAGACAAACAGAAAAATGAAAAAGATCAATTGCATGTTCTCTTTTAATTTATTATGTTCAAAATTCAAAATGTTCATGCTGGATTCTGAGAAATGAACCAATTGCCCTAAAAATGGACGAATTCTCATTCATCTGAATAATTAATGCACAAATCTAGTGAGAACTTCGATTAAATACAAACAAAACCCTCACTACAACCCATCAGCGGCTAAACTCCAAATAAACATAATTAACTCTGTAGAGAATGAAGAAAACTGCAAGAGGAAAAACAATCAACACTTCAAACAAACATCTTGTTATCTTGAAGGTAAAGTGGAAAGATAGATAGAGGCATAGCTTGCAGAACATTCTTCAAATATCATAAAGTCTGTTTATAGAGAGTAACATGGCGACACAGACAACAGCTTCCCTTATCCTGAACTGTTAAGGACCAGACAGGCTCTGCTTACTGGCAAAACACAACTAAAAGCAAACTACAGCATATAAGAGGTGAACACAAAGGGCAGAAATGTGGGCGTTTTAAGCTTTAAACTAGATTTATTGCAGTGGAAAGACTGGCTTTCCAGGTTTCCAGAGCCAAACATATCACAAGGACTACAACAGGAAATCTGTGTCCTGGCTTAATAATAGGAGTTACAAAAAACACATAATAAATGGCTCCTTAGCATGAAACCCTCAAGAATAAACAAGGCCTTTATTTACTGAATGAAATTAGAAAATCATTCCAGTGAAGGAATTGTGTCAAGTTTGCCAGTTACCCCTCTTTCCGATTCAGGAGACTAATCTTACTTCCTGATTCTGAACTGCAGTAAATAGTGTTATTCAAAACAAGCTCAAATACTGAAAGAACCATGGATTAGCATTATCAACGAGGATAGCTCCAGAATTGCCATATTGGTAAAGAAGAGGGACCTTAAACATCTACTTGGTTCTAGTGAAAGAGGGCAGCTACAAATGGCTGATATATCAGAGGAGAGAGAAGGCAGAGAGAGGTTTGCTGCCCTCAAAAATATTAGAAGAAGAAAGCGTGTAAAAGGAGAACTATGCTCCAAATAATGAAAGCATAACTGAAAGCAACTACCACAAGCGGACAAAGACCAGAGCAAAGGCACACACACCAAAACCAAAAGTGGACTGGAGTGAAGACATCCAAAAGCAAGGGTGGACTTTTAGCAACACTAGTCTCTGGCCAGAGGGCTATAGAAGGCACTAAAGACCGAGCTGACACTAAGCATTCAGGACAAGTCAATCAAAGTATTCATCCACAAAGCGCAGCCCAAATGTATTCAAAGAGCATCTAAAGTAGCATTCAGGACAAGTCACCCCGCGTGGAAGTCCTTGCACTGAATGTAACTGTACGTGCGCCATGAACCCGTTAACCACAATGTTACATTCCCCTCACTCTGAACTTTGAATGGTGAGATGAAAAATTTACATTTATTTAATCCACGTTGGACTAGCACAAGTTTTATTCACTTTGTGAATCACCTTTTCCCTCAAACTTTTCTTTTTGTTTGGTTTTATGTTATGTTAATGTTCATAACCTCTACCAATTTTCTGACTTTAACATAAAAATTCTACTCCGTTCAATAATATGAACATCCTTTGTATGAAGATCGGTCACAGATACGGTGTACGCAAGTGAATTCTACCATGTATATACACAAAGAAAAACACATAATACACAGGAAAATGGCAGATCATCTTGGATATTAGATGAACAATGGATTCTGGGTGTAATAAATTAGTTTAATTTATTTAAAGGATCCCTATTGGGTCAGTAACATACATGTATTCCTGACCCTATAGGGTTAACACCACCATCTAGCCCCCCTGGGCCCCTCATGCCTCCATAAATATAGTAAAAATCTTACGGTATTCAAGCCTGAAACTGTAAATCGGCATGCTGTTAGACTCAAGCAGTCTGCTGACATGTGGTAGCCTGATCCAATCACAGTGCTTCCCCATAGGATTGATTCAAAACACAGCCCTGGCCTATCAGCATCTCCTCATAAAGATGAATTGAATCAATGAATCTCTATGAGGAAAGTTCAGTGTCTGCATGCAGAGGGAGGAGACACTGAATCACAGTATGCTGTGCACAGTGCTGCCCTGTGCTCTGCTGACAGCAGATCTGAGTGGACGGAGGCATATTAAGTACCTCTGGTTCACTCTGAGTGACTGCAACTGGAGGTGTTCCTAGCGTTCAATGTAAACACTATTTTCTCAGAAAATACAGTGTTTACATGAGAAAGGCTGCAGGGAGCTATAGTTCTCACCTGATCAACCTCATTAAGCTGAAGTTGTTCAGGTGACTATAGTGTCCCTTTAAAGAATACATAAAACCACAGAATATGAGGAGGTGGTCTACATCTGTATTAGCCAAGATTAATTGCGGCTCTTACCTTTGCAAGACGAGCTCGTTTGATAAGGTCATTGAGTTTTCGCAGGGCAGCATTGCGTGGGAGGCTCTGGATATCGCGAAACAAGTCCTGAGCTTCCATTTCAAAGAGTTTTCGGTTCTCGGTGTTCTGTAGTGGCTTTGACCAGAAGGAACCAATGTAGACACGAACCACCTCTGGAGTGTTAATTACTTTTCCCAATGACCACATGAGCGCACCGTAGACCCTCATGAGCTGCTGAGTGTCTACCTGGTCCGCCTTGTTAAGTACAACTCGGATCTTATCATCCTGACCTCGAAAAGCTTTAATAGCTTCTGAAAACTCGTCAGATATGTCCAGTTTGTGGGCATCAAACAGAAGAATTATTCTATCCACACGTTCTGCAAACCATGACAAAACCTGGCTGAAATCATAACCTGGGGACAAAAAACAAAAACAAACATTTTTTATTTTTTTTTATGAGGAATATGCATGTTCAGACATGAAAACCAAGTTTCCCCTTAACTGCCCCCTTTAGGAGTTCCCTTTTATTCACAATTTGTATTATTAAATACAGCTAGATTTCCCAATTTTGTGAAAATAAGTAATCACTTGTAGACTGTGTCCATTCTTTTGTTTCGTGTATCGTTCCAGTGAACTCCCATCTAACAGGAAGTCCCAAATTATCAACTGGTCATACTGCCAAATGGAAAACATTTTCTATTTTAAAATTAAGAGTGAAATTGTTAGCATGGAGCCACTTGGCTTAAATACAACATAAAGCATTTCACATACAGTAGATGTAGAAGGAAAATAATTTATTTGTAAAACCGCACACACACAAACATACACACTTTCTATATTAAATTCCCAAAATACCAACAGGATGTCAAAATGATGTAGGCAGATTGTTAAACACAGTAAAAACAGGCTCCAGGTGAAAATGCAGTCATCTGTAATGGTGTCTGTTGCACTTGCTCCTACGATGTAACCATTTCATAATAATGTGCATTCTGTGCAATCAGGGCTCTCAAGCTGATCACCGATTCCGGATGGTGGCCAAATAGGAAATGAATCAGATCCAATTCTTATGGTTAAACTCCCGTTGACTCACCGGCTACATTAATAATTCTGGTGTTATAGTAATTACAATAACCGTGTAACTAGAACATCATTTTAAGTTGACTTTAACATATTCTCATCCTGATTTTGCATTATGGAGATTAATAGGAGTTCTATCTGAAAACCTATTAATACAGTATTGGTATGTATCACAGAAGTTAAGCAGCTTGATCGGGGTCATAGCAAAAAATAAATGTCACCATGTTACATAAACTTCCTCTTTCCTACCAAAAAACAAACAAACTCCCTTATCTTTGCAAAACACACTCAATACTATTAAGGCAAGCAAACGGTTCTTTGAATTGTGTTCTGTGGTTTGAGCCTTATTTCATTTTACATTTTATTATTCCTTTCTCACCAACTCAAAATGTGATGTAAGGTATCCTTTAGACGCGCCATAATTACAGCTGTAAACACAGTCACTCAATTTAAAGAAAAATCATTTCAATAAAAAATAAAATAAAATAAAAAATCGTGCCAGATCAGCACTCAAGTGTGTGCATATTATTTATATACACACGCACACAGTGACAGGCTCACGTCTTAGAAATAAATAATTAGGCAAAGTTTGCAAATCTACCTCTGCTGATGCGCTGTTTTTCTCCAGATAGAATTCCAGGGGAGTCAATGATGCTGATACTTTTCAATACCTGGTTGGGCAGTTGCGAGCACATGAACCTGTAAACAAGCATTAAATAAAAACAGGCTATTAGCACAATAATATTATATGGCACTGCCCAACGTGCAATGCTGCAGATGTTTGTGTAGGTCAGAAAAGATCCACAGAACTCAATAAAAGTAAGATTTTACATTTCACAATGAAGAATACAATAAGGAAATGTTGCTATATATTTACTGGCAAGTTAGGTGACATGACTGTTAACCAGCTATGGAACATAAAAAAAATGGAATAATGAGAAATTCTCCAAACCCAGACATTTTATTTACAGGGACATTCTAAGTAGCACAAGCTGATTGTTGTGGATATGGTGCAAGCCAACACTGGGTGCACTGCCTCCTAGAGAAATCCTAGAATCGTAAAAACACTGCCTTGCTGCAATCATGATTTTATGGAATTTCCTTCCACAACTTACCTACAAAATACGAGAAATCAGAGTGACTATACCCAAACACTCCTTGCACCATAACCACTGCAATAAGCAGAGAATCAAAAATCCACATGTTTGGAATCAGTTGGTAATGGGGCCTGGAGTCCAGTGGCACGGTCAATCCATTTAGTGTTAAACCATTTAACCGAGGAGTTTAACACTAAATAAAGTCTGGATAAGGCAGAAATTTAACACATCCTTCTAGCCATACCAAGTCACACCAGCAACAAGCGTTGCGATTGGCCGAAAGCAATTAGTCAACACTCTCAGCAAATCACAGGGAATTATTGCTGCTCACTACGCTCTACTGAATCTCTATATCGTGACAGCCAAATAATTTATTTTGATATTTTTTTGGCAAAACAGACACGGCCTGTACCAATGTGTAAAATATGGCAATCATTGGTGGCTGAGCATATAGCTGGCATCCCTCTCCCCCGCCCCCCCCAGAAATAATGCAGTGCCACTCCCCAATGTCAAACATCTGCCTAGAATTTCTAATCTAGGGACGTGCAGCAGTCCTGTTTATTTGCAGAGGATTGACCATACTAGAGACCAGCTAAATGTAACCTTTCCAGGTAAAATTATTTGTTGTTATTTCCTTTTTATATTCGATTCTTTGCTGCATGTATAGAGTATAGAATACATGTATAACGACCGGACGATGAACACACATTTCTTTAACAGAGGACCACAGGTTCACTTTAATCGGAACCATCAACTTTAAAGAATACTGGGTGTTTATTGGACTTCCCTTAAAAAATTCAAATAGAGAATGGAACGTCTAAAATAAAGCAGAAATGTGTTTCCTCTAAATATACACAATGAAAAGATAACGCGTTTGCTCTGCAGTGCTGTAGGAGGGGCGCAATCAGTACCTTGACAAACAGGTAAAACAAGCATTGGGAATCTTAAGCAAACTGACAACAAAAATGGTCTTTCCATGACCTCTCCTGCTAGGTTCATTCCTGGAATTGTCAAATAATGGAATTTCTTCTTAAACTCTCTATACGTGCTGGAATGTAACCCTCTTCGATCCTAAATTAGTTCAGTAAGATATTTACAAAAAAAAAAGTTTTTCCCCATTTGCAGAAAGCTAAACAGCAATGGTATGGACTGCAAAACATTACTTAAGAAATCAGTATATACATTTCCTTTATGGACTGATGGACAGATTTGATCTCTGAAAATAAGAGGGGGGGGGGGAAAACCCAGACACACCCGGTAGTTTTTTTAACTTTTTTCATTATCCTGCATTCGGACAGACCGTTGACCTGGGGCCAAAACAAGAAATCGTGCCCGTGGGAAAACATACTACACGAACATGCTGCAAAGAATATCTATAGATGGTCTGTTTTACACAGAAATTACACTTTCATTTAAGGTACACGTTTGAGGTTTGCAGCATTTTACCTGCCGTGTATGTAAGCGGGATTTTACAGATATAATTTTTCAGAATGTAAGGTAGGTTTGGGGTTGTTATTCTGAATTTGCGGGTCACATGTTTAAGACCCATGTTGTTACAGTAGACATCTCAGTAGGACGTGTAACATGATTTGTGAAGAATACAAGAAAAGCAGATTCAAGGGATCAGCAAACAAAGGTGAGCCTAGCTAAAAAGAATTAAAAAATAAATAAAAGGCAGAGACATAGGCAGCACAAATTCTTCAGGTTTCTTCATAATAAGGATTCAAGTAACACTATGGGGTCAGGAACACACACAGCTAGGGAAAGCATTGGATTGGCTGAGATCACCAAGGAGTTGGGGTGGGGCCAGACACTAACCTGGCCAATCAGCGTCTCCTAATAGAGATTCACTGAATCAAGGCATCTCTGTGAGGAAAGTTCAGTATCTCTATGCAGTCACAGTGTGCAGCACTGCCCCAGGAAGCACTTCTAACAGCCATCTGAGGAGTGGCCACTGGAGGTATCACTAGGCTGTAATGTAAACACTGCATTTTCTCTGAAACAGTGTTTACAGCAAAAAGTCTGAAGGGAACAAATACAATAAGCTGTAGTTGTTCTGGTGACTACAGTGTCCCTCTAAGTATTCATGTTATTGGATCCAGGCTAATAGTTTATTACGTAACTAAACCAGGAAAGAAGAGGGTCCAGTCTTGTCTGTCCCTTGTTCGGTCACCTGGCAGTCTGAAAAATAAATGTAGAATCTTTTCATCTGTGGAGACGGTCAGTGGACCGGCAGAAGGCACAGAGCAGATCTCTCTCGCTTTATGTCTGTAACAAAAAGCATGGCAGGGGAGCGCGAAGATTTCAGAACACAAAACCCTTCCCTTCTCATAATAATGTGTCCGACGACAGACAATATAGTTGCCTTATCTAATATGATAAAATAACCGTGAGAATCAATTGTAGGAAATGTGTCAGCAGCTATGTGACCGAGTATAGATATTTGTGGAAATGGTCTGAATGGACAATAATGTCAAACGTATCAAATAATTTATAGACCTTCAATAATACGTTGAAATTGCTAAGAATTACCAGAGAGGGTGATATTCACCTGTTCAGAAAGGCATTTCCAAAGCTATTTAGTTTGCGAAATGGCTTTTTAGGGTCCACTACCAGCGCGTTTCCAGGTATACTCCCTTCCTTGTCCCCATACATTACAGCAATAAACGAGTCTGTGGTTGGCTCCGGTCCTATCCGCATTCCCGGAAAATCCTGCTCCAGCAAATATCTGAAAAGAAAGAAGAAGATGTTCATTACAATTAGAACTGCTTTTTAACAATAAATAATGTTCAAGTGTGGCATATGTTACCCATGCTAATATATATCCTTTAAAAAAAAACAAAAAAAACACAACACTACACAAGAAACTTGTGAAATACCCATGGCTACAATACTTGTCTTTCAAGGGGCACTTTATAATACTTGTTTCAAAACACAAGGTTTGACGTTACTGAAGTTACCTATGCCCGGACTCCCAGTTGGAGTGTTAAAGATCGGCCTATGGGAGATGTCCATACCTTATAGACCAGAATGGAAGACTCTGGATTGGTGGAGCCTCTTTTAGGCCAGGGAAGAGTTTGCTTGGAGAGGACATTTCTTTTTATGAAGTTTAAAAGCAAGTATTTTTTTTTGCATTTATATTCATGTTATACATTATCTATATAATGTATTCAAAGTGGCGAGGTTAATTCCTGCCCCTTAGGTCTCCTTAAAGCTAAACATTCACCAAGCTATTCCAAATAGATAAAGTTCGGATTACATTTCCAAACAAATATATCAGATCCCACGGGGCATTGTATAGTTCCCAAAACCTGCAGTGCCAAGGACAGCCATCATCAGGCTTCCAAACCTTGCGGTAATATAGAATCACAATGAACACCTCGGAGTCAACCAACTGAAAATGGGTCATCTAGTGCCATCAACAGAAATGAATGACTTCTGGGAGATACTCTAGTGCCCACGTCAGTCTCAGCTGGAGGTTTTTTTTGTTTTATTTTATTTATTTTTTTAAAAATAAATGGTGCAAGGTTTTATAATAAATACTTTATTTTCTATAAGTCCACCAATAAAATGCTTAAAGGACCACTATAGTGCCAGGAAAACATACTTGTTTTCCTGGCACTATAGTGCCCTGAGGGTGCCCCCACCCTCAGGGACCCCCTCCCGCCCGGCTCTGGAAGGGGGAAAGGGGTTTAAACTTACCTTTTTCCAGCGCTGGGCGGAGAGCTCTCCTCCTCCTCACGCCTCCGTTACGCCCCGCCGGCTGAATGCGCACGCGCGGCAAGAGCTGCGCGCGCATTCAGCCGGTCTCATAGGAAAGCATTTACAATGCTTTCCTATGACGCTTGCGTGCTCTCACTGTGAAATCACAGTGAGAAGCACGCAAGCGCCTCTAGCGGCTGTCAATGAGACAGCCGCTAGAGGGAATGGGGGAAGGCTTAACCCATTCAGAAACATAGCAGTTTCTCTGAAACTGCTATGTTTATAAAAAAAAAAAAAAAAAGGGTTAACCCTAGCTGGACCAGGCACCCAGACCACTTCATTAAGCTGAAGTGGTCTGGGTGCCTAGAGTGGTCCCTTAATATATAATTAAAAAAATGAGACTGGATATTGGAGTTAAAGAATTTAACATCTATAGCAGCCAATGCAAAATAGATTGGCAGATATAGCTGGTCAATTTAACCATGCACGAGGCTACTCTGAAACCAACAGTGTTTAGCCACTCACACAGCCCCTATCACACATTCATATAGGACGTTGAGCAGGAGAGAAACCAAGCTTACTCTGAATAATATGCATCTAAAAGAAGGATACAGTGACATTTACAGACAGCTACACCAATAGCCAAGCATTACTAGGATACAATGAAATAAATTATTTACAATAATGTTACTTGTTGTTGATTTTACTAATGTGAAGAATCACTCTCCATGTATTCGGTACTTCCTCTCCCTGCTAGTTAAAGGACCACTCTAGGCACCCAGACCACTTCAGCTTAATGAAGTGGTCTGGGTGCCAGGTCCAGCTAGGGTTAACCCATTTTTTTTTTATAAACATAGCAGTTTTAGAGAAACTGCTATGTTTATCAATGGGTTAAGCCTTCCCCTATTTCCTCTAGTGGCTGTCTCATTGACAGCCACTAGAGGCGCTTGCGTGCTTCTCACTGTGATTTTCACAGTGAGAGCACGCAAGCGTCCATAGGAAAGCATTACGAATGCTTTCCTATGTGACCGGCTGAATGCGCGCGCAGCTCTTGCCGCGCGTGCGCATTCAGCCGACGGGGCGGAGGAGGATCGGAGGAGGAGAGCTCTCCGCCCAGCGCTGGAAAAAGGTAAGTTTAAACCCCTTTCCCGAGCCAGGCGGGAGGGGGTCCCTGAGGGTGGGGGCACCCTCAGGGCACTATAGTGCCAGGAAAACAAGTATGTTTTCCTGGCACTATAGTGGTCCTTTAAGTGACTAAAGTATTTGTTGTTATTTCTGTGTTCGGGACATTTATTCGTTCTACCGAATAGAGACCACCCTGGGTAGCAATCAGAACACAGAGTAACCACACGAAACCGCAACTTAATTGAGTGCTCCTAGGTGGCAGCCATTCGGCATACGAACACGTGGCGAGAACAAAGCATGGCAGCCATCTTAAATCTCCCGAATGCGGCCAGTGGGACTTACTCGTGGACTGCCTGGAACTGTTTTCGACATGGCAATCACACGAACACCCAGTCATTATGGATGTCCCGTCTGACCCATTTCCAGCCATAGTATCAAACCGGCGTTCAGGAGTTTTAATCTACCGAACGAGGGGAGCACTCTCATGTAGCCAGCTGCAACATATCTATGGTAGTTTTCGTGTAATTCTGCACGAAGGGAGACCGGCTCTTACTACTGAGTTCATGGAACTCTAAATCGGATACCACCAAATGGCGAGCCGGTCAAACTTCCACACGATGCGACACGGAAACTACGGAATGGATTTTCATGCAATTTGGATATGTGACTCCCAGTATCCTCAGCTACCCAGGGATGTGGTTCTTATATTTATATGTCATGTAGAAAGTATATTTCTAAAAAGTATGTTGCTGAAACTCAATTATCTAGCCTGGCCCAGAGGAGGAGTCGGTTACTGTATAAATTGAATGCCTGTTGCTTCGGGTAAATCAGTCTTGTTCCAGCATTAAGCTTTGGCTCATGTGTGGATTATTTGGCGATACCAGCGATTTATTATTCTGTAGATTACTTGGAGATTTTATTTTATGGGAAGAAGGGAATGCTTGACGGTGATACAGATTACTACCATCACAACTAATAATAATAATTTGTAGCATTATGTCATGCAGCTAGATTGTTAAAATAATGGGCTGTGTTGTATGTATACGCAGAGTTTAGAATCTCAGTTAACTTGTTAGTGTGGAATTTCTACTTCAAATCGAGAATGTAACGTTGAACTTTTCTTTTTTTTTTTTCTTTTTTTTTTTAAACCTTTTATCTACGATTGTCAAATCAATGGCAACATTTCACCATAAGGACACGTGGAACTTGCACCAAGAATTTGGCCCGTGTAAGTTAGGGGAAAACAAAATGTGTCTTAGTGTGTCTATAAATGTATGAGTGTATCCAAAGGATATGAAATCTGTATGTAGCTTTAGCCAAGGGCTTGCTGTGTGCCACTAAGTTACATCAACAGTGCCATTTACTAACCAGAGTGGCATGGACACAGTTAATACCCTTTGTTATTCACACATTATTAAAAGTAG